>CM068829.1:159292727-159900227 GCA_028554795.2 Sinohyriopsis cumingii
TTTGTTTTAGAAATTAGTTTAGACACATTGGCTTGCTTAGTAAGTAACCGTGTTATTCTTATACCTTCAGGTTTTTCATTCAGAGAATTGTGTGAACATGACTTTACAGCATTTACAGATAAGGTGAGATGGATTCAACAGAAGTTTTCATTGTAGTTCACCTGGCTGTAATGCCAGGCAAGCTTGTGGTATAGCCTTTGCATCCATCAGCAATCACTATTTTAAACTTCTCAAAAAAGCACAAGACCAGTTTTAACCAAATTTGACACAGATCATCCTGGAATGAAGGACTTAAAAAATTTGCACAAATGATGACATACTACCATCACATATGCTGAACATTACAGAAGCTAGCAGAAACCATTTAAATGAAGACATGTGAAAAAAATGCTAAACAATAGTTGATTAAATTTGATAGAAACAACCACCTCTAAAAGTATAACAATATTTAGATAACCTTATCTAGGGGCCCCGAGTGGCCGAGTGGTCTAAAGCACTATCCATCACGGATCACTGCCATCTCACCTCTGTCTGTGTGGGTTTGAGTCTCGGGCTCGGCCAGTGTGGATATGTGAGAAAGCTTGCCGGTAGCTTCTCATGGGTCAGTGGGTTCTTTCGGGGTTTTTTCCCGGGTTCTTCCTCCACCATTGATATTGGCCACCATGTATAGAGCCTATCTTGTGCTGAAAATGGCGTTAAACCCTATAACAACAACATAACCTTATCTATAAAAAAAACCCCACTGCCAAACAGATTTTGACCATTTAGACACAAAGCATCCTGGCATTGGGGTCTTTTAATACTGGACAAACAATGCTGATATGCCATCAGTTATTGACAAAATTACAGAAATGGAGAAATTCTGAAACACTTGTTTTAATAACATATGCAATTAACAGCATTAGTAATAATTTAAACTGGGTCCCTGGAGGCCAGGTAGTGTAAATGCTCGTCTTTAATGATCTCTGCATCACACCTCTATCCATGTGGGTTCAAGTCTTGGGATCAGCCAACATGGGTATGTGAGAAAGCTTGTTAGTAGCAAGGTTAGTGGTTCTTACTGGGCTTTCCCCGAGGTTCTTCCTCCATCAGTTATCCTTGCCACCATGTATAGCCTATCATATGCTGAAAAATGGCATTAAACCCAAAACAACAGTGATCTAAACAGACAGCTTCATAGTGTCCCAGACTTCATTTGGCTGTTAGGCAGATGTCAGCCAGGTGCGTGATCTTGAAAAGACTTAGACCTATTATTAATTTCTAATTATATGTAAAGCAATTGTACCAGGTAATTGATTTAATTATTTTATTGCTAGGTCCTGTGATTGCAAGATAATTTGTTAACTTTGACTTTATTGGCAATCATGTTTTACTTATGTTTATACAAAAATATCTTTTGGTATGTCTTGCACAATAGAATGATGCTTCAAAAGCACCGGTTATGGTTGTTCTTGACCTTCATCAGTATCACTTATTCTGGGAATCATTATCAATGAATAAAAATATCTAACTGATGGTATTCAGATCAATCATTTAGGAAGGAAATAATTTGAGAACTATATATATATATATATATATATATATATATATATATATATATATATATATATATATATATATGGCAGATTGTTTGCTAAGCTTCATTTGTCTGAGCCCTTGTATATATAATCATCAAAACTAAAATTTAATGTAAAACCTGGATTATGTATTTACCTAAAACTGAAATTCTTATGAATAATTAACTAACACAGGGAATTTTAAAGGTATTGATCTAAAAAGAAATGTCAGCTAGAGACGATCTATGCACTGATACAAGTTGTATGGTTTTAAAATTTCAGGGGAGGGAACTCCTGATATCCTACATTATTGCCTATGCATCGGCGGTTCTCATAGCAGCCAGTTTGGTAGGTATTCATTTGTCTTCTCTGCTTATGCTTATGGATATAAAGAAATTAAAAAAAATCAAGAGACAAAAGAACATAAAAGAGATGGAACAAAAATTTTGAGCATATCTGTAATTCATACATTGCACTGTAAAGTTTAAAATATTGATACAACTTGTCATCACTGAACATCTGCTTTCAGTCTATCCTTTTTTTAAAAAATCTTACCATTCTCACTTATAAGTCGAGTCCAACTGCAAACTGCACAGACCCAGATCTGCTGTCACATAATGCACCAGCAGATCTGGATCTGTGCAGTTTGGTATGAGTAATCAGTAGAATAAACAAGATAGACCCAGATCTGCAGGTACATTATGCTATGGCAGATCAGGATCTTTATTCATTGTAATTTGACTGGACTTATTGAACCATTAATTAAAGTATACAGTTTTACATCCTTCATTACAATGAATACTTAACCAATATTTTCTGACACCTGCCACCCCACCCCACCGCTTCTCCAGTGATATGATACATCAGAATAAACAACTTGGGACATTACCAAGCTAGGTTCACACATCTGTCATAATATATATTACAAACAAAACAAAAACAGCAAGGAGTAGTGTAAACAATAGGAAGAGACATGTAATACTATGCAAAAAATGCTAAGAAGGTAAACAAATATTGAATGCACCCTGCCATGCAAAAACAGTGATAGTCATAATTCTCTTTATACTGTTCAGCAACCAAGTTGATGGAATGTAGTTTCTCACTTATTACTGTGCTTGGCCAATAGCTGAATCACCATTCCATCTTGCTTAAAACATTTTACATTCTCAAAGTTGCCTTTTGCTACAATATTTACTTACTTACTGTCTGGAGTTTTACATGATTCCAATACCTTTCAAGTGTGTTTTTTTGTGTCTTCTGGTAAATGTAGGGAGACAGTTTCTTGTCATGGTTCACATATCTGTTGGTTAGGTGTACCAGATGTAACATTTGTTACTCTGAAGTAGGTGTGACTGTACCTCACTTGGCAATATGTCAGTTGTGTTTCTTCAGTAGCATCATCGTTTTTTTGTTCTTTGAATTTCAGTTTTACTTTCATTTTGGCCAGGTAATCTAAAGTGCATGCCTTTACCAGTCACTGTTTTCTCACCTCTGTCTGCATGGGTCTGTCTGTCTCATGTTCAGCGAATATGAGTATGTGAGAGAGCTTGCCAGTAGCTTCCTGTGGGTTGGTAGGTTTTCCTTGTATTTTCTCAGGTTATTCCTCCACCAGTTATACTGGTCATTATATATAGCATATCCTGTCATAGGCTGAAAAATGATGTTAAACCCATACAACAATGACATTAATTATTTTCTGATGTAAGCAGCTACATGTGTGATACTTTATTTATTGACATTCATTTTATCCTTAATTTTCGTCCATTTTATCAACAATTCTCAAAGAAAAAACATCAGGAGATGAGTTTGTTGGTCATTGATGAAAAAAGGAGGAAATGTATTAAAGATTTATTTTGATTACCAGTTTATTCTTTTAATATCATAAAGAATGACTTCCTTTCCATCAAGGCATGACAGTACCTCCAAAATGGTATTTAGCCATACAGTACATGGTGAAATCATGTGCAGTCTTTATTCATTTTTGGCTGATAATAATTGCAAACAAACCATATTTTCTATATACTTGCATGCAAGGCAAGTCTGCAAACAATATAGACCCTGATCTGCTCTTGCAAAATGCACTGGCAAATTAGAGTCTTTGTTGTTTGCTCTACTGTTCACTCTTAACAAACTCCAAATGTCTAGATCTGCCAGCAATTTGTTCATAAATAGATTACAGCTTTAAAAAACCCCATAAGAAATGCTTTTTCAGCCAGTATATAGTAAAAAAAACTAGTTTGTTCAACAGGGAGGTACTTATACAATACAAAAAGAAGGATATAAACTGAAGTTGGAATCAGTATGGGGAGGGATGTCAGAATGGAGTGGGAACAAATTATCGGTTATCAATTTTTTTTGTGAAAATTTTTGGTTTGAAAGAAAATTAGTATAATTTGAAGCAATCATTTTGAAAATTGCATGAACAATCTGTAGGTATTATTATTTAAAATTCTTGACTAAAACACATAACTAACACTTAGTTACTGTATCTTATAATAAAAACAGTGTATTAGACATTGAAGACAATTGTCAGATTACATAACATTATTTGTTAAAAAGGAATTATTATTTCCAGTGCACTGTTTAAGAGTACACTTATGTTTTTAAACTTTGCTGATTGAGTATTGATGCATGAATGGTCATTTCATATGAAATTCAGCCAATGATTAGAATAATTTCTATCTTTGGCAAGTCCTAGCAAAAAAGGATTATAATTTTTGATAGTGTATAGTAAATTTTACTTGATTACTGATGTCAGTTTAATTCAGGGCTTGAATATAACACTCAAATACTGGCAACATGTGACCTGTTTGTGGAAATATCAATTGCGATTTTGAGTTCTTCTATCATTTTACAAGTGATACATTTTCCAAAGATGTCTTGAAATAATTGGTTAAACTTTTTAAATTCAGCAATATATATATATATATATATATATATATATATATATATGCATAATTTGGAAACATTTATAATTCACTTCGCTTGGTGAAGATTTTGCTTTAACATGAGATAAGCTTTTTACTGTGTAACCTAAAAGTGTAACCATACATCTTCTAATACAGTGTGGCCTTGAGTACAAATATAATATTTTTGGTATAATGGAAAATATCTCTTTTAAGTTCAATCATTTTACACACAAAATATGGAAATTTGCTGCTGATATTGTCTTCATTTTGGTCAAATCAGTTTGATGACTTGCTTTGCTAGTATTTTTTTTTGTAAGATGGCTGATTGAAGGTATTTGCATCGTGTATTATTTTAATTACTCCTAAAAATGAAACAGCCATGTCTCAGATACATTCTTGTGGTTGATTGTTCATGAGCCTTACAGTATCCAAGTATCTATAAATCAGACTAAAGTTATAAACAAGAAAACAATTCAGATGTATGTATTTTTTTTAAAATTCTCTTTTTCATAATGATAATAAAATTTACCACTCAAACTCATGGATTACAGTGTGGGTAATAACATTAAAACTGGCAAAAACAAATCAAGTAGAAATAAAATTGTGCATTTTTCTCTACTGCATGTAGTAAAATCAGTTACATTCCAACCCAATTGTTACTACTTGATGAAATGTGATTGTCTTATTTAATAAACTGAACAAAAAAATGAAAGTGTTTTGAATTTTGAAATATAACCAAATACAAGGTCCTTTGTTAAACATTATGCAAACATTTATCACTAGTCAGATAGAATTAATATGTAATGTTACATCAGTTATGCCATACTGATTTATTATTATTATTATTATTATTATTATTATTATTATTGCACAGCAGATAAAGAGCATGATCTTTTCTCTGCAGTAATCATTATTTTGACAGCCAGATGAAAGAATTATTACAGCCATTTACTTGTTGATAATAAGATTAATATTTAGCTGCTGCATTGGAACATATTTATTGGAAGATATTAAGTCAGTTGATTAATGCCTTTTTGTTTCCCTCTTGCAATATTCTTATATGTATCTGAAATATACTGTTAATCTTTTTGTACAGATTCATTTCCTGATCAACATCAGTGCAAATATCACCCATCTGCGGGACACAAGATTTGTGACACTACATGCATATGAAGAGGAGAATGAAGAAGTCCGCAACTCAGCAAGCAAGCCCTCCAATCTGGCGGACACCACGATGTAATATCAGCATCGATGTTTATTCTTGATGCTGAGGATGACTGCATCTTAGGAAGAAAAATGAAATGAAAAGTGTATTGATTAGGAAATCACTTCCATTCAAAGGTGTATTGATTAGGAAATTACATTATAATTATTTCCATTTTTGGAAGATGGGAACGGAAACAAAACTCTGACGATGAGAAGAGAATATATTGGGTGTGTGCTGTGGAGATATAAGGCATGTTACATGATTGTGCTACAGTAATCAGCATTTGAATGTGGTTTACCAGTAATACACTTAGGCTTTTAATTTTTACCTGCTTCTGATAAATCCATTTTAGGAAAGAAATACTTAAATTCATCACTATATTATGCGAATTTAAATCGTATTTTAGGCAAATGAATTCCATACTTAAACCTGAAAGGAACTTCAGTAAATATTCAAAAAAAAACCACTGTGAATACATAAATATGTCACCCCATCCCCATAATTTAAAAAAAATTTTTTTAAATATTTATCAGCCCTGGAAAGTGTATTGATTGAAACAAAATTAGACCGTTTTGAAAATGAGCTGCTCTTCATATTTCATGTCAAGACTCAAGTTTTGAGAAATTTTGAAATTGAGGATATCGGTTGTGTGTTCTTTCTTTGACATGGGACACTTACTGCATGTCTTCTTGAAAGTATTGTGCAATCACAGTGATCTTTTTGTTTTGTAGTCAAGAATTAAGACACTTTGAGGAAAACAGACTGGTTTGCACACTTCGTATTCTCACTTATTAATGAAGTCCAACAGCAAACAACATAGATGTTGATCTGCCATCACATAATGCATTGGCAGATTAGGGTCAGTATTTGTTCTTCTGATCACTCATAATTTGGGTCTATGCAGTTTGTAGTTGGACACAACTTGTAAGTGAGTATATTATTGTAAGTTGTTTAAGAATCTCGCATTTTCAGCAATTTATGAAGATTCTGTTGAATATCTCACATTTTTAGACATTGTTTCCAGCATACAGGATAATGCTACGATGCTACTAATGGGACTTGTGCATTTATTGAGATTACCCTCATGGACAACCAAAGTGTTCAGAGTTGGGAGATTCCGCATGTAAAGTCATTTAAAGTCATTGTGCGTGTATATTATATATATAATTCATCAGAATTGAGTAATATATCCCTACTTTATTGTTTTATTCCTTATTGTATTGAGTGGATTTCTGTAATATGGTCAGTTTTGCAAAAATTGAACATGATTGTTTTGTGTGTGGTTTTGCTGTCCAGTTTGTTTGAAATAATGATTGTTTTGTGACTGGTTTTGCTGTCCAATTTGTTTGAGATTAACAATGATCTTGGACTGCAGTGCACGTTTCATCGCTAGGTCAGTCTTACAGATGTGTTATTGTGCATAGGTATTGTATATGGATATAAAGAAATTGTTTATATCTCACTTTATTAACAATATTGTTTACATAAAAACGATACCAGATTGTTTAGATACAAAAATATGTTTAAAGTAAGATGCACCTACCTGGAAAGCATGCAGGACAGTGACATGAAAGTGTCAGAAGGAATACAGTATGGATTTATAACTGATTTCCTCTTGCGTGAATATTTATGAAGTGACTATAAATAGATTTGTTCACTTTATTTTCCTTGTTCAGTTTCCCAAATTTGTGTAATATTTGTACTCTTGATTTGCATTCCCATTTCTCTTTTTAAATATTTTGCAATCTGGCATTTATCTCATTCTCTGTGTGTGTGTGTGTGTGTGTGTGTGTGTGTAAGAATACTTTTTATGTATAGGAATGATTTATGTGTGCCCAGCATGTGCTCTAAAATATTTTTTATATTATTATTGTATCATGCTTCTAATTACAAAGTTTGCTGCTTAATTGGTATCTAGTCAGTGTAGATTAGTTTCACATATGAATGAGTTTGTCGGTTATGTACTAATAATGTCTAGTTTTATATATTAATATGTTTTTTTAAATTCACCTTACAAATTGTAGTATTTGCACACCTTGCCATTTGTTTGTACCCCCTTATCGATTTTAAAAATAAAAATCATCAAGGATATAAAAAATGCACAAAATTAATCATTTCATTCATCAGTTTATAATTTCTAGCCTGATTGTCTCCATGGGGACTCTAACGCTGTCAACTTTTTGGTGTTTCAAACCAGATGGAAGCTCTCGATGTAAACAAGCACACTGACTGATCACTGTCATTTTCTTGTTTCTTAAACAGACCATTTCAATAAAATCTATGTCATCTGTGTCTAATAGCTGGAATGTTTGCTTTAAATATTTCCAAAAAATTGAATAAATAAAAAGGACAAACTAATGTAATCATGTGTTCAGAACGATGTGAATTTATGAAATTACTGCAGTTATCAAATATGGTGAACTACATCACATCTGTTGCTTAAAAACATAGACTCACCCTTGCAAATATGGGGAACTACATTACATCTGTTGCTTAAAAACATAGACTCACCCTTGCAACTATGGCAATCATGTTACTAAATAAACTCCTGTTTGATTTAAAATGCCAACAGTTGACATTGTTTGGGACCCACTGGCAACAATCAGCTTAACAATTATAAACTGATGAATGAAATGACTGTTTGTACATCTATTATATCCTTGATACATTTTATTTTTAAAATTGGTAGTGAGTACAAACAAATGGGAAGATATGCATATAAAATGGTCATACATCCATTAAGCACCTTAGCACGAATTTGGTGGTATCCATTGTGCAGTGGCAGAAGCAGAATTGTTAGCTCACAGGGACTATTTTAGGATGTGCAGGAATTCACACTAATTTCTCAAGTGTGGTACCAAAATTCAACAGAATTCATGAAAATAATGCATAATGTTTCCAAGCCTGACCTTTATCTCTTTGTTTACTTGTTCCTATATTTAAACAATTACACCTTACACTTTCTTCAAATGGAGTTGAGTTGCTCCAACATTTTCAGTTCAAGAATGGACATTGGCTTACCTCAGTTGCATAGCTAGACTTTTTTTGTCATATGCAAGTATAAAATGATGCAGGCATTTCCCTCACCATTAGTGACGAGAGATGGAGGGGGTTACTCGCTCCTGCTAATGGGATTCAGGGTGGTTGCATGTTTTCAATGTAAAGATTGGTCATGCAATCATGAAGTGACTTTTTTCATATCAAGGTTGATTGCAGTACTAAGAAGTAATGAAAATAATTGGTTTGAAATGCATGTTTTTTTCTTGTCAAAATTTTTGTACACAGATGCATATCTACTTATAGGCAGCTACGTGCCTGTACCTGGCCATTAGGTCAATTGGGCTTACAATATGGTCCAGCAGTTGGTATGCATTATCTCTCATGTAATCAGTCCATATATATTCAGGGTGGTTCTCATACATACCTGTCAAATTTTCAAAAGCCAAGTAGGGAGGTTGAATAAAAAAATTGGGAGATTGAGACATAGACTTGGGGGGGTGGGGTGTCTTAGCATTTTTTAAGCCTCATTTTCACTCGAGTTTGACCAATCTTCCAGGTCCATTATGCGTGAAATTCTCAATGGATGTGCTGTTTCTCCCTATGACATGCCTTATTTTCCCCCATAACATGCCCTATTTTCATATTCTGGTCAGCTGTTGCCAAACTGCACAATAGCTAAAGGTTAGACTTATGTAAACAGCAAGAAAGCCAGTGTAACTAATTAACCATTAATCCTTATTGATGCAGTTATGAAAAAGACTGGCCCTCCAATATAATTCAAAGAAATCATGTTCTACAGTGTGTTATTTAAGCATCAGCAATTGATTGGCAAATAAAGGATGCCCTGTTTTGTTGCAACTAAAGGAGCCTAAATATGCAGTCTCACAGTACTGTACATGTGGCAACTATTTTCTTGTCATTGTGTATCCCACAGTATTTCCTTATTGTCAGCTTGCAAGGCACTTAAAATTGTTTACTATAAAAGATGTTTAATCTAAATTAGGTTTTTGCAGGCACAAGCTGCGTGAGATGTATTTTCATTCATTCTTTTAATTTAATGATGGTAATTAACGTTTGTATATGCAGTACAGTATTTACTTGTTTAAGTTTCTTTGGTGAAAATGGACCTACAGTATATGGAACTATAGCATTCACAGTGATCTGGGATTGAAATTAATTACCAACAGTTTTATTGTTGTGGTTTATTTTTTGTTCTAGTTGTTATCTGAGTTTTGTATTATTGTACAGGTAAAAAAAAATCGTAAATTTACATGAATAACATCTAAATTTAACATTCTGTTTAGTGAAGAAGCAAATTCTTTATAGTGTGTTAATTATTTTGTCACAACAATATTCAACAGGTGGTAAAATAGAACATTACTTCTGTGGATTGCATACAGTATGTCCATTTATGTTGGACTTTTTTTTAAGGAGAAATGAAAATTCAGAGACGCAATGTCAAGACTTCTCTTCAAAAATCGGGATATATTATGAAATCTGGATGAAGGCATGGAATGATCCCAAAAATTGGGATTTTTTTTTCTCACAGCATGGGAGTTGACAGGTATGTCCCATACACAACTCTGTGGCTTCTATATTAACCAAAATGGAAAACCTATGCCAGTATTTATCAAAGTTGATGGGAGTGTTTTTTAGGACATGCACTATCAAAATTTTGTTCATGGTGGTCTGTTAGCAATGATGTGGCTTCCATAGCAAACGTATCAAAAACCAATTTTAACTTTTTCATAATGGCCAAGCCAATTTTAGTCAAACTTGGCATTTTTATAACTTTAAATATGCTGTGTCAAAGTTTGTCCAGGATGGCTTCATTAGAACAGTGGTTCCCTAACTCCTGGGTCATGACCCAAATCGGCATTGCGAAGATATTTTGTAGGGTTGTGGAGGGTCACTAGGATATTTTTTAGGGTGGTGAAATTTATCAAAATGTGGAAACGGAGTCATTGGGCTCAGAAAAATATGTTTTATGGTTGCAGCCAAAAAAAGGTTGTGAATCACTGCTTTAGAAGATGGCGTAGCTTAAATAGCCACCAAGTGGAAAATCTACTAATGATACTTAATTCCCATAACGTATGGATATTCTTTCTTATATTAATAAAATGTTATCATAGAATGACCCAGCTGCCATGTGATATGCAGAGTCCAAGACTTTCAGATTCATATGAACGCTGCCAATTCACCATCTAGTCCTGCTGAAGTTACTCATAGTTCTAACAAATAGCTGGAAATTAGTTTTGATGTGGGTGTCTTCCAACTCAAGACACTTACCTTGCTACCAGAATTGCCTCTTAGACAAATGTATGCCTGACGCACAGTGTGAGGCCCACCTAGAGCCTGTTGTTTTTACAGGGTTTTATTTCGAGAAGCAGGTGCTTTGATTGGTTAAAATGGCTATCTTTCTGTTTTCTTTCTGTTTTTCAGTCAAATTTTACTAAGATTTGAGTGGAGGACTGAGTTAACGCCCCCCAACCCCATCACAAGTTGTCATTGTCAGCAATGTAATTGACAACACAATCACAAGTAATTAATGTGAAGAAAATGTCTTAGCTCAGTAATTTGCTAACAAGACTTATCTAGCTGCTTTTGGTTTGGTGTTTTGTGGCACAGCAACACAAGTGCCTTGCCCAAGGACACACCGTGGTAGCTGAACCGGATTATAACTTTCTTAGTGATATAAATTGAAAAGATCAACATTGTTTTATCAGTATAAACTGGTGCATTATAACTATCATTTCACCAAACATATTTAATAAGTTACATGCACAGTGACCCATTTCATGGAAGATTTTTACATCTTCAAGACACTGAATAGATATATTAAAGTATTAACATAGTATTAACATCAAAAGCTAAATTTATTAGATTAATGGCTTTGACTAACAAATGATTGGCAAAAACAAAAATTATAGTTCCACTGTGGTTGTGAATGACCCCCTTTCTTCTTTCCTGGATTTCTCTGCTTTACCACCATCTTATTCCAATAGCAGATTACTTGCACTTACTTTATGTAGTCTCTGTAATTACTTGTGCCTTACTTATACTTTATATAGTGTCGGTAATTACTTACACCTTCCTAACACTTTATATAGTCTTTGTAATTACTTGTGCATTACTAACACTTTATATGGTCTCTAATTTTTCTTCCTTTAGTACTTAGTAATGCAAAATTGGCAATATTTTCAGTAAGATTATCTTAGTATTTTGTGAGAGGTGCTGGATTTGTTGTGTGTGCTGTCATACCATCTTTTCTAATTAACAGCTGTACCCATTTTTGTCATTATGCCATGGATGATAAATAATTGGATATGAAAATTAAGAACTTGATGCAATTACCTTGTGTATTAATAAAAAAGAGTTATGAAAACAAAAGACATGGTACTATGTACACTTGCTTATGATTCTGGTCCAACTACAAGCAACATAGACCCTGATCTGCCATTGTTAAATTAATTACTCCTAAAAAAACATAAACCCAGATCTGCCATTGTTAAACTAATTACTCATAAAAATAATTAACCCAGATCTGCCATTGTTAAACTAATTACTCCTAAAAATACATAAAGCCAGATCTGCCATTGTTAAACTAATTACTCCTTAAAAAAACATAAACCCAGATCTGCCATTTCATTATGTGACTGCAAATCTGGGTTGTTGCAGTTTGCAGATAGACTTTTAAGCAACTATAGATGGTACATTAATTTTACTAAATACAATAAGGGGTCTTATTTGGCTAATTGGTCTAAGGCACTCGCCTTTACAGATAACTGACCTCTCACCTCTGTCTGATTAGATTTTGAGTCCCAGACTCAGTCAGTGTGTGTTTATGAGAAAGCTTACCAATAGCGTCCCATGAGTTGGTGGTTCTTACTTGGAATTTTCTGGGTTCATCCTAAACACTACCTATCATGTGCTGAAAAGTGGCATTAAACCAAAAACAGCAATAACAAAGAATAATAAATACCAGTAGTATTGTGATTCTCAGCATTTTTATAAGTTGTTTTGGACAGGTAAATTTTTTTCATACTTATACAGTTTGCATATTGCATCTGAGCAAATAATGGAACTTATGAAAAAATTTTTATGTAATTTACAATATATATCTTTTGTGCAAGTAAATAAATATATGCTTCTAGTCTTTGTTATGTGATGTTGAATCTATATTGCTTTTTACATTTAAGATATATGCTTTTACTGAGAGAATTAATGCCAAGTTTGAGAATTTATATATTAATAATTGTCAGTTATAGTCAGAAAGGCTTTCGTTATCTATTTTATATGCCTTTTATACCACAGTAACATTATTGTGCTAGGTATATATTAATATATACAAATAAAAAAAAAACAAAAATGTGTTGTATCTTGTGCAAATTTATTTAGAAACCAAAAATAGAAAGACATGTCTTAGTGCCTATACTCACATACAAGTCCAACTGTAAACTGCACAGATCCAGATCTACCATCACATATTGCATCAGCAGATCTGGGTTTATGCATTTTGTTTAAAATAATCACTAGAACAAAGAGTATAGACCCTGATCTGCTTGCGCATTATGCAACAGCAGATAAGAATTTATGTTTTTAGTTGAACTTGATATGTGAGTAAATAATGTACAACTGTTCACATTATACTATTTGATACTTTACAATGAAAACTACTACATATAATTTTTAATATCTAATGTTTCATGCTGTCAGTAAAATTGTTTTTTTTTTATCCTCCTTGTTTTGGTTCAGATACTTGTTTCTTATTAAAATGTAACAGATTTTACCTACCTAAAGAGTTTTTGTGCTTAATTATAATTTTATATGTACTTCCCCAAAGAAGTATACAAATTACAGACAAGACAGTAATAATTCACTCAGAAAATTCTGCAAGGTATTTAGCTTGTCCTACGCAAGTTATTCAGATGGTTGAGACTCCCCAGCATAAAACAGATGCTATTGGAAACAGATTTATGAAGAAGAAATAAATTTCTTCACTGTGAACTTAGCAATGCACACATTTGTTGCTCAGCTTGCACACTTTTTAAATTGTAAGGTCACTAAATGTCAAGGCTGCAATGTTTACACATGACTTAGTGTAGTTTAGTGCCTGTAAACATTTGCAATATTAGTAACCATGGAGGGGCCCCAAGTGGCCGAGTGGTCTGAAGTGCTCTCCATTATGGATCACTGCCATCTCACCTCTGTCTGCATGGGTTTGAGTCTCGGATTCGGCCAATCTGTGTATGTGAGAAAGCTTGCCAGTAGCTTCTAGAGGGTTGGTGGTACTTTCTGGGGATTTCCCGGTTCTTCCTCCACCATTAATACTGGCTGCCATGTATAGCCTATCTTGTGCTGAAAAATGGCGTTAAATCCAACAACAACAACAGTAACCATGGAAATGAACTTGCATATGGCTGTCAGTGACAGATGAATTACCAATACATACATTTGCCTTGAATGGGAATCGGCTTTAAAAATAAGGACTAATGGTGTTATTATAGCAGGCACTCTTACATAAGTTAAATTCCTAGTCTGAGATCTCCCCCACCATGTGGTGTGTCGGTTGTACTATTTATTTTTTCAACATGTGCATATATGTAGCTGTAGAAAACAATATCCTAAGGATGTTATACCAACAGGGCATTTTTTCACAAACTGAATCCTCTCATAATAAGAGAGTCAAATGATGTCCGACTATGAAACAGTCGTAAGCTGAGAGAGATATGGAATGCACATTATTAATGACTTTCATATAAATAGCAGTTAGCTGTGAGCATAACATTCAGGTCAAGGTTGAGCTTGGAACTGCTTTGATTTAAATTGCATTGTTTTTGGCTATTGCATACCATGGAGATGTTTAGAAATTTTGCTAAATATTGCAACCGGAGTGTGCAGCAACCTGACTATATATATACACCTAGTGATTCCTTGCAGTATATGCTATAAAGATAATTGCTACTGCAGTTATTTCTCTTCTTTTCATATTGGTTTAGTATACATTGTTAGTAGATATGACATTTCATCTGATACTTTTCAAAGTTACTGGGTATTTGTTTACAAAAGAACTGTTTGATGTTTTAATAGATGTTATGTTTTTGTCCTTTTTGTGAACAAAATATATAAAACTGTGTATATTTGTTTATTAGTAGAGTCCAGATTTATAACATAAAAATAGTCTAACGTGTCTTGCCGTATATACTTGCATGTGAGTCAAGTCCAACTGTTAACTGGACAGACCCATATCTGCCATATTATACTTTACTGGCAGATCTTATGGTTTGTATAGAGTGACAAGTAGTGACAAGTGAATAGACAACATAGACCCTGAGCCTCTGGTGCATTTTGCAGTGGTTCATCTGGGTTGACAGTGTTTACAGTTGAACTAGACTTGTACACAAATATATAGAGTATGTCCTCTCTAACTTTTTTAGAATGAAAGAAAATTATTTGTAAACTTGTACTAATTTTTGGATAAAATAATTTATAAAGTCTCTTAGCATGCTTTCATTTGTTGAGACCCATTACTGAGAAAGTAATTAACACTATGTTGGCAACATCGTGTTGAATAAGTTGCTCCCTTAGCAACCATTAGTGGTTCAGTGATCAGACACAAATTAACTTAGATATATTTTAAATGCAATTTCAGCTTTACTTTCTTTATAAAAAACAATATTTGTGCATTAATTGATGCATACTTAGTAAATGTTTGACATCCTTGATGTATCAGCACTTATAAAATACAGTGTGGTAGTTATTGTAAACAGCTTTTTGCACATGCTAAATGTAAAATATTTACCCCAAAAAATAATTTGTAAGACATTCATTTAAGCCGAAAAATGTATGTAAGTTTGCCATTAATTATGTTTCATGATTAGAGAAAATATATAGATTTGTTATTTGTTGTTGAAAATCAATCTTGTACTTTTAAGTTTTTTATATATAAAATATTCATGAAGTTGACGTTTTATATAGCCATCTAAAGTTTAGCATATTATGTACTGATGTCTGTCCATCTGTATGTCTGTTCACCCATTAAGACTTGGTTGTCTAGTCCATAATGTTGTAACAGTTGGAGAGATTTTCATTCAGATATCATGCACTATTATATGTATCGTGCCTAGACTACTTCCCCAAGGTGACAGCAAGGAAAATGTAATTCTGTGACTTGTCTGGAGTATAACTTTTGAACCACTTAAGATACTTTAAAAACATTGCTCAGGTACAGTCTAACCTATCCTGATGGTCACCATTACTTAGCAGTCGCCTGTTCATAATGGCCATTCTAATTTCCCCCAACAAATTTCCTATATAAATGTTCTATTTGTATTGGTCACCTGCCTTCAGGGGTCAGTAGACAAGTGTTTCCTAACCAAAATATTGTTTCTCCCTGCCTTAAGCAGTCACTGGTGCATATGTACTGCAATGACTGCTCGGTCTTTTGGTTCATAAGGAAGGCATTGTTTAGATATCGGAAAATCGGAATTGATATGGAAACATTTCTCATCTCGCTTTATTCACCGTTTTCGTCACATTGATAGTGTAACTCAATGGTGTCGATATGTCAAATTCACAAGCAAGGCAGTTTTATTGTTATGGTTGAGTGTTGAATCATTTCATTTGCTGTAAGGTGAAAAAAGTAGTTATTGCAGCGGAAATGAAAGTCACTTTTTCATGTCATTGTGACTGGTATAGTTAGATATCTTCATCTGTTTGCCTCTGAATTCAAGCTATGTACGAAAATTTCATATTGGAGAAGAGATATGAATTAGCTCCCTTTGCATTCCCTCTGGGGTCATTCAGTATTCAAAACTGGTCAGTAAATGCTGTTGGAGTTTCATTTCATGGGTTACAAACAAAGAATAACCACATATGGCTTGTTTTAGTTCTCTATTCTTCATAGGTATTGTCACATAAGCAGACCGTCATTTGAGATTGGTGAGGTGAGCGATCCAGATATTGTTTTTGAAGCATGAATGAACTAATATCAGTGGAGATTTTAAGTTGGTGATGATTTTATTTGTATAATGGATTAAACTGGGCAGGACAAAGTAATCTTGCATGGAACTTGGGAGAGAACAGCATATAGGTATAATTTATGAATTTGTTGTACAGTGCTTATCAGACAATCTTGATAACGTGCTAATAACGATATTCAGTCCATGGTTTTTGTTCAGAAACCAATTTTAAAAGCAAAACTGTGTACCGTGGTTACCTGTGTGCAAGGGACAGTTTTGATTATTCCCATGTATGGCTGCTGGTGACAGGTTTGACTGTATATAGCATAACTAGATGGTGTGTTACATACTATGGCCATGTCACCTAACCCAAGATCAAGGTCACAGCAAGGGAAAATGTACTTATGTGACTTTTATCCTTGTCTGGAGTGTAACTTTTGAACAACTGAAGAGATATTAATGAAACTTTGCATAATTATATATCATTTCCAGACTCTGTTTCTCTGCTATTCAGTCATACCCCCTTTTCCATAAGGGCAGGGTTATAGTGGCATGTTTCTTGATCACTTTTTAACTCATACAGACACTTTGATGAAACATCACCCAGTCCATGCCACATCATACTGTGGTCAAGTCCCTAGCTCAGAGGTCAAGGTCATTAGTTGGAAGAAAGGTCATGGTATTGGCATGTCATATGCCACTGGTGGTGCTCTGCCTTGATCTTAATGTGGTCTCATTTTACAGGGTTCCCATGCTGATGGGAAATCTGGAAAAAGTCAGGAGAAATGATTTTAAAAAATTCCTGACTGTGAAAAGTCCTTGAATTTTGCAAATATTGACAAAAGTCAGGAAAAACCCAGGAATTTTCCTCCACAACTTGATGCTTGACATTTTTTTACGTAATTGAATCATAACTGAACTAGTCGTGAGTTACATTTAACAAGTTCTAACCAGAATATTAGGAGGTTGCAGTATGGATCATTTGGGTGCTTGCCATAAATATATTTGTTGAGACAATCCAAACGCTCAGTGGATTAGATTCGTCTAGTAGACTTTTTGTTTCACAAACAGTTCGACATCCATATCTTTTTTATATGGAAGGTATGAAGACCAGTCTAGCATCACAAGAGGAGGACATGGTGGCATCAAAGCATGGGCTAGCAAACTTAAAGGTTGTTAATTCAAGTTATACCTGCATAAAATCGATATGAAAATTATTTATTTTCTCAGAGATTACGAGTATTAAAATTGTTATATCTTTAATCTGCTGAAAGATGATTAAGATGAGAACTTAATGCATTGATGAAATATGAGCTGGTACTAGCGATTTCGATTGCTAGTTGCACGAGCACACAGAATCTCACAACCGTCATTTTCAGGTACTGTAGAAAAAAGTCATATACTAGTTGTAACAAAAATACAAAAATGAAGGAGCACAAAATTCTCTATATTTATTCCGAGACCTACTGCTGGAGTTTTGTTGTATCACGTGACTACCATGTTGATGTGCTCTCTCATACAGGGAGCATACAAAGAAGCGAACCAGACTACTCTGCTTGATGAATCAGACTGGCCAAGTTTCTTGTAGTTGTTGTTGTTGAAATAAATATTTTGAGAATTATATGTTCTTTCTGGTTTTTACAAAAGATATCCGACTTTCATTTAACATAATTGAAATTTTGGACAACGACATTAAAATGGAGTGTGTTGTTGATATCACATGACTATTGGACTACCAATTTTGTTGTTTGAGAGTTGTGAAGTCATGTGACTATTAACACAAATGGCGAGTACCAGGTCAGCTTTCATCCATGCCGAGTTTGTCTAGTCTCTCAGCAGATTAAAGACAAAGAATATAATACTTGCCATTTGTGAGAAAAGAAGTAATTTTCCTATCAATTGCATGTTGGTATAAGTTGATTTAACATAGTTTAAATTTGCTAGGCCTGCTGGTAAGCTATCTTATGTGGTGGCAGATTCCAAATTTTTTATATGTAATTGCTGTGAACCCACACTCCATCCTAAATGTCCTAATGTGAAAAATGGGCTTTGGAATATTCGGAGGAAACCCGGATTAGAAAAATGTTCAATCTCTGAACTGAACTTTGGTGCCAAACTATTACACATTGACATGTAGCTTGAAGCATTGGATTCAGATCATAAATATAATGCAGGAGAAATGGGAAATTGTTGTCCTTTTTATTATATATTAAGAAACAATAAGAGTCCATCTATCAATACAGGTTTTGGGACTGGTTTATTGAACTACAAGAAGACAAGTTGATTTTACAGAAAATTCAGCCCTTGTTTATTCAGCAATATATAATTTTGAAGGTCTTTTGTCAAAATTGAAATCAACCCTTTTGTAAATGTCTTTAAATGATGGAATTTTTAACCAAATCATCTTAATGAGTTTAGGTTGGTTGAAAAATCTAATTTTAAGATTTTATTGGCACACATACATTCAGGGTTAAACTTCTTTCATTACAAGATAAGATTCTAATGCTTTGCATTTATTGGTTTTTTTTCATACTGTGATAGAAAATGTTTACTTTATATAACATGCACATATATTGCTCTAGAATTCTTTAGAATTAAAGGTTTGAAAGGAAACAAAAGAATTTATGCTCATTATGTTGTTTCCACTGAGCAACATAATGCAGGTCAGCAAAATAAAGTTAGGATTTTTATTCTGTGCATTGATATGGCTTTAAATGCCAATTTATACGAATATAGTCAGATTTGATTTGTGTGACTCATTTTGTGGTTTTTTACATGATCATCTTTTCTGACATATATGTTTTGGAGAGTCTTGAAAGAGAAACATCTTCAGATTTGGAAAATGCATATTTTATAGTCCAATATGTTCTTTAATTCTTTCAGTAATGGTCATATGTCAACCTTGAAAAAATTAATTTCATCCTGGAAAAGACCTGGAAATTTATATTTAAAAAAGCGTGGGAACCGTGATTTTAATTTATAATTTGCTGATGTTAAAAGATTATTAGTACTTTCATGAATACAATACACTTGTCTGTTATATGCAGTTTATTACTGTTTGGCATTACTAATTAGTTAGTATTGAGTTTTCTCATTATGGTTTCGATGTTACTCATTAGCTAGTATTGAGTCTATCAACACTCATTGTTTTGTCTTAATTCAGCATAATTACTAGAATGTTGTGAAGTTGTACAGAAATGCTGATTTCACATCTAGTTCTGATTAATTTTCTGACTTTGAAATTCTATCATGATTAAGTCATAACTTTTGATAAAACTGTATGTTGTCTTTGTTGAGCACTACATGTTTGCATGTCTATATGCTAAAGAGCATACATTTTCAGTTCATTGGTATGTGTAAAAATCTTTATATAAATGTTCTGAATTTATTGTTATCTCAACAGGACATAGACCAGAAGAGGTTATGGAATGTGGATGATCTGTTTTCTGTCATCTGTCATCCATCTGTTTTCTGTCATCCATCTGTCCATTAGAACATGTTTGTCATCCTAAACTACTTGTAGGATTGCCATGAAAATGTTCATCCTAAGTTTTAGTTAATCCCAAATAAAAATGGTGCTGCCCAGACATCCTTTGTGGCCAAACCAGTGTCCATCATGAAAATCTCGTCATTGCTACTCCTCCTGGACAGATGGGTATATCAACATGGTGGTTTTCACAGAGATTTCTGATGATGTCGAGTTGGTCATAAATGATATGGTACTGATTTGACCAGAAGACTTCTTATGATGTCCATTTGGGCTTAAGTGAAAATGGTGCCAGTCTGACATCCAAGATTGCCACCGTAGCAGCCATCTTGAAAATATTGTTTTTCTACTTCTGCTGAATGGAAAGTCATATCTTGAAAATATTGTTATGTCTGCTCTTCTCCAAATGAATGAATATATTAACATGGGATTTTCAAATAGACTTCTTCTGATACCTAATTGATTCTGAATGAAAATGCTGCTTCTTGGACATTTAATATGGCTGCTACAATCACTGTCCTAAAAATTCTTCTTGTCACTACTCCACATGAACAGATGGTCATTATAACATGGGGTTTTCAGCAGAAGACTTTAATGATTTTTTCTTTGTCTAAATGGTGTGGTTTTTACTAGCAGACTTTTTATGATACTTAGTGGGTCCTAAATGAAAATTGTACTGCTCAGACATCCAATATTACCACCATGATGACTGCCTTAAAAATCTTGTTTGTCACTACTCCCTCTGAATAGATGGATGATCATTATGGCATGGGGTTTTGACCAAAAGACTACCAACAATGTCTACTTTGTCCTCAGTGAAAATGGTACCCAGATGACATTCAATACCTGTACCACAGAAGCTAATTTGAAAATCTTGTTGTCAGTGAAGAATATCAGACATGGTTTGAATACATGACAGTTAAAAGGAAGAAATGGTCTTGTCTTGAATTCTTGGAAATTCTCTTACCCAATAGATTGTCATATGATCCACAAACACATCATAGCCAATATATTTTATATTTGTATAAGTGGCACACAGTTTGATTTTGCATTTGAAACTAAAGATTTCTCCAACTTTTAATGGAAGGTTGGATCTTATGTCATTAATTACTGCCACATTTTGTACAGATATAGCCATCATCACTTTCTTTGAAATAAATACAATAATGACCTACATAAACATTACCAATATTTGTTTCATTATCTGAAGAAAAAAATTCACATAAACAAAATTGCCATATGCACTTGTACAAATGTTTTTAATAAGCTGGATCCAACTGTAAACAGCATAGACCCTGATCTGCCATAACATGATGTTCAGATAGATCAGGGTCTGTGCTGTTCATTCTACTGGTTACTCCCAACAAAAGCATTATGCAATGACAGATTAGGGTCTTTGCAGTTGGATCCAGCTTGTAAGTGGGTACCAGTATAAATGTTTAGAAACACTGATTATGAAATTTACACATCAAGCAGTTTCCTGCATCAGTTTTTATGGAAATATATCAGACTGAGTAAAACCAGATTCCAGTTTGGCTTCATTGTCTATCACATTAGAGTTGACCATTTAATCAATTTGGCTTCTTTATCTATCACATTAGAGTTGACAAATTTAACATTAATCAGTTAATTTCTTTGTCACTTTAGAGTTGAGAATTTAACAATAATTTCTTTATCACATTAGAGTTGACAAATTTAACATTAATTAATTTCGTTATCACATTAGAGTTGACAATTTAACATTAATCAATTTCTTTATCACATTAGAGTTGACAAATTTAACATTAATCAATTAATTTCTTTATCAAATTAGAGTTAACAATTTAACATTAATCAGACTATTTCCTGGTTAACTCATCATTGGGCCTGTATGATTTTTTAACATTTTTTTTCTTCTCACTTGGTTCTTGACTTTTATTTGCCTGCAATATCTGAGATCAATTTGAGACTGAAGGTGAGCAATAAATCTGATGGATTGCAGGCTTTTCAGTCATTACACTTTAAGTCTACATATTTTTTCAACCTTTGAGATTTGAGTCAACATACTTTGTGTATGTGAGTGTCAGAAATCCACACATTCATTTGTGAATAGAAAATGCACATAAGCCAGATGTTTTTTTATTTATAAGAGTTGAAAGAAAGGCAGCAAATTTTTCATCACTTATTGGATCTTTAATTGGTGCTTAATTTGATTTTGAAACTTTGTGGCCAAAGAGTTTAAAGTCTGATAATTCACAGTTACTGGTGGTACCTAAGTTGTTATTCACTTAGAATGAATCTGTACTAGTCTCATATGATATCTTATTGTACAACAATTTAAATAATATATAAATCATTGGTTCTGGTCAGTAAAAGATTTATTGATCACATAGATCACTTACATATCAATGGAAAGTAGACAGATACAGTTCAAAGTCAAATTGTAACATTGTCAATAATGACAACTATATTCTAAAACAGTTCTTAAAAGAGATTTTCATTCCTTTAGTTTTGTGCATGTTTTCACACAATATTAGTCATTAGATATTTTAAGAGGATATATTATTATAAGATGATCCCCACATCCTGTGGTATTGCTTCATGGATAATGGTAAAAAAAGTATTTAACTTTGTAATTAATGTACAAGTCTGCAGACAGTGACAGTTAATGAGAGACCACTCTCAGCTTTGTATATACTCTCCATCATAGCTAGGTAACATCCTCCTGTGTAACGGCTGGAAAATAAGTTTTTAATTAATAAATTATATATTTTTGTGTGAGCCCGTAAACTATATTATATATAGCTCAGACTTCAGCCCTTTTTCATCGGGAATACGATAGGGTTTCTGCGTGATCGCAATGTCGGTTGATGTTCGAATATTGTGAGTGATCAAGTTGGCTTTGCCTGGTTTTGAAGTTAGCACGTCTTCAAACTCATATTTTTCGCACCAGTTCTCGCTATTCTTTCGTCAGTCTACCATTTAGACTGATTTTGTCCAAACTCTCCATATTGGACAGTGAAAAGTCAATCCGTCTTCCTCCATCAAATTCATCACACACATTTGCTGATAACAGTGCAACAATCTTGTACTGACGTAATAGGTTACTATGGTAGGTTACTTGTCCTCGCCTACCACCAATGTTAATCTTGTAATTAAGGTCATTGGCCTTACGAACGACACGATAAGGTCCCTTCCAGTGAGCTTTCATCTTCGATGCATAGGATGGAAGCAAAACCAGAACTTCATCTCCCGGCCTGAATTCTCTTTTGGTAGCATTTTTGTCGTACCATGATTTAACTTTCCTGTAACATTGTCAGATTTTCTTTCACTAACTCACATCAACCAAACTCTGGCGAACCGAAAGCACGTGTTCTACAACTGACTTCTGTGTCTCACTCTCACTGGTGAATAGATCCTTAAGAATCTCCATCGGCCCTCTTACTGGCCAACCATACAGCAGCTCAAACGGCGAAAACCCAGATGCCTCATGAGGTACCTCCCTATAGCAAAATAGTGCGCAAGGCAGCATTACATCCCACTCTTAACCGTTCGTATAACACAGTTTCTTCAAGACAGCTTTGAGTGTGTCGTCAAATCTTTCGACCTTTCCATTGGATTGTTACCTGTAAGGAGAGGTTGTTATCCCCTTGATGTTCAACATGTAGAAGAGTTCTGTTAGAAGAGAACGTGTGAAGTTGGTCACTTGGTCTTTAAGGATAATTTTAGGTATACCAACCAGTCTAAACAGCCCAATTAAAGCTTCGCCACTGTTTTGGCCTCGATGTCCTTCAGGATACCGGGTGGCTTCATTGTTAGTATATATTTGTTCCCCGCCTTTGTGCGCTGTAGTGGGCCTATGATTTCCATAGCAATCTTAACAAAAGGGCCAGATACAATTGTTGGACATATCTTTGGAGCTTTCACCTTCCCTGTTCTCCTTGCTGTCTTTTAACATATGTCAAAGGCCTGACAGTGCTTCTGAATATCCCCAAACATTCCTGGCCAATGAAACGCGGTTATTCTTGCTTTCATTTTCTCCCTTCCTAGATGACCAGCAAGAGGTCTATCATATTCAAACTTCAACACTTCTTGACGAAACTTCTTTGGCAAAACTAATTGGATTCCATATTTTTCTCCATCCGAGGATTTTTCCTCTTCCGTTTTAAAATTCCATACTCCCAGAAAAATGAATTGTCCACGCCTTCTGCTTCAATTGCAGATAACGGGGCCTTTTCTCTCACACCAGCCAACGAGTTGTCATTCTTTTGATACTGAGAAATCAATTCCACATTAATATTGTTATCAAGCGACAGGTTCTTGTCATCAGCCTCATCTTCACGATGGATGCCATCCTCGTCCTCATCAGGACTAGGATCACTATTTTCGTCTAAAAATAGCCTATCCACATGCACGTCGTTCAGTTCATGGGATCGGAACCCACATTCTTTTAGTTTTCTTTCACTTTCTTCAGCTTCCTTTTTCCGCGGCCTTGCCTGGTTCCTTGTTACTAACTAACATAGTCCCTTTTTACCTACGTAGAATGTCCATACCCAGCAGCGCTTGTACTGCCAAGTCAGATACCAATCCAACCTGGACATGACCCTTGTAGTATGGCGTGTCTAATTCTACCATGGCTAATTTCGCCTCAAAAGGATGTCCAATGGCGGTGTAGAGTGTCAGGTTCTGCTCTTCAAGGATACATGACTTATCGACAAGGTCCTCACGTATCAAGGTCATGTTTCCACCTGTATCTTTAACAAACAATTCTTTCTTGTTGTTCACTGTTCCTGGTACATTTATTAGCCTTTCACCAATGTTATTCCGGACAAAGTAGGTTGCTTGATTTCGTTTATTTCTGCTGAGACAATCACACAAAACATGACCCTTATGATGACACATATAGCACTTTTTGTCTCCATAGGATCTTTCTATCAAACCAGTTTTCTTGGACTGAGGTGAACTTGATGCTTGGTTGTTTGCATGTTGTCGGCTGTGTTTAGGGTCGAACTTGCTGCCATTGATTGGCAAAACGTAGTCCTCAGCAGCATCGACATCAGACCCATTGCCCTTATTGCGCCTTATCCATTGAACCTGCACTGGCGGGAGAGCCTTCAAGAAGTACTCATCTGCTAAACATCTATGTGGATCACGACTATCAATTAACCGTGTGAAATACAATTCTATACGTGCCATCAGACCTCTCTATGTTTCGTTAGCATCCCTTTTTATGCCAACTAACTGGCTAAAATATTCGTGAGGTCTTTTCCTAAACCTATTTATCAGGGCCTTTCTTAGCTCAACATAGCTCTTGCTTGTTTGCTGTGCTACCTCTCTTGCCTCTCATGTAAGCAGCGTTCTCAGTTGTTTAGTTTTCTTACAGGATGTTCTTCCTATATTTCCATGTCATCTGCTTTTTCACCACTGAAGTCTCCTTCAATATCTGTAAATTGCATCAAATATGTTTGCTGTTTCCTTCTGGTTCTACCCCTTGCAATGCTGTGCTCTTCAACAATCGTTCCTACATCCCCATCGATAATGCTACCTTGGATCGCCATTTCAATCCTTTGTTTGTTTATCCTTGGCTTAACAGTAATCACACCCACAAAGTTACAGAGTATATCCAATAGCAATTTGCAGCTACGCTACTCAGACAAAACTTTGGTACTTGTGCTATTTCTATGTTAATGTCAAACTTTCCAACAACATTACTATCTCACCGCTGCCACCAAAATTGTTACTGGGTAAAAAAAATTTGCAAACAATAACATCCAACACAAAGTAGATTCCCAGCCAACTTTTAATGTTCACCCAAGCTAGGGCTCACGACGACTGCCCTTTACAGAGAACAAATTGGTAGTTTTACACCAGGGCAATAGTTTATCAAAACAACAGTGATGACAAATACAGACTCCATTTCCAATGGATCAGAACCTTTATCAATATAAGATGTGAACTAGCTAGCATTTGTTTCTAACGTTACCGTATCTGACAGCTTAAAATCCTTTAAACTAAAACAACCCTATTCACCAATGTTTCTTGTCTTAATGATAATCAATATTTATACAATAAATTGGAGGCAAATATGATGGGAACAGGCAGATATCACCTTTTCACAACAATAAGTACACATAAAACAGTACAGTTGCAGTCTTGTACTTAATGGTATAAGGAACTGTTTTACTAATAATGGACTGTTATTCACAATTAGTAGATCAATAGTAGTCAAATTGTGCTGATTCAGGTATTAAATATTATATTATTCTAGACAGAATGAACAGAATAGCAAGGTAAAATTGATATACATTTGCATTGCATTTTTTAAAAATAATTTGCACTCCATCAATTTGTTGATTTGTTCATTTTCTTTAGCATCGTTTGTTTTATTATATTTCAGTCAATCATTTTCACTAATAAGATTTTAAAAATAAAATTTTCTTCACAATTTTCTGCCTGTGTCTATTTTTAATTATAAAAAAATATAATATTCCATCTGCTACTAGAGTAAAACACACTATTGTGGTAGTCCCTGCTCTGCTTAATTCACAAACGGGAACAGTTATCAGTTATAAAGATACTATTGAGGGACAGAGAAGAAAGAAGAATAAGTGGTTCTGATTGTCAAAGATGTCAGTGTGATGAGGTCAATGAGATTGAGGAAACAGGAAAAATGGGGGGAAAAACACGAATGGAAGACCATATAGTGTTCAAGTGTCAAAATGGGAATCAAACTTATGACTGCAGTAGTACTGAACCATCAAAAGTGTATCATGCTTATTGTGGAATGAATATAAAATAAATTAATCTTATACAAATAAAAAAGTTATTGGTAGGAATATATTTCAAATTTGGAGACTCATCACGGGGTCTTAAATTGAGGTCATCGGGCCTTTGATGGTAAGGCATTATGTTGAAAAGGATATTACTCCATTTTTAATCCCGAGAGGAAATAATGTCATTCTGGTTTACCTCCCTTGAAATAGTTTAACCGCTCTAACAAAAATACTTGCTTGAATATTTTGTCAAAATATTTTATGATTTTTTTCTCTGTTAAAAAATGAAGACAAGAAAAGATGTGTGTAATGAAAACTGCGAGTATTTACAGAGTATTTGTACGGGGAACATTATTATCAATATTTTGTAATTTACATTCATCTCTTTTAATCCTGCTTAACCTTGTACAACATGAATCCTCCACTCCATCAGTACGACACGAATCATAGACGCCATCAGTATGACATGAATCCACCACGCCGTTAGTACGACATGAATCCTACGCGCCATTAGTATGACACGAATCCTCCACCCCGTTAGTATGACATCAATCCTACACGCCGTTAGCAGTACATGAATCTTCAGGCCAATTTTAAAAGATGAATCATCCACGCAATTATTATGCCATGAATCCTACTCAGCATGATATGGACCGTCCACGCCATTTATACACGAATCATCCACTCCATTAGCATAACAATAATCCTCCACGCCATTAGTATAACAGGAATCATCCACGCCATTAGTATGACATCAGTCCTCCACGCCATTAGTAGGACATGAATCCTTCAAGTTATTAGTGTGACATGCATCCTCCTCGCCATTATTATGCCATGAATCCTACACGCCATTAGTATGCCATGCATCCTACTCGCTATTAACATGATATGAATCCTCCACGCCAGTTGTACGATATGAACCATCCACGTTACTACTATGACAATAATCCTCCATGCCATTATTATGACATGAATCCTCGACGCCATTAGTATGACATGCATCATACATGCCATTATTGATAGTTAATTTTATCAACGACCAGAATATTGACATATTTTTCCTGACAGAAACATGACTACAACATCAGGCGATGAGCCTAAGTGTACGGATCTAACACCCACTGGTTACTCCATCAAGTTGTTTCCCCGTAATTCTCGCGGAGGTGGAATTGCTGTCATCACAACGAACACCATGATAAAACGTCTTAACCACACCACAACATTCAATTTCGACCACACATCGTTTGAACTAGTCCAAACCATACTCACACTGGAGCAAAGGTCAGTCCATTTTTCTACCTATACCGCCCTCCTCCTAGTAAAAAAAAACAAAACAAACAAGCTGGCTGACTCTCTCTTTTTGGAGCAGTTTCCAAATCTCCTGGACTATGGAAATTCGATAGATGGCAACCTGGTTATTCTTGGAGATTTCAACTTTCACTTTGACTGTCCCGAAACCCAAATACATCAAAACTCATAGATTCCATTACTGTTTTCAACCTGAAACAGTTAATTAACCAACCAACCCATAAACACGGTCACATTTTAGACTGGATTCTTCATAGACCTGATGATAACATTCTACGGTCCTCCCTGGTATCCCATGACCTTGCATCAGATCACTTCTGCATTATATGCCATCTTGACGTATCAGTCCCTAACCCTCCACCTTTTTCTGCTACTAAGAGAAACCTCCGTATGATAAATAGAACCAAACTAATTCACGACATCCAAGCTAACTTAACAACTTGATAACTGCCTGCGTTCATTGCTTGACAAATTTGCACCAGCTACCAAGTGCAGAGTATCAATTCAAAAGTGTTCTCCATGGTATAGCAGTGTTAGGGACCAGCTTCGCGCTGCTAAAAGAGACCGCCGTAAAGCTGAGAGGCTTTGGCTTTCCACCAGACTCACTATTCCTAAGCAAATCTATGAAGCCTCTAAGAAGAATATCATAATTATAGTCCATGCAGCGAAATCAGCCCACTACACTACTACAAAAAGGAAAGTTCCAGCTGCAAAAAGCTCTTCGAGATTACTAACAAGCTAATGTCAAGGAACACATATACACCACTTCTAACTACCTTCTCTCCAGTCGACCTTCCGGACATGTTCGCAAAGTTCTTCCGTGACAAAGTACAAACCATTACAGATAAGCTTGACACCACAATTTCAATTGACTCGTCGTCACCATACAGTTGTGATACAGAATTTGAGCGACAACCATTAGCAGCATTTGAACCCGTCTCTATGGATTTCGTACGTACAATCGTGATGAAGAGTGCACCAAAGTCATGTGAACTTGATCCATTTCCAAAATCACTGCTAATTGAGTGCTTAGGTCCAGTATTGCCTTCACTAACTGATGTTATTAATACCTCTCTCTCATCCGGGGAATTCCCATCATTTTTCAAAACTGCCATTGTAAAGCCTCTGCTGAAGAAACCAATACTTTACCATAACGATTTAAAGAACTACCGCCCAGTTTCTAATCTCCCATTCATATCAAAAATCTTAGAAAAGGTTGTTCTATCCCAGCTTGTATCTCATCTAAATTCAAAGTTTTTTTTTTAGCAATGTACAATCTGCATATCGCCCTTGCCACAGTACTGAAACAACTCTTCTAAAAGTAGTTAATGACAATCTCTCTGCGTTGGATAGCGGAAAGATTACAGTCCTCACCCTCCTTGATTTGTCTGCAGCATTTGACACAATAGACCATGATATATTACTTCACCGTCTCCAGCATGTATTTGGCATTCATGATACAGCCTTGCCGTGGTTCAGGTCTTACTTGGTCAACAGGATACAAATTGTATCTGCAAATGGAATACACTCCAGCCCAGTTGATCTATGTTGTGGTGTTCCACAGGGGTCTGTTGTTGGACCTGTTCTCTTCATTCTGTAGACTCAGTAACTCTCAAGTGTCATAGATCATAATCCAGTGTCTCACCAGTTGTACGCTGATGACACCCAAATATACAAATCTAGCCACCCAACTGAAGTTGATGCTACCATCCAAGGTGTAGAGAGGTGCATTTCTGATGTGAAATCATGGATGACATGTAACAAGCTGCAGATAAATGATGATAAAACTGTGGCCATTCTGATCACAACACAAAGACTTTCTCATTGACATCCTTTACCTCAAACAATAAATATCAGCAACACCAACATTAAATTCACACAATCAGTACGAAACCTAGGTGTTACTCTGGACAGTACTCTCACACTGCAAAAACATGTCATGAACATATGCAACGCTGCATATCTTGAGCTGAGACGCATCAGCTCCATTCGCAAATATCTTTCAGTTGATGCCACTAAAACACTTGTGTGTTCATTAGTACTTTCAAGACTGTACTATTGTTACTCAGTTCTGTCTGGTTCATCTCAATATCTGCTCATGAAACTTCAAAAAGTTCAAAACACAGCTGCTCGGATCATACTTAGAGTACCACGATCAGAGCACACCTCCCCGCTGCTCTGTACCCTACACTGGCTATCCATTCAATCCAGAATCAAACACAAAATTTGTTCTCTGTGCTACGTTTCACTGACGGACTCTAGTCCAACATACCTATCCAACCTCACCCATGTGTACACACCAGCAAGATATTTACGCTCCTCTTCTGACAATCGTATACTCATTATTTCCACTATGAAAACAAAGTCATATGGACAGCGTTCTTTTGCATACCAGGGCCCAGCAACTTGTAATGAATTGCCCACTGAACTTAGACACAAAGACACAGTGATCACGTTCAAGAGAGCTCTCAAAACTCACTTATTTCAACTGCAAGAACAAACTTAAAGACCTAATAATGTTTCCTACCTTAAATATTCTCAGCATGTTTTGTAATGTTTTCTGATTTCATGGTATTTGTTTTTGTAATCATACCATTATGTTTTTTATCTTATAGGTGTTGTCTAATGTTGTAAAGCGCTTAGAGCTTCTAAAATTTAGGCGCTATACAAAGTCCTCATTATTATTATTATTATTATTACATTAATCCCCACGCTATAAATCCTCCACGCCATCAGTATGACATGCATCCTCCAAGTCATTAGTATGACATGAATCCTCCGCGACATTAGTTTGACACGAATCCTCCACCCCAATAGTATGACGTGAATTCTCCATGCCACTAGTATGACACGAATTCTACACGTCATTAGTATGATGCGAATTCTACACGCCATTAGTATGACATGAATCCTCATCGCTGTTAGCATGATATGAATCCTTCACGCCAATTGTATGATATGGATCTTCCACGCAATTAGTATGATATAAATCCTCCATGCCATTAGTATGACCTGAATCCTCCACCATTATTATGACATTAATCCTCCTAGCCATTAGTATGACATGAATCCTCCGTATTCATCCTCATCGCCAGTAGTATGATATGAGTCCTCCACGCCAATTATAGAACATGAAATTGACCGGGGTATCTTAACACGGTCCTTAGAAAGTAAACATTTGAGCTACCAACCCTAACCGCTTGGTATGGACCTATGTCCACTTAACATTTTTTCAAAGGGAAATTGTCTCGCACTGTCGTTCACAGATTCCGAGCTGTCTAAACCTGATGAAAGGAATTATTTCTTTGGGAAAAATTAGGGACCACTGCTTACGATTGGGCAGAATACATTAGGGCGTACACTTTAGAGCAATCAGACTTTACAGTGGCGTCCTTAGTCGAAATTCTTTAGTCTGAAAATCTCCTGGAAGAGGAAAGAGTCTCGACTCTGTGGAAAGTATAAAGAGAATAGTGCTTTCATCGTGAAACACGAAAGGGACCAGGTGGTCGTCTTTTAAAAAGAAAGCCATGTTTTAGTGCTAGGACGCACAAGTTCTGAAAGAGAACATCAATAAGGAACAGCTTTCTGAGAGAGAGAGAGAGAGAGAGAGAGAGAGAGGGGGGACAGTCTGAAGAAGAAGTCAGAGTAAGAAGGACGAGGTCAGAATAAAAGGACCAGGAAGTCCATGAAGGGGCAAAGCATAGAGTTTAGGAAGGATGAAATGGGAGACGTTGATATACGGTCCAGACAGGAAGGTGATGCAAATCAGTCGTGGACATTGCGCTCTTTTCACCTCTCGTTATGAGGATGAAATAAATCCAAATCAGACACCTGTTAAATTCTATTGATATATTCTAACATGAATTGGAATTGCAGTTACTAATTTGTTCTAATTAAATTTGTTATTTTCTTGTCAAAGGGGGCTCGTATTGCTTTATTTCTTCCCAGTATTCTCGCTCAGTTCTCTGTTGAAACTATATTCTTCTTTCACTCCTGCCGGGCTATAATATCGAGGGAGGTCATCCTCTAGATAACGGCAGCCAAACCCAATTAACCACCCCTATTACTAAGAGGGCGACGTTACAGTATGTATGTGTAAAATAAAATAATTTGTCGTCTTTCATCCAAGGAATGGGTATGACTATGACAACACATTGTGTTAATAAATTGCTAATATAAAATATAATATCATTCAAAACTTGCATGTTCTCTCTATCTCTCCCTCTCCTATCAGCTACCACTATATTTTACAATACATGCATACATAGACAAGTTAAATTTAAATCATCCAAACATTTTAAAGTTAACTAAAATAATGTATTACAATATTATATCAGAAGCAAGTCGCATGGAGAGTGACTTACAAAATTATAAATTAATTGGTTGTCAGTACATTCTCATTTCACACATTTTTAGTGTCAGATACATAACAAATAACTCGGGGTGTCATATAATCAAACACACTTTCAACATGGCAAAATAAGTTCTCTCTATGTCGATAAGAATGTTAATCAAACATGCTCGAACTTAGGAAATAAAGTTGTTCTAACGTCTTCAGTTTCAGTACAAAGGTAGAAGAAATGCTTCTTATCTTTTACGTCGTTTACACAAGAGGTGTTTGTGCGTTTGTTAATAATGTATATATGTATGTTTCTGGTATTATTACACCTATGCAATTACCATATATGTTTTTGTATGAAAGATATCGTTATATGGGTCTAAAGTACACCAATGGCACTATCTATGTCAACTATTCATAGAATGCTTGTCAGAGTAATAACTAAGATTATGGTTCCTAAGTAAGAGTCACAAAATCTTGCATTGTTTAAGTGTATTATAAATGTCTTCCTATATTTTATGTTAGCGAATTTAGTATTAACTAACATTAATACATGCATTGCTAGATCAAAAATGCTACTACAGCAGCAAATATTTCTGTAATAATAAAATAATAATAATGAGGACTTTGTATAGCGCCTAATCTTTCGAAGCTCTAAGCACTTTACAACATTAGACAACACCTATAAGAAAAAAAAAACACCATACATAATGATATGATTATAAACACAAATACCATGAAACTAGAAAACAGAAAAAACATGCTGAGAATATTTAAGGTAGGAAACATTATTAGGTCTTTAAGTTTGTTCTTACAGTTGAAATAAGTGAGTTTTGAGAGCATTCTTGAATGTGATCAGTGTCTTTGTGTCTACGTTCAGTGGGCAATTCATTCCACGTTGCTGGGCCCTGGTATGCAAAAGAACGCTGTCCATATGACTTTGTTTTCATAGTGGGAATAATGAGCATACGATTGTCAGAAGAGGAACGTAGGTATCTTGCTGGTGTCTACACATGGGTGAAGTCGGATAGGTATGTTGGACTAGAGTCCGTCATTGAAACGTAGCACAGAGAACAAATTTTGTGTTTGATTCTGGATCGAATGGATAGTCAATGTATGGTACAGGGCAGCGGGGAGGTGTGCTCTGATCGTGGTACTCTAAGTATGATCCGAGCAGCCGTGTTTTGAACTTTTTTAAGTTTTTGGAGTAGATATTGAGATGAACCAGACAGAATTGAGTTACAATAGTCCAGTCTTGAAAGTATTAATGAACACACAAGTGTTTTAGTGGCATCAACTGAAAGATATTTGCGAATGGAGCTGATGCGTCTCAGCTCAAGATATGCAGCCTTGCATATGTTCATGACATGTTGGTGCAATGTGAGAATACTGTCCAGAGTAACACCTAGGTTTCGCACTGATTGTGTGAATTTAATGTTGGCGTTGCTAATATTTATTGTTTGAGGTAAAGGATGTGAATGAGAAAGTCTTTGTGTCAATCAGAATGATGCCTGTAAATCTGAAAAACAGGTATCACGAAGGTTCCGAACTCCGAAGTCAGACGAAAACGAATAGGCGTGATCCAATCCAATCGGGATTGAATGTCGCGCGCTGTGATGTCACAATGAAAGCTACGAATCGTGATAAACAAATTCGTAATACACTCGATTGTGACGATTCCACTGGACGCGCTCTTGTTTTTGACCAGAGTTTAGTGCATGCCACCAATGTTGTTGTTGCTGTAGTTGTAGGGTTTAACGCCATTTTTCAGCACACGATATGCTATACATGACGGCCAGTATTAATGGTGGAGGAAGAACCCGGGAAAACGCCGGAAAGAACCACCGACCCACGAGAAGCTACTGGCAAGCTTTCTCACATACCCACATTGGCCGAATCCGAGACTCGAACCCACGCAGACAGAGGTGAGATGGCAGTGATCTGTAACGGAGAGCGCTTCAGACCACTCGGGGCCCCTCCTACCAATGTAAAAGTCCATAGCGATAGATAATTTTCGTCTGGAAGTTTCTTGGAGACATGGTGCAGAGCTTTCAATAAACTCATTGAATAGACTTCGATGAAAGAAAATTAGTATTAAATTTTAAAAGAACAATTTAACTTTAAAATAACATGAGTAAATGCGCATACATGACCCATGTGACTTGTGTGAATAGCGGAGAACTCGCCCTGGGAGAACTCATCCCAGATGTCAGGAGAAGTCACCCCATGGTGGTCGGAAAAGTCGCCCCACTTCACCTGGAGAAGTCGCCCCAAGGATCATATATAGTAATTTTGAGATGTCGCCACGTGATTGTTAAGGCTTTATTTATTGTTGTTTTTCTTCAACTTAATAACTTATTAAATTTATAAAATTTGCAATTTTTCAACTTTCCATTTGATAAACTCCGCTTCTGTACTTAACGAAAAATAAGCGTTATCTGTCACTTTTGCTCTGCTCCTCAAATCAGTAGATGCATTTTAATAATATTTGTAGAGATAGTGTTATCAATATTTTTTATTACCTTTACATCTAAAAATGAAACATGCATACTAGATGCAGTATAAGTAAATTTAATCGTCGGGTGAAAATGATTTAGGAGATCAATAACTTTTTTTCAGTTCTTCGGTTGAATGCTTCCAGATCATAAATATGTCATCTAAAAATCTGAACCAAAGAGATGGATTAAACTTCTCGTTTTTAATAAAATCCTTTTCTAATTCACCCATGAAAGGGAAGAGTATATAGGATCCATGTTAATAACCATTATCTGTATGTAATTCGTATTATTAAATTGAAAATATTTATTTTCCAAGATAAGCTTTTATTGTTTTACAAATATCTTCGCTAGATAGTGTGCTATTATTAGGATTGTTATCAAGAAAATATTTGCAAGCTTCAATACCATCTGCATGCAGAATGTTGGTATATAGTGATGTTACATCTAATGATACCAGGATTGAAATTATCAGATAGCTGTGGAATAAACTTTTTAATGAAAGTAGTTGTATCTTTAATGTATGAAGGAAGTGATTTCATTAAAGGTTGTAAAACACTATCAATAAATTTGGATAGGTTTTCAGTATATGAATTACAACCTGATATAATGGGTCGTCCTGGAAAATTTAAAGGTAAATTATGGTCAGGATTTGTATGAGTTTTGGGTAATATGTAGAATTGAGGTGTACGTATGTTAAGATCAAATTCCTCATATACGGAATTTTTATTTTTGAGGTGTACGTATGTTAAGAGAGAAAGTATCAAATTCCTCACATACGGAATTATTATTTTTAGCGATCTCATTAATGCATGTTGAATTTTTTTTATTTCATTTCTAATTGACGTTCAACTTCTTTAACATAATCATCTTGATTCATAATAATAATAGTGTTTGACTTATCATCCTTTTTAATCACTATACTGTCGTCATTCATTAGAGTATATACAGACTTAATTTCGTCCTTAGAAATATTACTGTGATATTGATTTTTATGATCACCAGTTAATATCTCTTTTGTGATCGCGTATATATAAAAATCTAAATATGAATCACGTAAAAGATGACATAAATCTGTTATAAAAAGGTTATTTGGGTGACAAGTTTTGGGATGACTTCTCCAACCAATTGGGGCGACTTCTCCAATAACTCTGGGGCGACTTCTCCAGATACGTGGGGGCGAGTTCTCACAGGGCAAGTTCTCCGCATACCGACTTGTGCTATATAAGTAGTGAAAGGGGAACCTATAGCGACAATGGGATTTACCATTAAAAACACCCCTGGGAACATATAGCGACTATGGAAATTTAACATTAACACCCCTGGGAACATATAGCGACTATGGAAATTTAACATGGACGAAAAACCCTGGGAACATATAGCGACAAGGGAAATTGAACATGGGAATATGGGACTGTTGAGCGTCAAGGGGAAATGGAACAGGGCCGGGACCCTATTTTAATAGGGTCCCGACCTGATGGGTCTCTATTTTTTTTTTTGTTTTTGTAAAAAATAAAATAATAAAAAAATGGGGTAGGCAATTGAAAGTCGATCTCTTTTCGAGAGATTGGAGTGGCCCTGAAAAGGGCCTTTGGGTTTCTTCTTCTAACTCCTTAACTTCTTTATCCATCCCCTTATTTATTCCATCATTCCTTTCTTCTTCTTATTCTTTTCTGTTTCCGGTATCCAGTCCGGGTGACCCATGGCTCGGAACTTCTGTTGGATTTTCATCCAGTTAGCATTTAGTTTCTCTAGTTCTTCCTTTTTCTTTCTATTTTCTTCTTCTTTTCTATCTTTTGCCCACCTGTCCTTTATTTTCTCCACTTCTTCATCTATCACCTTTCTCATCTTTTCTTCCCCTTTTTTCAATTGTTCAACACTCCTTTTCACAAAGGGCCACTCTGACCTTTTTTCTATCTCTTCCAAGAACCTTCTTACTTCTTTTACCTTCTCCATTGCCTCTTTTAATGTCCCCACTCTGACATAAGGGGGATTTATTAGCCCTCTCAATCTCTTCACTTCTTCTTCAATTAATCCCTCTTTCATCTCCCTGGCTAATTTTAGTTCGTTCACGTAGTGCACACTTGTTCTTAACCTCCAATCTCTTTCAGTCCTTTCAACTCCATATTCACCATCCACCATCCAAAAATAAACATGCCTTAAATCATTAAACAGTTGGGACACTTCCATCTTCTTTTTTTTTATTCCTTAGAATGGTGCGAACGAACAACTTTGTGGGTTCTTATAGTTAAAGTGCGGACGTGAAGGAAAACATCCCCCTATTTTTGTCATTTCATATAATATACTATCCACATAAGTGAAGCAGCAATAAACAAACCCCAAATCTACTATCCACACACGCAAAGCATTAAAATTAAACCCAAATCTACTATTCACACAAACGTACGTGAGCGCTTACAAATAAACACACACACACACACACACACAAGAAAAAAGAGTCAGTGTTTATATTCACACTACTCTAAATACACACATTGGCAAATCGATTACTATTTCTTTTCTAGAGTATTGGGTAGCCCTGAAAAGGGCTGTTTGTTTTTTGAACTCCATGACACCTGGTTAATGATGGCACCTTCCAGGCCTGGCACCACACACACATCTTCTTCTCCAGTCTCCTTTCACTCTTTTTGGGGGGAGAGCAGAGGCGGGATAAGTGGCTTCAGCATCCCAATCTTCTGTCTCTAGGATTCTGAAATTTCCTCTCTCCTTTTCTTCCTCTTCTTTGTTTCTTCTCTCCTCCTCTTCTTTGTTTCTTCTCTCCTCCTCTTTCATTCTTCCCTCTTCTACTATGGCCTCTGCAGCCAGTTCATTCACTATACGCCTGGCATATTCCAGGTGTACATGAAGTTCAAGCAGTTTTGCAAGTCTGGTGTTCATTCTCTTGATCAATCAACAAAGGTAGCTAGACTGCCGAGCGATTTTCAATTTATAGTAAAAGCGCGGACGTGAAGGAAAACATCCCCCTAAGACCAAAGTTATATTCCCTAGATTATGACCAAACAACGCGCGGACCTAAAAGAAACACTCACTCACTTTTTTACTACCCATTACTAATTTAAAAATTTTCATTAATCACTTCAATATACTATTCACATACGCAAAGAAATCAAATCAAACCCCAAATCTACTCTCCACGCACGTCAAACAGCAAAAAAAAAAATGATCATTATCTACTATCCACACAAACACATACAATCACACCAGAAAAGAGTTAGTGTTTATATTCACACTACTCTACATACACACATTGGCAAATCGATTGTTATTTCTTTTCTAGAGTATTGGGTAGCCCTGAAAAGGGCTGTTTTATTTTTGCTTGTGTGAAGTTGAAGCTAGGGCGATCTTTTAGTTTCTAAGAATGCGACGTCCTCTGATGATAGACTTTCTGACGATAGGTCTGCTTCTTCGGAAAGAGAAGAAGAACTCTCTGGTGACGATACGACAATCGACAAAGCCTCTGTCAGGTTCAGGTTCCTGCTGCTGCTGTTGTTGCTGTTGCTGCTCTCTCTGTTGTTTCTGAAGTCTGTACTTCTCTGTCCATTCTTCGTTCTCCCTGTTCACTTCTTCTCTGAAGAGCTCTTCTATCAGGTCTTCAGTGACTTTTAACATTCTCACATTCTCTATCTCTTCTGGCTTCGGTATCAGACTGTGTCTGACCCTATGCAAATTCACGTAGGCTTCGTTTAGTTTAGCTAGTTTGGAGCACATCTTCGTAGGAGGATGAGTCGACAATGGATGGTTAGACTGGAGGCTACCCCGGCTTTAAAGTCAAAGCGCGGACGTGAAGGAAAACATCCCTCCACGGTTTTCGAGCCGCAACGTTCAATGAGTGTCATGAGAGGGATAGTAAGAAGTCAAAGAGCATTTAGTTAGTTAGTTGGATTATAGTGGTTTTCGTTCTTTTGAACATGTACCACTTTTTTATTCACGCACTGCGTGATTTTTAATTACTCCTGGGGGAAGGAAAAGGAGCCTCATCCCCCAGGCTTTTATGTACTCAAAGAGTACTTTTTAATTTAGCCACTCAGGTGTAGGACTAACTAGTCCTTAACAACCTGACTGAAAGGCTAATAGACATGAGTGGGAATAGTCACACCACACACTCGTGTTTCTTAGTTGGATTGAAATGCCCCAGGTGTCAAACCAAGCAGTATGTGACTCCCGCCACGATTGGTCGGCAGCGATGAGGTCACATTAGGACACCCGGTCTTGTGGCATTGACGAAGTGGCCCGCTTTTTTGATATCATCAATTGCCTTTCCCAGTCCGATATTCCGGTAGACAGAGCCTTCCTTTTTTCCACTCTGTTTAGGTGGTGCAGGTTCATCAGCTTCATCGCCGCTGGATGATGATACTTCCAGGGCCGCTGCCAGCGTGGAAGTTTCAAATTCTTCAGTGTCGTCTGCCAACATTGCCTGGATTTGGCTGAGTATGTTAGTAGAAATAGCTGTGGAAGCTTGATTTAAAAGTTCAGCCAGATGTTGTTTAAGAGACAAGGAGACGGTTAGGAGTATTTTTTTTTTTATATTTTTTTTTAATTTTTTTTTTTCTTTTTTTTTTTTTATTCATGAATTCCTTATTTATTTTGATTCCCTATCTTATTGGTTTGGAATGAAAACTTGTTTTATGGTTGTTTGTATGTTATTATGGAGTCCTGTTTTAATTAATTCCTATTTTCCTATTTTAATTTTGTGTGGCCTTAATTGGTTTTTATTATTCGGGGTATGAACGGCTGTGTCAGTTTGTGAACCTACGAGACCTAGCAGGCCGTCATAATTCCCAAACAGTGATTTTGTAATATTCGTCCTTAACTGGTTTTTATTATTCGGGCTATGAACGGCTGTGTCAGTCTGTGAACCCACGAGACCGAGCCGGCCGTCATAATTCCCAAACAGTGATTTGTTATATTTTTAACTGGTCTTTGATTTACTTTCTTAGATTTTTTTGAGTAGATTGGATTCGTGCATAAAACTTATGATATTTTTGAATGTTAGATTAATATTGGGGTTTGTGTTCATCAAGAATTCTGGGTATGTTGTAGGGGATCCAATTTTATGCTGTTTAACTTTAAACTTAGCCCTTTCTTTTTCAAGTGTATGGCAGTTGTTAAAAATATGCTCTATGTCTTCTGGGACCCTGCAGTGGTAGCAGTTAGGGTTATGTGGTTGTGGTCCTATGTACTGTCCGATGAATCAAGATTCCTATAGCCAAACAAAAGACAAAGGCATTTTTTTCAAAACACAACATTTTTTATTCAAAATCACTTAACACTAACAAACAACTATAACATTTTTAACAATAATCCAACAATATAACATCAAACATTTTTTTCAAATCACAAACATTTTTTCTCAACTAACACATTATTTTGGACAGGGCTGACAACGTTGTGAATGAAATTGTGATTTCCACCTTTGGAAGTCATTAGGCCATTGATAGACACTACGTTTCCTAGCTTGAGACAAAAGACCAGTATAATGGTCACAAAACCATTGATTTACTTTCACATCGTTTCTAGAAGAAGAACGAGGATCAAAATGAGTCCCTAAATGTTCTAAGGAATAGCCCAGGCTGCGATGATGCAGAAAATACACACAGTACTGTCCACACACCAAGGAATCTGTGCCTTGTAATTTCACATTATTGAATCGGGTGGTCTGAGCATTTCTTCTCATAAAGTCAATGATATCGTCTTCCAAAGGAGGCAATCCGTACGAATCGAAATATTCCACACATCCTTCTTGAGGAAAGTAGACGGCTACCCAGTGGGTTCCTGGGAGATGACTGTCGTCCGTGTTGATCACATAAGCTAGATGGTCTTGAGGTTTGCGATGAGGGAGTTCATCTTTAGCACAGACGACAGGATTCCAAGAAGCCGTGTACGAACTGTGGTTCAAAAGGTAATAAAGTTCCCAGGTATCCATTTTTGTGTGGTTTTTATCTTCACAGGTAATAATAAGTCATCAATTCGATCCTGACTTTTTGCTTGAAAATGTCTGACAAATAACCGTTTGTTCGTTTCGTCTCCCCACTCTGATTCAGGAGAGCTTCGATACGATGGATCTCTTGAGTGGTTAATGGTGGACAAGAATGTTCATGCAAGTCTTTATACCACTGATGCAACACGACTTCGTCCGAGATGAGACTCCAAGCTTCGTCCAGATACTCGTCCAATTTTTCTTCTTGACTCAGCATCAGGCATTTATCGTGTTGAATTTGACTGGGATGATCGTTTTGACATCCATATCAATCTTTTTTGATCAATTCCGTCATTTTTTCGACCAAGTGCTTGGCAAAACAGGAGACTAAATGCGCTTCTTGTTCTGGCCATCGGGACTTCATCATGATAACTTCTTCTTCCACAGTCTCCTCACATTCCATGTCTAAAGTTTCTCCACTAGGTAAAGAGGCATAACAGTCTTCCATAGCTTCTAATAGTCTAGAATGACTTCTCTCAAACTGTTGATTTCTATGGTATTATCGAATTCTGCATACAGGATAACGTTGATTGTCTTGGGTAAAGGTTCTGCAAACTGAAGTTCCACACGAATCTGGCCGGATTTTATAGGGTGGAAATGTCCCTCGTCGCTGCCCTGGTCAGGGGTGAAATCGAAAGCCCACAAAGCATAGCCTCCTGCGTAATCTTCGTACGTAATGCCGTGAGTGGTGTTGGTTCCTAGCTGCCCGGTGGCTTCGTACAGGGACAAGTACGATCTCAAGTAATTCATCTCCATGGGATCAAAGTCCGGTTCGAAAGGTCTGGTACACAAGGTCTTGCCATCGCGACTGACTTCGATTTTCTTCACGTTGAAGTGTTTAAAATTAAAAGCATTTTCAGTGAAGGCTCCGTTGAAGGCTGAATTCTTGACCATACCAAGGATTGAACGTTTGGGTAATCGTCCTTGAAACAGATGATCTGCGATCATGGAATGATGGTTAGTGGGAATGGTGAACGTTTTCACTTCCACACGTTTTATGGGATACTTGGCGGTCGTTCTGCTCAAAGTGTGACTGATGTCATTTCCCACTTTAGGTAACACTTCCACGCGTCGTACGTAGAGTTTGACGTCCTCGATTTTGCTTTTAGGATTGCCACCAGTAGTAGCATCAGCATCAACCAACAAATTGAAAGCAGCACTGCTACGATTCAGTCTCAAGAGAACATTTACACCGTTCAGCAAATATTTCTCTTGCAACCACATGTCCAAATGCAAACGATCCATCAGTTCTAAATTTTTTCCATCTTTGATTTTGTCTCTTCGTTCTACAAATCCCTCATTGGTGTCTGCTTTTTTTGGAGGGTCATCACTAAGACCTGTTTTATCAAAATCGCCCGCTTCGTCAGGTTCCCATAGCACGCAAGCATTGAGATGGCTGTTCTTGGCATCTATTCCGTACGTCAAGAGATTTTCCAGGTAGGCACGGTAAGGATAAGTATCCATGCTGCTACTGACCAGTTTGTTATTCAAGTACAAGTCCACTGAGCTGAACAAGGAATGCATAAAATTGTTGACGGGAGCTACTTTCTTTTCGCCGCTTCTAGAATCTCCTCCCTTATCTAGAACTTTGACTTTCAAGTACAAGTAACTGCTGTTTAGATCGATGTAATCTTCGGGCTGTCCTTTGATTTCAAACTCGATGGGAGCGGAATCTGTCAGTGAGGAGACAGGGTGAAATTCCACCCACTGGGATTCTTACATCGTCATCATGGTGGGGGGCATGGCAAACAGATCCAGTTCCGACTTGGAACAGGCGCAAGACTCTCGGTGCATCATTTTTTTCTGTTTCTCAATAATCAAAAACGTCTAAGTCTCGAACGGTTCTTCTTTTCTTTGTCTTTCTAGCTTTAGACGTGTGAAGTCTGGTGAAAGGCTGTTTTCTTCGTCGTCTCTTTCTGCCTTGTCCTTGCTGAATGCTTGACTCGGTAGCGTGCAGGACATTTATAGGTGTTTCTCGTCGGCCTAAAATGTCTTTACCCGTTTGCAACAAGACATTTTTACCTGCCCTCAAGAAGGCTTCTTTGGGGTTTTGTTTGTCGATGATGACATTTTGGAGAAATTCTTTGCCTTGCGTCAGTGCGGCATCTTTCAAGGCATGCAATCCGCTTGTCACCATCGGTTTCAACACCGGAGCCACCGAACGAAAGGCTGATTTCATCATATCTCCTAAATCGTGTCCTCGCTGTCGAGCAACCCCTCGGTACACTGGATACATGACTTACGAGTCGCTAGAGAACCGTTTTCGAAAATGGAGTTTCACCGTGACTTTTCCTTTGGTGAATGGAATATCTTGTCCCAAATCTCCTTTTATAGCAATGTTGACCGTGTCCAAATACGACTTACTGACAGGCAAATAATGAGGATGTACAAATTCGTGGCAGAATTTACTTTGAAAGGAATGACACGCAGTAACGGCACGGAGGTGTGTCCCACCACGTTGTACTCCACCACATCGGAATACACAAAGATCAAATTCAGTCCCTGGTTCAGTTCTACCGGGAAACGAAAATACCTTGCAAAATGCCCGTTGTTGTCAATGTCTGCCATGTGAATTTGTTTGGAGTGCTTATCTGTGACCATATTGAGGTCTCCACCCAAAATGTCATACAATTCAGGGCAAAATTTAATACGTATACTTTTTTCCTCACTTTCAAATTTGATGAGTAGACGGTGAGACAGTTGATGGTACTCAATGGTGACACGTTTTTTAGTCCGGTCAGAATTTTGTCAAATGCTGCATAGAATTTGTCAGCGATTGCCTCCACCAGATGTTGACCACTAAAATAATGGCCTGAGTTAATTTTAAAATGATAAACGTATAAAAGGAGGAGAAGTGTCACTGCTGCTGCTGCGGGGTATTAGGGTCTTCGGAAGTGATTTATGTTGATTAGTGGTCATCATGGTTTGCTGCACCGTTTGGTCCAGAATTTCGACCAAAAATTGTTTTGAGTTTCAGTGATGTTTTTGATTTGTGTTGGGTAAATCATTTCTACCAAAGCCACTTCCCAATGGGCTTCGTGATCCAATGGGATGGCTTGAGGTAATTTGGCTGTGTAACAGCACAACATGTTGTGGGGAAACACCTCCATGGAACTGTCACTGGGTAAGGTTAAATAAAATTGGGTTTGGTGACTCATAATTCCAGAGTTCTCTGGCTGTCCGAGGGGTTACTGGACATCAGAGGCGTGTCTCCGCCCAAAATGGGATTGTTATTGTTGTTGGAGTGGTGACTGGCACTGGCACTGGACACAAGGTTCCCGTTGTTCCCGTTCGAGGAGAATTTCAGGGAGGGATTGGGAAGCAGGTAACCGATGCAACTGCTCAATAAAATGGTCCACAGTTGTTTGTCTCCTTGTTGCAAACTCAAATTGGCAATGGCTGCCCCGATGACACAATACACCACGAAGATTTGGCAGAAAAAGACGATTTGCGTTTTAGGCACACGTTCTCCACACCACACCCACAAGGGTTGTTTTTGTAAATCTTGCAGAGAAGAACTGGGTGAGGGAGCGGTCGACGTAGCTGCGTCTGTGTGAAAGGACATGATGGTCACTTCTTTTTATAGTCGATGACTTGCGAAGCGTCGATCCAAGAATCAAAACTGGGTGGATATCCTTTCCAACGTACTTTGACTTCTTTGACACGTCGTTTGCCCACTTTACGGGTTCTGCGTTCGAGAATGCTTTCGACATCGTACACGTCGTCTTCTTTTTTGGTGACACGTTGTAACTCGGGCAAATAAAACGTTCCTTTGAGTACTTCTCCGTTCATGTCTTCCAATTTATAGACGGCAGGATGACGGCCATGCACTCTTCCAGTGACACGAAACAATTCGGTCGTCCAGTTAGGTAAGTAACCTTTGTCGAAAGTGCGTTTGGTTTTGCCAATGCGCACCCAGTCTCCTACGTCCAACACTCCGCTTTTCTTGGGGACAGCCCTCGTCGGGAACGTACCAAACAGGCGCTCAAACACCAGCACTTCGTTGTCGGGAGTCACCTCTTGCGGGGCACGTCCAATGCTTCGATGGTAAGATTGGTTGTACGCTTGCACCAGGTGTGGTAAGATGTCGATGTACTTCAGAGTGTGGTGATGCGTAAAATATTTCCACATGCGTTCTTTCAAAGTGTGTTGAAAACGTTCCACGATGATGGCTTTGGTTTCAGAATTCTCGGTGGTAAAAAAATGAATGTCACGTTTCTTTAATTCTTTTTGGACAGCTTGGTTCAGAAATTCGGTGCCTTTGTCCGTTTGCCATCGAAGAAGGTGACGACCGCTTTGTTTCAACACTCGTTGCAGGGCTCGCACTAACTCGCTGCTCGATTTGGAAGTCAAGGGTACGACCCAGACAAATTTGGAAAAGACGTCGCTGACACAAAATAAATATTTGTAGCCACGATTGTAGCTGGCCAAATGAGAGACATCGGCTAAATCGGCTTGCCATTGATGATCGATGCCTTCCACTCGGGTGCGACTTCTGGAAAACTTGCGTCGAATGGGCTTGTGTAAAGTGTAGGTAGCTTGTTCTTGTAACCATCGTTGCACTTGAGGTAAACGGAGACTTTTCAGTTGCGTTTTGGCAGCACGATACAATTTTTGAACTCCTGCGTAACCTGAATGATGGGAGGGATCGTAGTAAATGCTGGCTAAGGCTTTTTCCATTTGTTGGTTTGTGTGTTGATAAGGCACCCACTCTTGGAAGATGTACTTTTTTCTCTTGGGGTATTTTCTTGGATTGCAATGCTTTGCGTGTGCGACCAGCAATAGGTGTCGAAGAGGAGAATGTCTGAACAGGGGATATCGGTTCTTGTTTCACTGCTGTCTTCACTTCTGTCTTCACTTTCTTTTTCTCTTTTGTGATGAAGAAGGGGTGGTCATCATCTTTTTAATCCATCCAATTCTGGAGGTAGGTGGTGTTGTTAACTTGCGTACTTTTTCTGGTGGAGTTTGAAACCCTTCTTCTTCTTCTTTTCCTTTTTCTGTCTTGGTCACTGGTAGTGGTGGTGGTGGTGGTACTGGTGATGGTGCTGGACTTTTCATCAAGGTCTTAAAATCTTTCAGAGTGGGTAGAGCTGTTTCGTCTAAAGCTTTCTGGTGAAAGAGTTGCAGTCGTTGCAAGAGTTGACCGTGCTTTTGCGATTTTTCTGTTTCGGACAAATCTTGGCGATCCATCAAGGACTGCAATTCGTGTTGTAACTGGGACATCTCGCTCAAATTGGGATTGGGAGGTAAATGCGGGGTACGTTGTTCTTGCCAACGATGGTATTCCATCCATCGTTTGTAAGGTACTAAAGCTAGTTTTAGTCCTTCCATGGGATGTCAGGGGTCGATTCTGAGATTTTGGGACTCCAGAGGGCCTTTTTATCTTGCTCCTACCAGTCCTTCCAACATGTTTCCCAAGATTCCTTTCAGCAATGGACCTAACAAGAGGGGTAAAATGCCTCCACGTTGGACCAACATCTTCTTCTTTTGACGAATGGGAATTTTCTTTTAAACCATTTGGCGAAGAACGTGACGATGTTTGCCTAAGCATTGTTTCTGGTGTTTGGACAAAGGGATCGTGCCTTTCAAGACGTTCAAACAGCATTCGCACACGGTATCGATAACCTCTTTGGAGGCCGATTGAATGAGTTTTTTTCGTAGTGGTGGAGAAGCTTTGGACAGGACAGATAACATGTCCCCATGTTTGACTAAACGAGGAGGCAGTCCTTTCCTTTTCTTTCCTTGGATTTTAGAAGAGGGATGTTTTCTGGAGGGTGACATCTTTGAGTCTTCAGCACCAAAAACACTGATACCCCAACTTAGTCACAGGCCTTTTTGATACTGGAACGAGTCGCCACTGGTTGTCTTTACGGCGTATCAACTTCAGGACAGGCATGGCACGTCGTGCAGGGGTACGTAACGGACTAAATCGAGCCAGTTCTTGCTTGGACAAATCCAGTAAACATTGTAACATGCCCCATCTCTCTTGGACTTTGATTTTGGGAGAAGGTACTTTGTTAGCAGCGGCCACTGCTACTAAATTGGAGGGTCCTGCCACTGGGGAAGTTCTTGGGGTTATCAACGGAGAAGTTCTTGGTGTGATCAACGTCTCCAAGTACTCTTCAGTTCTTGGTGACATCAACGGGGAAGTGAATGAACCTGAGGCTACCGGAGACGCGGTCACCGCCTTTGTAGGTCGTGGTTTGCGAGTGTAAGGTTGCGTCCTGGCCGAAGTGCCTCTCTTGCGACTTGTTTTCTTCTGTGGGCTTTTCTTTTTCTGGGGACTTTTTCTCTGTTTCTTTTTCTGGGGGCTTCTTTTCTTTTTCTGGGGTGGTGTCTGGTAAGAGGAGGGTCCCGCCACTGGAGAAGTTCTTGGAGACACGGGTCTCCTTGGGGACTTGGTCTTGACACCGTGGCTCTTTTTCTTCTTCTTGGAGCTTCGTTTGACTTTTTTCTTGGGGAGAACTTTGGGGACATTAGGATCCCATCTTAAGAGAGATCGAATGATGACCCCTCCTAGAGTACCGCTCCCTCCAGGTTTCAAAATGATTTGTTTTTTGGTATGAGTGTCGATGCGGGGATCAGCCAGTTGGGTCAAAGCGACTTTGTTTCGATCAAAAAAGCGTTTGGTTTGATGAGGAATCTGAATGATCCCTTGTAGTAAATGACGTGCCGTCACCGTGAACCATCGTAAGACTTCTTTGAGACTAGCTTCTAAGACACGAGCCCGTATTTGTGGATTTTTTTCTCGACTGATGCCATACAAGGCACGAATCAATTTGACGGGAAGATGTGATTGAAGGGACGTCATGTTCAAACTGTGTGAGACAGACGAAAAGTGTCTGAGGTTTTTATAGATTTTTTTGTTGAGTGAAATTAAGTCGAGGACGGAGACGTGTACAGGACAGGCCCTCCGTCTTGGCACTAGTGGTGAAACAAGTGGGTACGAAATCGCAAATCATCGGGGGTCGTAGGTTTCAAATCGACGAGTAAATAGGCGTGTGGAGTTTGAGTGGCATCGTCGTACGCCTGAGTCAGCCAAGGCGTCCCTAACTGTTTGGCTAAGACTTGCACTTGCGATTTATCTCGAGGGCTTTTAAACAAGACCACGTAATGTGCATTGAGATTGATGGTGCGATGGGCTTTACTTTGTTGAAACAAATTTTGGGTGATGTAAACGACACTGGCATTACGATGATGCCCTTTGCACGTGAACCACAGTTTAATTTCTTCTTCGTCTTCTCCTAACATGTCGTCGAAAATGACCAAATGGGTTTGACGGGAGTCAGAGACGATGCCGTCGTCTTCTTTAGGAATGCCTTCCACAAACACGATGGAATGGCCTTGACTTTCTCGCAAGAGGCTGTACGCCGATTGCCACTCTTTGTAACACCACACGGTACGCTGAGGTGGTCGATCGATCAAATGATGTTTATGTTCGATCAAACGTTTGACGAATTCGGTTTTGCCTGAATCGCTAGGTCCAGCAATGAGCATGTTAAAGGGATGGCGAAGATACAAAGCCTCCCAACTGGCACGATCTAAGTGTTCGTCGATGACTTTGACAGTAGAGGAAGAGGGAGCAGAGACAGCAGAGGTAGCCATAGTGTTAAGAATGTCACTTGTGACACGAAATCAACCAAGACGAGAGTTTATGCACTTTTTTCAGGACACGTTTATTGAATGTTTCAAATATGAACAACACGAAAGATAAAAATACATAAAAGCCAAAGAGTTATGTACAGGAATAAAAAAACACATCAAAACCATCAAAGTGGAATATAAACAAGTCTCTGTACAACATGTTTTGGGTAACCAAGATGTCCTAGGGACAGTGTGTAATGTTCTTACAGTCTCTACATGAGGTATTGTCACACAAGTGTCCTCCCGGAATGACCTTTCAGGAATGTCCATGACAGTCCTGTCTGAAGCGAGTGGTTGTCCTCGGTGACGGGTTCTTCTGGCACTGTCACTAAATTAGGTTGAAAAGTAATTTTTTTCCTTCAACAGCTCTTGTGCATACTGGGCCACTTCTTGGGTCCAAGCCTCAAAACCCCCCTTTTTTCAGTCACGAACATCTGTCCAATGGGGGTGTAAGTCACAAGCTACACACACATCGTCATACACGTCTTCGGTAGCTAAAAGTTGACGAATCTTTTTTTCCTGTTGAGGTGGAGAAGTATCCAGATGAAAACGCAAGGCTTTGAGCAAAAGGAGTCTTTCGTGACCATTTAAGGCCATTGGGTGGTAAGTACTGATCGTAAAGAGTCCACAAGGAATCGGCTGGTAAACGAAATCCCAGAAAACAAGTCACTAAGACACACACTATGCGTCGTCCCAAATTGAATGGATACAGTTCTTGTAATAATTGATGGTAATGATCCACGGTTTGAATATGGTCACTGAGTTCCTTCCACGGAATCTGTTCAATCACTTGTGACATAAGCCGTGGCATGGATTCCTGATTTTATAGTCTCTTTATTTCGGAAGCAATAAAGGTACTTTCTAACTAGACATCTTCGTTCTCCAGTAGGGAATCTAAATCTTGCATACTGTAACCTAAACTTCAGAGTTTGTCTAGATATTTCGTCTTCCGCTAAGCAGATTCCACGTAAAATATGTTGGTAATGATTTAACTCGTCTTCCTCAATACGTTGCTCTAGGTGAATCTCGAAGTAACCAAAATTACGAACATTCAGTTCATTCACTAACTGAAAGTGATGAACAAGGTCTGACCACTGAAACAATTTCTGACGAATCAGTCCTCTTATACCATTCAGGTACCAGTGGTTCAAACACCGGTGACGTAACGGATGCAATTGTTCTTTACGTTTGACTTGTATTTTGACCAGCTCTCGGTAAATGCGTTCTCTCAACTCCACAGGCAAACCACGAATGTTCTCTTGTAAAGTATCCATGAATAGGTCATACTAAATTCTCTTTCTGACACAATAAATGTACCGTTCGCACGGACATGGTTTTAATTCATTGTCGAATCTAAATCGTTTAATCACTAATCTACACATTAAAATTCGTTCAGAAGTTTCCTCTTTCACTAAGTTGACATTGCGTGAAAGATGTTGGTAATTCGTTAACTCTTCCTCTGGAATTGGATCCAGTAAGTTTACAATGTAGTAGATAGAATTATCAACACCAAACCAATTCTTTTTAAAACCAGGGGTCGTTGATCAATGTCTGTCCAATGGAACACTTTTAACTCAATCAGTCCTTGTATAGCATTCAGGTACCAGTGGTTCAAACACCGGTGACGTAACGGATGCAACTGTTCTTTACGTTTGATTTGTATTTCGACCAGCTCTCGGTAAATGCGTTCTCTCAACTCCACAGGCAAAGCACGAATGTTCTCTTGTAAAGTATCCATGAATAGGTCAGTCCGTACAATTCACAGTCTTCTCCTAGAGCAAAAGTAATCCACATAGTGAGTAATTTCTGACCACTGCCATTCAGGGTAACGTCCAAGAATGTCACTGAACTCTTTTTATATAAACGGTCTAAAGTAATATAATAGGACGAATGCACACTTGACCAAAAGAAATCTAACACACTGGTTGATTTTTTTCAATTTCCTCTTGTGAATTTCTCGGCACAAAAGTTCTACAGTCTCCCATTGAGATTTCACTCTGGCAAACCCCTGCCAAACTTCCTTGTAAATCTTCTCTTGCAGTTCTTTACGTAATGATTCAATATCGTTTTTGAAATGAAGTTTAAATACTGGTCTCGGTGATGTCCAACATTTGACTCCTAACCAATCTGGTTTCTTCTTCGTCAACGACATGTTAAGTTACTTCAATGTCTCGGTCCCACTAAGGGTAAGTAATGACAATTCGGTGACCATCGAGCTTGTTCTATGTAGGCCGAATCTTGTGGTTCCCAGTGGTGAAGTGACACACCGCAACTGAAGCACTTGACTTTATCCCCTTCGCCCAAGTAGAAAAATCCAGCTCTGGCTAATTCTTCCGGGGTCGGTCCTCCAAGATACTTAGGCCATTTTCCTTTGAACGATTGAAGACGATTTTCAAAGTCGCAGTATTCCGACAAACGCACAGGAAACGAATATTCGTCTTTCACAGGTTCGTTTCGATGAGGGTTGAGTGACATGGACAGGAGTTTGCTCAGGGCTGGATGACATCCGTAGGGAGGTAGACGTGAAGGTGGACATTCACCTTTAAAACGAAACCCAGTAAGGTGTCCAAGAGGACGAGCGGCATCGCTTTCGCAAAAGTTCCCCTGATGCTTTACGGCATCGCTAAGGTCACAACGTACAGCATCGTTCCCATCGCAAGGCTCACAATCGCATTCCACTTCAGAGGCCCCAAACTTGAATTTTGCCTTTCTGAACTTGTTTTGTGTTTCTCTGAAAGTACTCATCTTGTTCGCTTGGTCTTGGTAGTCACAATGAACTATCGATCTTGCCTAGGGTTCCTTTTGATAGACAGACCAATACCGACGTGTCCATACGGTAAGGTGAAATGATTGGGAAGTCGCACTCGCTTCTGGTACACGCTTTGATAGACTTTTTCCAAGGGTCGACTGACGATGTGGTGAGTGGGTAAACGTACAATCTTGTTGGGCTGATAGGTGATCACTTTAAAGTGTTCATCTTCTCTAGACTGCAAGGCTTCTTTCAATACCCCAAAGTTGACCACACGACTGGTACGATAATTCAGAGTCAATCCTTTCACTTTACACGTCGTGTGCACTTCTCCTTGTTTGTCCCGGTATTCGTAACCGTAATTTTTGGGACCACCACTGACGAAACTTAGAATCTTGTCGTCGGGGTGCTCGTCTGTCCAGGCTCCTAAACGGTCTCCTTCGATGTCAGGGTGATGTTGACTCGGGTGATCGATGTAAATGCAACTGTCCGTGTCAAAGTACAGGACGCATTCCCCTAACAGTTCTAAAGCTTCGTACAATTTTAAGCGAGCATGAGCTGTCACGTAAGCCGCAATGATGACATTTCCAAAGGGGTCGTCTTGTACAAAGTCCAGATCTTCTTCGTAGTTCACTAAGATCAAATTTTCGCGAACGACGTCCACGTGTTTCATGAATTTGGTTCTGTCGTGAATCATCTGGAAGTAGCGGGAAGGTTCGGTCAAATATTTCGTCTTGGGTAAACACGGGCGTTGTGCCATTTTGCCCCACAAGCAATTTAACATCACTTTGGCAAACGATCGCCTGCCTTCGTTTTTCTCGATGCGATCTAAAGTGATGCCTTCTTGTGCCCGGTATTTCTCTTTGAATGTCTTTTGGTCTTCGGAAGTGTGACACCAGGAAGGATAGCCGCTGGCTTCTTGTTTCAGTTTCAAAAAGGCATCCACGTAGTCTGCGAAAATGCCTTTCTGAGTGGGGTCACCCTTGTGGTATTGTTCTGTCTTGGGGAAGTGGCAAAGTTCGTACACTTCTAACAGTTGGTATCCCATGTCCAGAGCTTTGAACAATTCTACGCTGACCCACGTCCCCGTCAAGGCCCGTTCTTCCTGCGTGTGCTGACAAGGCTGGTCTTGGTTGCACGTTTCGGCACATATACGGCACAAAGGAAACATCAGTTTGCCTTGACAATGTTGAGATAAGACGGGATGGTACAGGTTCGTGGGAGGCAAAACTTTGCACTTGATCAAGCCTTCGTATTGTCGAATGTTTTTCAGGTCGATGTGTTCCGTTAACAATTGAGGGTGCCGTGCAGGAAAGCGACAATATTTGCATACGTAGGGATACAGCGAACACACGTCCAAGTATTTGATTTCTTCTCCTTTCTCTTCGTCGGCTTGGTACAGCAAACAGGTGGCATTGGTCCTTCCTCCGTACAAACTATCCCTCGGGTTCAGGGGGTCCATGAACTGGTAGCTTTCCACGAGTCGTTTAAACTCGGTATCGGTTTTCAAACGGTGATCGTACTCGTGTTCCCACATTTCCACCACTTGGTATCCTTCCTGTTCTAACTTTAGGCGTCGCTGACAAGTGGCCTGGTACAAGTCTTCCATGGTTCGTTGTAAAAACTGATTTTTAGTGTCGCGGTCAGGGTAACAGACGGGACATCCGTGAAATAAGCAACCGTTAAACTCGTACACGATCTTGGGGTTTTCTAAGTCCCAGCCATCGACCGAATGCGTTCCGATGGTCTTTTCTCCTCCTCCGTTGCGGGCATGCTGAATCCACTTCTCTTCCTTGTCGCACAAGTAATGTAACCAGCGTAGGGCTTTGACCGAGTATTGACGTTTGACATAGTTGGTCGTTTGAGGACTGATGATAGCCACGGTGTTTTCAGGCATGAATCGTTGGCGGTACACTAAGGAACACGCTTTGGCAATAGTGTAAGCTTCTTTCAAAGGATCGACCCCTCCGTGTTCCATGAACAGTTCTCGAAATTTTCCACAGCAACGCCGTAAAATGTCCACGTCGGAACGACAATACTTCAGCATTTCTTCCTGAAAGTCGAAAGGGTCGGAGGCGTGAGCCTGGTACCAAGCGTAGAAAGCTTCTCGTTGTTCGGTACGCATGTTGTCGGGATCGTAATAGTGAGCCTCAGGCAAATGGGGTAGAACGGTATGTTGATTGGCTTCCGTATTGAAAAAGTGTGGAAAGTACCCTTTAGCCATTTCTGTCATTCCAAACGTTTTAGGCATTCGACTCAAAGGCATGGCCAAGTAACTCATCGAATCTTTAAACTGTACTTGTCCCACTTGCATGAAAATGATTTTGGCTCCGTTCAAAGTCACTTTAGGACGTTCGGTGCCATGTTCTGTATAGTACCTCAAAAGAAACTGTCCATCGTATCCGGAGAAATTGTGAGCCGTCACCGTGGCATGACGATGACAATCTCCGTAACGTTCGATGTCCTCTTGTCTCCACGTCTTGTCGATGGGGTCTAAGACCCATTGTGCGAAATCGGCTAACGTGTTCGGTCCCCGAAAGATTTTTTCATGTCCTCCAGGAATCTTGCTGCAGTGAGGGCAATGACTCACGATAGGTTCTTGAATGCACTTCTCGCACGCTCGATGAGCCACGCAGAAATTAGGAATGTGAATGCCAGTCTCTTGCATGCATTCGAAATCGAAAAAGATGAAATTGCCTTTCTTCTTCTTCTTGTGACCATCTTCTTTCTCAGGTTGGGGTTGGTATTTTTGCACGTAGCATTGGTGTTCCAAGTCCACGATGTGGTGACAAATGTGACATTTTTTCTTTCCTGAACATACGTGTACCTTTGTATTGTTGGTACGTATGCCTTGTCCACACGTGGGGCACAATCTCAGCAGTTGACAAGCGCATTTCTTCTGTGAACCTTGTGTTTTCAAATGTTGTTGGTAACAGGTAGGGCTGACAAACGTGCGCAGACAAGCAGGACAATGCACTGGTTCTTGTACTTCGCCCAGACAGGGTGGAGAGGCCAAACATCCTGAGCATTTCGATTCACAATGCTTGTGTTGCTCTCGATTGTTATAGCCATAGTGACATTTCTCACAGTAATAACCGTATCCCAGGAATCCGGTGATACTGGTAATGGTATCAAAATGGTCATCGTGATGATAGAGGTGAATGTATTTTCCGTCCTTAAAGTCTTGGCCTCGAAACAACAGAGGTCCGCGTACTTCTTGAGGGTACACTTTCAAGGTGTAGCGTGGAGCTAGGACATCTTGCAATGTTTGCATCTCAGGAATGCCACAGGGTTTGTCTTTGGACAGTCCGGCTTGTTGTAACAGGAGTTCTGCTTCGTTTCCTTGTTTGGCTCGGTCGGATCGTTGAATAGCTTTCCAGGTTCTTTTCCATTCTACCGTGCCGTTCTTGTCGGCATAGGTTCGTCCCACCACGATAGCCCTGGCTAAACACATCTGGTCTTGAGAATTGTGAATTTGGACGAGGCTACGCTTAATGCTGCGAAGCTCGTTCACCAATAACATCTTTTTGCGTCCAGTCCCTTGAGGAGGAGAGACGTGGGTCATGGACAGTGTGGCTTTTCCATCGGTGATGTCAAACTGGTCATTGGATTGTTGTACGTGTTGAATTTTGTCCATGACGTTGGAAGCAGTCAATTCTGCAGGGGTGCTAAACTCGATCCAAACAGGGGATTTCAAACCGTCGTGTTGTATGGAAAGTCTCAAACGATCATCTTCTTTGGGTTGACATTGTCGCTTGAGTGTGGTAAGTAAAGAATCCCACACCCCGGTGATGAACCCTTCTGCTTTCTCCAACGGTACTTCGGGCTTGAAATCTTTAAACTTCACCGTGTATTTGTAAGCCGTGGTTCTAAATTTTCTAGAGGAGCGCTTTTATGTCTCTCGAATGTCATAGTACTTTTCAGGGTTAACTAAGGGTGGTGAACTTTGTTTAGAGGGTTTGGATTCTGGTTCACTCATGTCCTCTTCAAAATCACTGGCATGAATTTGTGCCAAGACTACAGCCCTGGTACGAGGCGATAGGTCACGTTTCTGCCTGTTACTTTCTTTTTCTTTTTTCTCAAATGAATTGGATCGTTTCATCTTGAGTGGAAAACGTCAAATGACTGCAGTTTAAACACCATGGAGTACTTTATAGTCCTAGCAGACCAGCGTATATAAAGGGTGTGTGTCTTGTCCTTTCACTATTCATTTCTCTCTCAAACCGAGCACAACAATGGAAGAGACTACCCAAATCGAACATTTCATCAGAGCTTTGCGAGGGGTCATTAGAAAATTTTCTTCAGACCAGCCGACGGACTACTCTCCTTCCTTGCGAGATAAAAGTTAAGATACTTGTTATATCTGTCAGAAGAAAGGGCATTGGTCTTCAGAATGTCCAGACCGTCAAAAAAGAAAAAAAGGGGCTAGAAAAGACAAAAGTCAAGATACCTGTTATTATTGTCAAGAAAAAGGACATTGGTCTCCAGATTGCCCAAAATAGAAACAAGAGTCAGAAGAAGAGAGGAATTCTTCAGAAGAAGAGAGGGATTCTTCAGAGGAAGAAAGCAGCCAGGTAAAGAAAAAGAAACAGGAGCAGAAAAGAAGAAGGGAATAAAGTGAGGAGGAAGAGGAGGAAAAGACTGTGACGGTGAAGAAATTCAAAAAACAGAGAGAGAGTGAACAATGGGACAGAAGAAGTCTATGAACTTTTTAAAGTGTTCTGTTGAGAATTGTGAATTGTGAATTGGATTGTAAATATTTATAAAAGAATAAATTAGGTATAAAAAGGTAAGTGTCTTTGGGTTTTGATTTTAAAAAAAGAACGTAAACTCACACTCTCATACACACGTACTATAGGCGTAAAATGGTTTTTTTTTGAGTTATTGGCAATTGAAAGTGTATCTCTTTTCGAGAGACGTGGGTGGCCCTGAAAAGGGCCTTTGGTTTTTGGTGTAGGGGTGAGTTTAAGCAATCAACTTTAACTGTCTTAAGCCTTTGCCACGGCCAAGGCCTACTTCTGGACTGCGTCCTGTTGATGATGATGATGATTTGGTTGAAATCACTAAGGGTGGTACGGTAGGCTTAGTCACAGGGTTGGAGTGTTTAGCTCGGGAAGGTCGTATTCTCTTCGGTCGTAATAAAGAAGTCTGATACATTTGTTTCAGACTTCTTAACTCCGCTAAAATGTCTAACAGTACCGTGACCGTTTGATTTTCACACCCTTGTTTCTTTGCTGCTGCTTCTTCTTCTTCTTGTTTTTTTCTTACCTCTTCTTCTTGCTGTTGTTGTTGTAGGAGAAAAGCTTGTTCCGCTTCCTTTTGCTGTTGTACAAATTTCTCCAATTCTTCTTTCTGTCTCTGTCTAAAATTCTCCACGTGTGGTAATGAAGGTGACGAAGGTTCCGGAACAAATTCTTGCGAGGTAAGAAAATCCACAAAATCCCAATTTACCTCTTCTGAAAGTAAGTTCGAGTTCCCATGGGCGGTCTCCACTGCTGGTGCGCCCCAATTGATCGTTTTCTGAGTTTCCGTCATGTTGAATAACTGTCGCATGAATTGACTGCGCACAGGCGCTAGCGAATCTTTATAGACCACGTGACGTCACAGACTGCTCTCTTCGGATTGGATGCGGGCTGACTGAATTTTGTAACGCGTGTTTGGATTGGTCAATGAACTCAATCAGTTTCAATCCTTCCTCTACCTACAAATAAGCGCAGTTCACTGCATTGATTCACCTGTTCTCGGCGCCTCAACATGTGGACTGACGTTGAATCTTCCACCCTTGTGTCAACAATGATGTTTAGGACGGACATACCCATGTATGTCCGATCCGAATGGACAGTTGTCCATAGGACTGCCACAAGGCTACGGATACGTAGGATTTACGTGGAGAGGCAAGGATGCCTCAAAAGAGTGTTAGTGTATGGTCCTACCATTAGACGAAGCCTAAGGACAGGAAGAAGTCACAGATGCCCTTTATGTTAAGGGCATATATAAACCCAAAGGCCCTTTTCAGGGCCACTCCAATCTCTCGAAAAGAGATCGACTTTCAATTGCCAACCCCATTTTTTTTATTTTTTTATTTTTTTACAAAAACAAAAAAAAAATAGAGACCCATCAGGTCGGGACACTATTAAAATAGGGTCCCGGCCCTGTTCCATTTCCCCATGACGCTCAACAGTCCCATATTCCCATGTTCAATTTCCCTTGTCGCTATATGTTCCCAGGGTTTTTCGTCCATGTTAAATTTCCATAGTCGCTATATGTTCCCAGGGGTGTTAATGTTAAATTTCCATAGTCGCTATATGTTCCCAGGGGTGTTTTTAATGGTAAATCCCATTGTCGCTATAGGATCCCCTTTCACTACTTATATACTTTCGTGCGTACGTTATCATACAAGGATTTCAAGTGGGTAATGATTTATTATTGAATTTATGAATGTGTGTTGATTAATGTCAAGCTTTCGTGAGCCGTGGCAGGCAAAACATAAATAAAAGCAAAAATTAATGAGTAGCGAGTGGAACTATGATGTCAGAATCTTCACACAATTCTATCAAGAGGCGTACAAGAACTATCCAGTACAGAAGCTAGTAGAAGCAGCTAACTACATTTCTACGCTACACATCTATCATTTCCCCGGAATTAATGAGAGGAAAAAGGACTGCGGAGAAATGTAAAGAGGCAGATTAAAAACGGGGAACATTTGATTTAAAAGCCCTTTTAAGGGCTACCAATATTGCCTCTTATCCAGAGAACTATTTTGGCTTGGTATCCCGTTTCGATAAAACTATCATGTACACCAGTGCTGATTTTAAATGGCCCGCCGGAGCTCGAGCAGCTATATAGTCGTTGGTTTTCAGTTTTCTGCTGCGGCCCTCGGCTTCAAGAAAAACATTTTTCAGTGGCCCATGGTGTCAAAAAGATTGGACAGCACTGATGTACACTAGTGACCAAACTTTTTATATGTCGCTCAGACATATTAGTTATTAAAAATTTGTAGGGCATCTACAGCGTACACTATGTACCTGGGACGTCATTTGGGGTGGGGGGAGGGGCATTTGCATGTGCTGTAAAATTGCAGTAGCCTATATACGAAAATTAACAAGCCAGTCAAGTTTTGCCCCCCCCCCCCCAAGTTGAAATGACGTCTCTGCTATGTACTAGAATTTTTCCGATCGTTAGGACGTAGGAAAATTTTACAACTTGTTCTGATTTGACCCATTTACACAAGTGGCTAACACATTATTGTCATTTTTTATTGTCCTATAGTACAACTATATAAATAAAAAAAATAGACTAGACATTTGTGTTGGGGTGTAAATGTCCAAATATCAAAAATCAAAAATGTATTGGAAGGGTCAGAAGAAACTCGGATTGTAATACCAGTGATCCTCCCCTCCCCCCCCCCCCCCCCGCGGAGATCTACTTCTTGTTCTATAATAGATGTGTACACATGTGTTCTGTTCTGAAAAGAAGAATAACTGAAACAGTGAGTGCTCTACATGATATAATGCCAATGGTCAAAATAAGTTTATAGGTCGTTAGTCAGAGTCGCGGAGACGCATCGTTCACTTCCGGTTTTTTCGTATGCAATAAGACGAGTAGCAAATATGAAACATTATTCAAGCAGAGATGAATGCCGAGGTGATTTAAAACTTTACTGAAAACCGGAAATATTGTGGTGCTTCCAGGTTGAAATGTGTATGGTTCTATTATTTGTATTATAAATCCTGTAATGTCGAATTGGGTAACATGTTTTCGAGGATCAGCTTATCAATCGGTACAGTATAAATCGTCGCAAGGTACTTCGAGTTTATTGCGACCCTTCCAAGCTCCATTTTAAAATTTTGACATTTATGTTGGGGCACAGTATCTGAAATAGGGTGGGGAGGATCAGAAGAAACTTAGACTACAATATACATAAACACATAAAGCAAAAATTCTTCAACTTTCTTAAATTTCTTTGTAGTGATTACAGTCGATATTCTGTCTACATCTGTATTGTTTACATGAAACGAATAAAACATATTGATAATGTATAACAATCGTTTTAAAGTCTATACTAATGAGTATATAATAGTGAGGACCTGATTCATAGTGAATTGTACATGAGCACCATCTTCTAAATTACCTCTCACAGTGAAGCTCAGAATGATTAATCTTGTCATGACATAAAATTTCAAATGGTGCCATCCTTCAAACGTTTGCAGTTTGGAAAAATGTTGTGTCAACTGCCGAGTGAAATCTGTACTATTTTGGAGAGTCAAGCTGATAAATAATTGATGAGGTGCATTTGTGTGATGTAGATTCACATTCAGGTAAAAGGAAAATCAGCCTTATGCAACATTCAAGTTATCCAACACTACACTAGTACAGTTTAAAAGAAATGAAATTTTTCCTAATATAAAAATTTCATGAACAGGAATGTATGGTCTGGAGCTTCTTAGGTAACAAGGGATTAAATAAATTAAGGAACTAGGTTGTAATCTTGCAAGGTAAATACATTGAAACTCTTTAGAACTGAAACCTCGTTATTCTGGAATCCCCTAAAGACAGCTTTAATTTTTTTAGTCCCAAATGTTTCATTTTTCAATATTATAATTTCCCCAGTAAACCCAAACCCTGCAACTCGAAATACCATAATAAATTTGAATCTGAAATGTAAATTTGGATGCTTTAAAAAAATTCCATGAAAACTAAATTCATTAAAAACTTGGAAATACATTTTGACTGCTAAATTCTTGACACATGCTGGAACAGATAATTATGGTTAACAAGTACTGTAGTCATGTGAATATGCCAGCAGTAGGACAAAAATAACATGTGAAATGCCATCTACAGCACATACCAGCTTTTAGTTGTAATCTACTGCTTCTGAAAAATAAAGATTTTGAAAAATGTATTTAGAAAAAGACCCAGAATTTGTATGCATTCTATCTACACCATACAGAATCAGTCAGAACCAGAAACCAGGAATCACACTACATGTGAAGTGGGTGACAAGTAGCCTAAAATATGTAAACTTCACCTTCTTCTTTTAGGAAGCAAAGATAACTTCAGCCTGTGATTTTCTCTAAAATATGCATTGAGTGACAGTAGTTCATGACTTTTGAGATGCTCCTTCAACCTAGCCATGTAGTTATAGTGGTGTGTTGTATTGTAGCCCAAGGCAAATATATTGCATACATCAGATACCTGGCACTGATATAAGTTGCACAGACAAACAGACTCTTGCACGTTCAAAGGCACATGTTTTAATAGCTGATGGACCTTTGTTCTGATTATCACTGGCTGATTTCTGCAAATTATCATTTGATGATGAAAACGTGCTAACTCGTGTTTCAAAGCTTCAATATCAATATGTAAAGAGCAGTTTGTTTTAAAAATAGAATCGGGGAAAAGCACTTTATAATTTGTAAAAAGGTTTTTATGGAAGATTTTAACTGCAGTGTTTGCATTATTTGCTTCATAAAAGTAGTTTTAAATTGTTGTTGTTGTTGTGAGGTTTTAATGCCATTGTTCAGCACAAGATAGGCTATACATGGTGGCCAGTATTAATGGTGGAGGAAGAACCTGGGAAAACCCTGGAAAGAACCACCGACCCACGAGAAGCTACTGGCAAGATTTCTCACATACCCACATAGGCTGAACTGGAGATTTGAACCCATGCAGAGGTGAGATGGCAGTGATCCATAACAGTGAGCACTTTAGTCACTCAGTCACTCGGGGCCCCTTTTGAAATTGTAAGTAAACCTGCCATGGGGTAATAATGACAGACACTGCCATATCTAGGAAGTACCTGTTCATTAGACTAATTGTTCATTGGGCAGGTAAATTAAGGAAAATATGAAATTCAAAGAAAGCAAAGTCTAAGTATTAAATGATTGTAAATTTAGCTAATTTAGCCTAAAAATAGAATTGTGTAGGTCAGAAACATAAGGTGCAATGCTGTATTGTGTAATTTGAGAAGCATTTAAGATCAATGATGTTTTCTGAATTACTTATTTTTGTGAAAAGATGAAAAAGCAGTAAATAAATATTATTGAACCAATACATGATGATACTACAAGCACATTGACAAATATTAAAACCATAAATTTCCAATCTTAAAGTGGATTTTAGTAACAAAGCTGAAAGTGAGTGGTTATATTAAAAAAATGCCTCATTCTAAAAAATAGATGCACTCATGTGTCATGTGTAGTGCCATATTTCTTCTTGGCTACACTGTTTTACTTGGAATGAAGAATCCAGTTCATTTATATATTGACTTTAATACTTCAGTTTGCCATTGATGAATAGTTACGGTAATGTTTTAGTGGTCACAGTGAAATTAGGATGAACAATATGGGATGAAGACACTTTTGCAAGTGCTCTCATGTGCATGTTATAGGGATTGTTTTGAATTAATTTAGAAATCTTTTCAACTGCCATTTTATAGTGAAGTTTCAGAAAGTACAAAACAAAATCTTGTTTAAGTGGTAGTTGATTTTAACCAGCGTTCAGTTACTGTAATCTAGTGTCATTCAATACAATGTATAGTTTCTGCTGTGCTCTTTAATGTCATTCTGCAAAAAAATCCTTTGTGCCAGTTTCTCTCCATCCAGAGAGTATTTTTTGTATTCTTCGCAAAATAAAAAGTGATTGAAGGGAAATCTGGGCAAGAAGATTATTGGGAACCTGTTAAGTGTAAAACTAAAAAATTACAATAAATTTCATTAGTGATAACCAGTCAGTGTCCTGTGAATGAAATTTAAAATGTGTGTGGATTTCCTCTATTTGACAATACACTGACTGGTGTTCATTCATTATGGTTTTAACATTTTCTGTTAGAATCTGATTTATGTATCATGGATTTATTAACCAGGCATGTGGTGCAGCTTTTGATGTTTTTCTGATGCAGACTGACAAACCGTTATTTTAAAAGTCAGATTAACTCATTGAGATATTAGATGTTTTATAGAAGCAAATATCATAGCTGCTTAGGATGAGCAGTATTTGGGAAGAGCACAAGAAATGTAGTCACTAACATTAGCCACATTAAAAAGATGTAAGAAAAAACAGAAAATGCTCAATGCCTTAGACAGTCTCTTAAACTTTGAACATTATGATTTATATGGAGTATTTCAACATTGTGGGGTATCATTCACAAGTCTGATGGACTCGTGGTAAAGTTGTTAAAGTATTTCATTCCTTAGGTGTTTTTTGTGATGAGGACTATTTCTGTGTGTAACAACTGTATTCATTTGACAGTACATGATTTTTTGAAGAATTTTTATTTTGCATTTTAATTCATTAAATACATATGTTAAAAAATGTCTTTTTCTATTTTATATACTTTTACACACACATACAATGATTCTCTCATAATACATTCTTTCTCTCTATCTCACATCACTTTAACAGTTTGAAGAGGACTTTTTTTAATATCTACAAAAACCTCAGCAAACGGACAAGTTCACAAAAATGAAAAATTGTAAAGGTCCCAAGGGTTTTAGGTTTTTAGGTATTTCGCTATATTCTATGATTAAAGGTGGGGTACCATTCAGAATGGTTGGATCCTGGCTCATACAATAATAGCAAAGGGTTTGCTTATAATTCCTTTACTGCTAAACTCATTTCATTTTTCCCTGGCTTTGACATTAAATAAATACACAGTGTTCTTATGGTAACAATAAATCATTTAAGAAGGCAATTCTGCAGTATCAAAAATCTAACAATTTTCTATGAATGTTTAGGTCTTGTGCTTGAACTTTTGAATATTATATTAACAAAACTGTATTCTTCAAAATACACAGAACTAAATGTTTTGATTGTTTTGCTTAATTTTAGTGTAATCAAAGTTCTTCATGCATTTTTAGTCAGTTTGTTTGCATAAAATACACAAATACACTGCTTATCCCAAGCTCTGATTTAATCTAGCTTTAATACCTTTTTTTTTTTAAAAAATTAGCAGTAAACCTCTTGAACTATGCCATTGAATATAATAAATTCTTTTGTAGAAGACCTGATTAGATTCATATGCTGATAAAGCAGTTTGTTGTTTTCAAAATGTTTTTCTTGTTTTTGCACATCATGAACTCTTTCCATTTTTATAATGCTTCTGCAATTTTGGACTTGGTACAAAAAATGAGTACAATTACATGGAATGTTTTTGATCAGGATAACTGAGATTTTGTAGGCATGTTTATCATGTGCACATAGTTAAGCAGATTAAATTTTGACACTATTTATGTAATGTCTAATGTTTTATCAGTTGTGTACATTTTGTAGGTCTTTTTGTTTGTTGTCACTATTTCTTCTAAATGTTTTGGAGGAAAGTCACAAAACTTGGCGTACAATCCTTTTTTAGATGGTCCTAAATGAATATGGTGCCCCTGAACATCCAGTGTTTAAGCATGGTGGCTATACATAAAGTATCTATATTGCTTCTTCAGAGGAACAGATGTCCATACTGATGTGGGGTTGTCACTAAAAGTGTGTGTGTGTGTGTGTGTGCAATTTGGATTTTTAACATAGCTTTAACGATTTTTCAGTCATTTCGCTACGATATCTGCAGTGTGACAGTTTATAGTAATGTCTAGCACTGTAGCATGATGTCCCAACCAATCACATTATCCTGACACCAGGTCAACCAGTCCTAACACTAACCTCTTAATGCTGAGCGCCAAGCGAGGCAGCTGTTAGTACATGTCACTAAAAGACTTATTGTGACTTGTAGATGGTCCTAAATGAATATGGTGCTGATCAGATATCCAACATCTTATGCTTACTCCACTGGAATGGATGGTGGTGTTGATGTGGAGTTTTCACTAAAACACCGCTACTACTTCAGTTGTCTTGTTGACATGATCTGGCAACTATCAGAAATTGGGTGGACAGACACTTATTGAATTCTGTCAAACCTGCACAATGGCTGTCTTGCTGCTCTCTTACAAATCTTTTTATGGCTACTTACCATGAATGGATGGTTGTATTGACATGGACTTTCTCGCTGCTCTCTTGAAAATCTTTTTATATCTACTTCCCATGAATGGATGGTTGTATTGACATGGGCTTTTCATAAAAACACTATCAGTATAAATGCTTCTGGCCCCTCAAGGCTTGAAATTGATGCTAGCAAGTTATCATTTTGCTAGTTACAATTCTGAAATTGCTAGCTGAAAAGAAATGAACAAAAAATTTCTTGCTAGTGGTAATTTGTCCATTTTTATCTCATTATGGGTCTGTTATAGAATTCATAATTTTGCCATTCATACTAATTTCTAAAACAGTTGTGCTGAAAAACTAAATGGATGAAATTTTTTACAACCCAACCTTTATTCCTTGATATATTAAGAAAATTTACACCTTTTGTCAAATGAAGGGGGAATGTAAGTACGTAATTGGTTCAGAATAAAAATTGTTCAAATCTGACCACCAACATGTTTGTGCAATTTTTGAACAAGTTTGAAAACCAGACCACCTTGACCTTAGGGTCAAGTCAAAAGGTACTCATTGCATTTTGGTATTTCATTGAACTTATGAACATAGTGATTTCTATGTGTACAAAAATGAATTTTAACCAGATTTTGTATTTAATTGTTCTTAAGTAAACAAGTTTGTAGTGCGCACTTTGACTTAGATTTGAAAGGTCAGATGTCTTGACTTGAGTTGTTATGTGTGAATGCTTGTGAGAATGATAACACAAATACAATTGAATCAATTTGTACCAAACCAATTTGAACTCTAAATTCAGGGCCCAGAAAAATTGTTCTTAAGCACTTGTCCCTGGGACATGTGAGCTGCAAGAGTTCCTCGTACTGTCATTATACTCAAGATGGTAATGTTCTCCACTACACTGCTTATGTTTTTATTATGGAACCACATGTATCTGTTGCAATTGTGATACCAAAATGGGGAAAACCATGAAAATAGTATGTTCTAATACATGGCACCTTCGATAAACATATAAGAGACAAAGTTTGCAGCTCAAGAATTTGCAGTTCCATACGTAGCCCTTGTTTTCTTAATGGTATGAACATTTACAGCAAAACCCTTTAGTATTAAGGTGGCATAATTTTCATTTTCAGCATTCTATCACACATCTTGTTGAGTTATGTATGGGAGAAGTCAGGAGGCAGAGAATCTAAAAATTGTATGATTTTTTTCTGGTCAGACATTGTTACGCTTGCCTCAGGATTTTCAAGATGGTGTAGCTTTATCAACTAATTGTCAAACAAAAGTAAAGATGTCAGCAGATATTTAATTAAGTATGTAATTACTTTTCACAAGAAAAATGTCAGTAACTTTAAATAAAGAATTCTAACCGTCTCAATTTCCACTGACTTGCGTACTAAATGATCCATTTTGGTTAAATCACCATTATAGAGAGCTAAACATGGGTGCCATCAAGACAAATATTGCTAATTGGCCAAACACATTTCCAGTGTGGGTATGTGAGAAAGCGTGCTTGTAGCTTCCTGTGGTTCGGTAGTTCTTACTTGTTTTCTTGGGTTCATCCTCCATCAGTTATGCTGGCTGCCATGTATAGCCTATCATGTGCTGAAAATATGGTGTTAAACCCACAACAACAACAGTAATTCATGAATTTGTAGATTTGCACAAATCTAAAAGCTTGCTACCATGATCATTAACATCTCATTTATCCAGATTCTAGTATTTTGGGATGCTGTACATAATCACACACAAGTCAAATCTGTCTGCAAACAATATAGACCCTTATCTGCCATCACATAATGAATTAATGCACTGACAGATCACAGTTTTGTTTGTTCTACTGATTACTCCTAACAAACTGTATAGACCCAGATCTGATTGCACAGTAGGTGATGACTGATCTGGGTCTGTGCAGTTTTCAGTTGGACTCGACTTATAAGCAAGCATAGAAGGTATGTAAATATTCTGTATATATGCACTTATAAGATGAGACAAACTGCAAACTTCATAGACAAATACATGGCATCATATAATGTGCCAGCCAATTAGGGTCTGTGCAGATTGTTAAGAGTAATCAGTAGAGCAAACAGCATAGACCCAGAGCTGTAGGAGTATTCTGCCACAGAGGATCAGGATCTATGTTGTTTGTAGTAGGACTTGACTTATAAGCAGGTACAGACGGTAATAAAAAATTGTGAGCAATTTAAAGAAATAACCAGACTCAACATAGCCAATATCATGGTTTTGTTGGCATTTAGAGCTACACTTATGGTAAACTTGCAGTCTGGATTCTTTGCATGTGGGCATATCAAGAAAGTATCTGAGATGAGTTCAGTGATCTTCTATCCATGATTGCAGTTTCACTTTCAAACACTATGGCAGAGATTTTTGCTCTGCACTGTATTGCGAACATGTTAACTTGAACTTTTGAAACAGTATTTTTTTCTCATAGTTGTATGCTGGTGTTTCTCAAGAATATCTAAGATGATTTAATTATCAGCTGTTAAAAGGATAACCCGTAGGAAGAAATAGATTTCATCATAAAATCCTACACATTGTTTTTGACCAGTAGATCATTCTGTTCTAGAGACTTTTGTTCTATCTGGTCACTTAGGAATCTTTTTTCTTTATTAATACCTGAAACTAATAACTGTATTTGCAAATATTTCTTTTCAGGCAGATTTAATGCTTCAGGCCTTATACATTTATGATTGTTCTACTGGTCGACTTCAGTTGAAGTTCGTGAGGAAACTCTGGACATTTCAGCATTCAGAGTTTGTGAATGTATCCAGAGTTAACAAATCAGAAAGTGATCCAGTATACAAAGTCATTTAAATTTAATTGCAGAAAAAAACTATATGAAGCAAATTACATTACCATTCTACAAGTTTACACTACAGTAGTTCTTTATGCATTACTAGCCCGCACAATATGTCAGGTTACCACCCGCAATCAGATGCCATAGTCACATCTCTGTCCAGCACTATTTCACCATCTCCTCCTCCTTCTCCACCTTTAATTCCTCCAATGGCGTCCAACACCAGTAAAAGAAGCCAAGAAAGCCATTCGGCAACAAGAAGCACAAGTGCTCGGAAACCTGGTCTTAAAAGGGCTGTAACCATTGGGACTGTCGGGACTGATATCTCCAGCACAGAGCAAGAAATTCAGATGATGGACCATTATAAGACAAATAGTAAAATGATGCTGGAATTCTTCAGGAATGGACAGCTGTGTGATGTGGAAATAAAAGCTGGAAATAAGTGCATAAAATGTCACAGAATGGTGCTAGCCTGTGTCAGCATGTATTTCAGAGCAATGTTTCTGTCTGAAATGGCAGAGAGCAAACAAAGTGTCATCATCATCAAAGACATCGATGAAGATGCAATGGAGAAACTGATCAATTTTGCTTACACTGCAAAAATTAAACTGACAGTGAACAATGTACAGCCAATCCTGTATGCTGCATCAATTTTGCAGATTGAAAAAGTTGCAGAGGCCTCGTGTGAATTCATGAGGGTTCATCTGCATCCAACTAACTGTATTGGTGTCAGGGAATTTGCAGAGCAACATAACAGAACTGCTTTAATGAAAGTAGCAGAGGACTTCATCTGTGAAAATTTTCTGGAGGTTACTAAAAGCCAGGAGTTTAAAACAATGCCTTATGATCTGTTTAAGAAGATTATTGGATCGGATCATTTGAATGTTAACAATGAGGTTGAGGTGCATGAAGCGGTGATGAACTGGGTGAGGGAGGACCTCAAACATAGGAAGGAGTATTTAGCAGCCTTGCTGCTTAAAGTGAAATTACCATTGTTACCCACATCATATCTAATGGAGAATGTGGCAAAAGATGAACTTGTGAGGAAAGATTTTGATTGTCGAGATTTGCTGGATGACGCAAAACACTATCAAATGTGTCAAGCCAGTCTTGTCTCAGACATGAAAATAACTGAGAGAATGAGGCCACGGAAGAGTTATGCTGGTAATTTTAAATATTGCAACCATATCTCTAAATATAGTATGTACTTCATTATAAGGTATGCTTTAAGTCAGCATGCTTCATGGCTCACTTGGACATTGTTATAATTAGTGAGTGTTACTGGTATATTTTAAATTACAAAACTTGGTAATTTTTCTGTTATGAAAATTAGCTTAGTTGTAACAAATGTGGAGCACCTTCTTTTTCTCAGTAGTGTTTTGTGGAATTTGTGCCGTATAGTAGTAAAATAATAATGGTATATGTAGTAGTTGCAACAGCAGTTGCTGCAGTTTTAGTTCACGATAAGACCAAGCAAGCTTATAGTATTGCAGGCTTCGTCATCCATTGTCCCTTGTCTGTTCACAGTAATTATTTAAAATTTTTCAAGAACCACTTGACCCATTTTTATCTGAGTTTACATTCTGGCATCAGGGTATTTCGGATTTTGTCCTTTGGTGCTGATCTTTCAGTACTGTTAAGAAACAATATGCAAATTTGTATCAGCTTCTAAAAATCTGCTATTAAGAATAACATCACATTTGAAAAAAAGAATCCTGGCATGAAGTCATTCAGATTTGGATGCTGATCCTTCAACAACTGTGGCTACTGGTCAGCTTGGTGTTAGGATAATGTGGCCGGGTGGGACATGATGCTTCATGTCTGCAGCATGATGCCCCAGTGCGACATCACTATAAACAGAAACACTGCAGACATTAAAGCAATATGACTATAACCATTAAAGCTATGTTAAAAAACCAAAACCTACACACAATAAAAGAAATAGAAGTAATGAACTGGTCGATTATTTTCATATTAAGGTCAATATATTTTTTAGAATAAAAACTAAGGATCACACATCAAATAATCCCCTTTCTTCCATATTTACTGAGATTAATTCAAATTAAAACTTGCCATCATTTACCAATTAATGATTACATATATTATTTTGAGATACATTTACCAATTAATGATTACATATATTATTTTGAGATACATTTACCAATTAATGATTACATATATTATTTTGAGATACATTTACCAATTAATGATTACATATATTATTTTGAGATACATTTACCAGTTCTTTTGTATTTATATAAAATCGCGTTCATGCAGATTTAATGTGACTAGATATAGTAGATAAATAAATAAATGAATTAATAAATTTAACATGTCAGAGTCACTTTGTTGTGGTTTGAGAGCTTACTTTTCTATGATAAATGCTGCAAGGGTAAAACCAAGGTAACCATATCATTGTAATCATTATCAGACTTATTCGCTGATTATTTACAAATTTGTTTACAGCCAATCAGTTATTCATCCCTTAAGAGCAAACTGGAAAAAAACAAGAATATTGACTGACGTTTTTGTGTTGTTCTCGATTCAGTTCTGACTCCAGTCACACAGATACTAGGTTTCTTTTTAAACCAACACTATGTTTATTATCAGTTTTAATTTTATTTTTCATACACAACAAGGCCATAGCCAACAATACACTGCAACTTTAATAAACAATATAAAAATTGATTTGTAAAAAAAAAAACTTCCTCAGATTTATTGTCTTGAGATCAGTTGATGTATTTGTATTGTATATTTCATGATGCCATTGCTTCTCACCACAAAGACACCGCTAACACCATTATTCTGTACGGCCATGGGTTGCTCGCTATATGTAATTTCCAGTTAGGTAATCAAGCTTTTGATCTTATTTCATGTGTGAGGCATTAGAGATGATACGTGTAAAATGAAATAGTTCTGCAACAACACATCTGTTATGCATTAAATTGGAAAGGTGTTCATATTTTATCACCAAAAAATTGGAAAATATTGTTGAAACTTTTTATTTTACTACCATTAGCTCATAGGATTTAAAATATTGACATTTAAATATTTTTATTTGACTTTCATATTAGTTGAAGAAATCTGTCAAAAAAAGTTTAGAGCTTTAGAGATAATGATATGGTAACATCATCTGTCTTCTCCATACGTTGCATTTGTATCTTCTTGCATCTCCTCCTAGGCGTGATATTCTGTGTAGGAGGCAGAGGTGCCTCAGGAGACCCTTTCAAAAGTATTGAATGCTATGACCCCCACAAGAATAAATGGTTCATGACTGCTGAGATGACAAGCAAGAGAAGACATGTTGGAGTCTGTGCATCTAATGGTAAGGACCAAATCATTTGAAATTTTTAGAGGATGAGTGAAAGAAGAGCTTGGTTTCTAGCCTCTGTAGACTTTTTATGCTAAAGAAAGTTCTTTGTGGCTGATATGAACAAATACAAATGCAATTTGTAAATGCATGGATCTAAATAAAAGATGGTATGAGTACATTTCCCTATGTTAACCAAAATTTACAGTATTGGCTGTTTTAAAAATTACTCTGATGTATATCTGCCCCTTGCTGTATGGCAAATTGGGGTCCATACCTGCTGACAGTGTGTGTGTATAACGCAAAAGATGAAAAGCTTAAAGTGTACAGTACCATATGTACTTGTATATAAGACAAGTTCAACTGCAAAACTGCATAGACACAGATCTGCTGATGCATAATGTGCTGGGAGATCTTGGTCTGTGCTCTTTGTTGGGAGTAATCAGTAGAACAAACAACATAGACTCTGATCTGTACCACGTGATATGACAGCAGATCAGGGTCTGTGTTGTTTACAGTTTGACTTATAAGTGAGTGCAGACAGTGGTTTATGATTGAGAGGAGACACATGGAAAAAGAAAACACCAAACCAGTAAAATAACCGTTACATCTTGTATGTAAATAAAACTGTGAATTGTCACATAATGGTAATTGCGGATTTGATATATCATATAATTGTATGCATACAGTTAAAAATTCATGTTAACTCTCTTTGGATGACACATGCAAGAATGACTTATTGAGAGGAAGAAATGTTAATTGTAGCAATGAGTGTTTGCAGTGCCCAACTTCAGTAGAATCAGTTCATGAATCTTCCAGCTAAGTGAATGTGGGAAGATCGACATTTATCAGTTTATCTGATGTTTTTCAGTCCAGGTCCATGGTCTGACTCAGTTTTATCTGGAATTGTATAATAATGATAGTGCTGAAACAAATACTTCATTTACTGAGCAGCAGGTTGAAAATTTTACTAAAGCTGTTTTCCTGGATACCATGGACCCTAATGATTGGTTACCTGATCAAAGGGAAATTGTATTAAATATATACAGACCTGAAGTTAAGTCAACGTTTGTAAAAAAAATCCTATAAATATCAATAATACCAAGAATTAACATTTTCCGATAAAGTTCATAAATCCCTCCATCATGATCTAGTACATCGTCATGGTCCAGTCATTTTGTCCGACCCCCTTTCCTTGGCCTCACTGTCATATGCAGATGCTTATTTAGAGACTGAGCTTGAGCTTTGTAAGCAAGACTTTGATCATACAAGTCTGTGAAATCTATTCAAGGTTGCAACTGAATACGACGGTGTGTGGCAAGATCAAATAACCACCCTCTGTTAATTACCACTGTATCAAACTTGTGACTCAAACAAAGGGTTGTCACATGGGCAACAAGCTATGGGATTAAGGTCATTTGTTTACTGGAAGAGGCAGACCTCGGCTTTGCACTGAAAATGTACATCTATCTGAAGCTCAATCACAAGGATTGTCAACTTGGAAAGAAAGCGAGTGCTGCTTTTACAAGGACTGGCAGAAAACTTGTACATGGTAAACAGGTACCCCATGGCTCATTTTATTATCTGGGTTATTATCAGTTGGTGGGTATCCAAGTACCTGGATACCCATTGGCATCTTCAAATTGGACCCTTTTTCCTTCTGTCTTTGGACCCACAATTCATAGCATCCTAGTTTCTTTTTACTCCAGATCTCATTTTTGTTCTACTTTTTCCAATGGTTCTTTAGATCTAACAGTCTAGAATCCAGACACACATTCTGGTTCTGAAGCTAGTAATTTTGAGCCCATATAAATTTGGTTTTCCAGTCTAAAAAATTGATGTGTCTGCTATATTTTTCAACACAAGTTGAAAGTCGACATTATTTGGTATTGTTGTACACTACATCTTTTTTGTTTTTATAATACCACCATCTTTGGTGTATCATGAATGATTTTGATGTTACAGAGCTCAGAATTAGGGTACTACCTCATGACATGCACTTGTGTCATGCAGGGATAATGAGTTAACCATTAGTCTAGACTTTTAGCTATACTGGTAATAGGCCATATCTTTTGTCTGTCATCTGTTATCCAACCATTGTCTGTCATCAGTCCATGTGATAGTACCAGTTTGTTATTGCTGCTCTTCCTAAACTACTTGGAGGATTGCCATGAAACTTTATGTACACATTCATCATATGGTTTTGTTGGTCTTATATGAAAATTGTGCTGTTTGGATATTTATTGTAGATTCCACAGTGGCCATTTTGGAAAAAACTTGTTATCCCTACTTCTTTTGAATGGATGGTCATATAAGCATGGGGTTTTCATGAAAAGACTTCTTTTGATGTCTAATTGGCCCTAAATGTAAACAGTGCTATATGGTTTCCAATATGGCTACCTCAGAGGCCATCTTGAAAACCTTATTATTGCTACTTCTCCTGAATGGAAAGTCATAATACCATGGGGTTTTCATCAGAAGACTTCTTTTGGTGTCTACTATGCCTTAAATAATAATGGTACTGGTCTAATGACTCTTATGGGTGCCATTTATTGTAGATTCCAAAGTGGCCAGCATGAAAAATCTTGATATTACTGCTTGACATGGTGATATGCCTAAAAGACTTCTTACAGTGTATAGTTGGTGCAAAATGAAAATGATGTTGATCTGATGTCAGTATGACCACCACAGTGACCATCTTGAAATTCTTGTTTTCATTATTTCTCCTGAATGAATGGGCATGTGGTTTTCACTAAAAGACTTCTCATACTGTCTAGTTGGTCATAAATGAAAATGGTGCCAATATGACTAATAATATGACTTTCACAAGGCCATCTTGAAAATGTTATAGGTGGCACTCTACAGATTCGTATTTTGCATAGGGTTAGGAGTTTAAAGAAAAAGAATTTTGCCGGCTTTCCTCACTGGTTATACTGGCTATTTAAAAAAGACCTTGTATATCTTAGGTATAATGCAAAGAACCTTTAATTCCCTTTATTTTGGTGTATGATTGATGGGTGTACTATGGGTTATAGAGTATACAGCTTGGCCTTACTTCAGATGTGCACCTTTCAAAAAAGTGCTAGCTCTACTTGGTCATTTTCACTTCCTGAACTTCAGAGGTAAATTGTATAAAAAAGAGCCGATAACTTTTTTTACATTTTATATATTTGGTAATTCATTCATTGCACTTTCAGAAGCTGGTATTGTCTAGTCTGGCAAAATTCATTTTCCCTATTTTAATAGCTGCTATGTATAGTGTACTTTAGACTAATTCATGCTGATTTTTTAACACAAGGGAGCAGTCATTTTAGTTAGCAGTGTGCTTAAATCATGTAAAATTTCCAAAAGTACAATATCCAAAAGAAATATCATCCACATTACATTAATGTAGCATAGAGGTATGCCAACATTCTCTCCATTGTGCATGTTTTAAATGCGAACTACTTCACCTTACATACGTCACTTTCTCAAAAGTACATATTATCTGGTGAGCACCCCCATAACTATTTCTTGTTGGCTGGTCATTTTAACATTGTACTTTTACCAAAAGGGGCTTTTGATATCTACTAAATGGTGCCAGTCTGATATTGAATATGGTCACCATGGCATCCATCTTAAAAATATTGTTCTTGTTGCCTGTGCTGTCATAGCAATGTGGGGTTTTCACCAGAAGACATGTTATGATGCCTTGTTTTTCCTAAACGAAAATGGTGCCAAGCACACATCCAAAAATCTAATTTGAAAAGTCTTGCTATATCAGAAGAATATTAAAGGTGGTTTCACTACTCAGTTGTTAAAATGAATAAATGGTTTTATCTAGAATTCCTGGACATTTGTTTCAGTTGTTAGAGTGTCTGTGCCTTGTTTAAAGTGCTTTTAATATTGAAGTAATTTAAAAGTCATAAATATCTGAATTTAAAATGACTGCAGTTTTCATAGTAGTTCTAAAATAAAACAATAACCTCAGTAGCAAACACCAAGAAGTCTCCTCAACTTGTATCTATATAAAACTTCCACTTATTTTCATTTGATTGCAAACAAAATATTGTGTAAATTATAGTCTGATAATACAAACCCATTTGTTTGTACCCCCTACCGATTTAAATAAGGGAAACCTTTAATGTTATAAAAGTGCAAGGAACTTAGTCAATTCATTCACTGATTTATAGTTTCTGACCTGACTCTGAGTAGAGTGACCCTAACACCATCAACTTATGAGCTTTACATGCTTAACGGAAGTTTTCGGTGTAATACACGGAAATGCTTGGATCCATTTCCAGTTTCTAGACAAGTCCATTTTCAGCAAAGGGGTGTATCACGACTGCAGGTGTACATACATAAGTTGTCTGCTTCCGATATTTGCAATGATGAATCAAGCAAAGGAAAATAATAACAACTACAAATCTGCTTTTCATGTGGATTTAACAAGCAGCTTAATTTCTATGTTCATGTATGCAGAGGGATATAATTCCAAACTCTCATGGTTATGTAATTTATGCAATTATTCAGCAGTTGCCGAACAGGATGAACTACATCATTATGTTGTCTGATGGAAATAAACTAGCCTATAGTGTACGCAATATGGCGCCGTGTTGGTATGGAAAGTCTGTTAAGCATGAAATGGTGCAGGGGATGCCAGCATTAGTGCCATTCTGGTCACAGTCAGGTTAGAAATTATAAATCAGTGATTCAATAGACTTAGTTCTATGCACTTTTTATCATATTAAACGTTCTTATGTTTGAAATTGGTAGGGGCGTACAAACAAACGGGGATGTAGAGTCAGATTATAGACAAAACGATAACGGTAAATTCTTTGTGAAGTGTAGTTACGGAACTATTGTAAACTTCAAACAGATGGACAGAATTGATTTCCTTGCAAGTTATTAGTACTGACAGTGATAATGATGAGTCATTGGTGATTATCACATAGTTTGCATTTTGCCATTGTTCTGTGCAGGGAACAGTTTAAAGTATTCCCATGTGGCACAGTGTGGATTACCTATAGCTTTCATCAGGTCATCAGTTTCATGGTATTCTGTATGTAGTATGGTCTCTAAGTAAACTACATTTTGCAAAGGGCCATCTCAGAGTTTGCTACGATGTCTGCAGCATGGCAGTTTATAGTGATATCTAGCACTGAGGCATCATGCTGCAGACACGTAGCATCATGTCTCACCTAGTCACATTATCCTGACACCAGTCCTAACAGTAACCTCTTTATTGTTGAGCTCCAAGCAAGGCAGTTGTTAGTTTCATTTTTATGTCTTTGGTATAAATCGGCCGGAGTTTGATTCTGCGATCGCCTGCATCTGAGCACTCGAATGTGAAGGGCACTAGCCATGTTATGGAGACATGTAGCATCTTTGAAGGGTACACAATTTAATAGAGCAAAATCTCTCCAGAAAGAAACCTCACTAACCCAAACCCTAATGAAACCACACACAAAAATTATTGTCCTGAATTTATCCTTCTTCAGTTTAATTCAAAATTATTTAAAAAACTAAAAACCCATTAGTACAAAAATTTAAATAAATTTTCAGCCATAAATTTTATTCTTACACAGTAACAAACTTCATTAATTGGAAACTTATTTAAAATGTAGCCAGGTATCCTGGTTATGACATTGGTCATTGACCGTACCTGACATCCGCTCTATAAACAAAGGGTAAACTTATTAACATTCATTGCTGATGTGACAGCTTTTGAAGTTAATTGTTTGTAATATTGTGTCGGTGGTTGTGCACATCAAATTAGACTGTTTATTTGCTGATCATCTTATATCCGATTTATAATAGACACCTAAATAATCCTTTTCAGCTGGTTTTAGACCCACATCTTTGATGTTTTTTATGACAATTTTCTTTCCTATTTACTGGCTAGTAACATTTGATCAAATTATGTAAATGTACATTAAAGTACAGATGCATTTGTTGAACAGAATTAGCGTAAACATTTCCAGCTAAAGATAAATCAAAACAAGATCATCATAATAATATAAACATAAAGTTGGCACTAGTTAATTATGCACATTTTGTTATACCTAGAAGGGCAAAATTTACTGTATCTCATATCAGATGAAATTTGAGAACCTCTGTAAACCAAAAACACCTTAAAACCAAAACTTTTACTTTGGTCCCATGATATTTTGGTCACAAGAGGTTTCACGATAATGTGTGAAATAGAAAACAAAAGTTGTTCTGATATGACTTTTGAAACTCCTTAAATTGTACAAGTTGCTCATGGTATATAGTAGGTATGATTGCTTAAAAAGTTTGAAACCCAATGAATTGTACAGGCTATTTAATAAATGAATTGTACAGGCTATTTAATAAATGAATTGTACAGGCTGCTTAATGAATGAATTGTATGGACTATTTAATTAATGAATTGTACAGACTATTTAATAAATAAATTGTACAGGTTAATTAATAAATTAATTGTATGGGCTATTTAATGAACAAATTGTACTGGCTATTTATTAAATGAGTTCTATTGGCTATTTATTAAAATTGTTCCATAAATTTAGTACCAATAACACCATCTGTGTCACATAGGGTTGCTGTATGCAGTTGGTGGACATGATGGGGAGGAACATCTAAACTCTGCGGAGAGGTTTGATCCCAAAACAAACAAATGGACGCCTATCCTTTCCATGGGAACAAAGAGGTCAGACTTCTATTGTTTGTTCATTTGATAATTTGGCGTCAGTGCTAACAGTAAAGATTGAGTACAGTCACCAGATTTTGGGGTTGGATTATTCACCATGCTCTTACAGCTTCATGCTAATACCAGACATTTTCTGATTTGCCATGAAATGGTGTTTTTTTAAAAAATATATGCCTTTTGTTTTGTTATTTCATAGTTTACAAGCAACTTTTGAGATAGTGATAACCAGTTATAATAAACTTTATTATTGTTTATTCTCAGATGTAAAAATAATTTACTAAAAGCAGTTCCATGTTATAGGCTGTACAGTAGCCCCTCATTATAACACTCCTCCTTGGTTATTGATCCCATTAAATTAGTCAGATTTTGTTTTATCTTCACTAAATTTATAATCCTGATGCCAGTGAAGTGTTATGCCTTTTGTTATGTATTGGATGATTTCATTGTTCCTTTATTCTTTATTTTCTAAATATTTTTGCTATCCCATGTCAGTATATTTTGTTATTCCCTCTTAGTATTTTTTAATCCAGTCCGTGTCTCAGACCTTATATCTCATACACTTTTGAGAATTGGTTTGTGGATGCATAATATATGCCAACCTACCAGACATTTGTGGTTTTCTAGAGACTCAAAAAGTGTTTTGTGGTCTCAAGGGAAGTAAGTGTGTTTGACCCAAGGAAAGGATTTGCATGATAATAAGTTATCTTCTTATTTAAGCTTATAGAAAAATACTTGAAATTTAAATTTGAATTCTTGAAAATAAGATAATTTTTTATTGAAGCATTGATACACTTCCCAAAAAAATAATATCAGGTTGGTTCAGCATATATACCATTACTACACACACACACATGTGGACACACATAATCACAAACCATATAGATATTAATTTAAAAATGTACACAAAATTTCTGTCTTCAAAATCGGGACTGTAGGGTACAGTATTGTAGTCGCTGCCTTTGCTGCTCTCATTAGTACATTGGAGTGTCAGAAGTTGAAGCAAGTGTCGTTCTGTTCATCTTTGGACTATCTAGAGACTGGATGGTAATGTTGTTCAAACAAAATGTGTGTAATGCAGACTCCACACAAACAAACTTTAGAACATAAAATCCGTTATTGAAGAGTGACATCCCTTGCATACAACATATCACAGAGATGAAATGGTATTGTGCCAATCACATATAGGACAGACATACTTGACTTGTTCATACGTCTTTAAAGTTCAGCATTGACCAGAGTGTATATCCTGCCAGTATCCACTGACATTGGAGCACATTCTTAAGTGTATTGCACATATGTACATACATGCATACATACATTCATACACACACACACACACATACATACATACAGTGAATGCATATCAAGGTGAGTAAGTCTGATATATTAAAACTAGGTCATTGTAATCACATTACCTTTGTGCTTGCAGCGACTAAGTAAGTTAAACATATCAAAGTATGACCTATTTTCCAGACTTGTCTACAGTATTTTCCTCATTATCAGACTGTATAATGTCAGCCACCACCCTTGTGTGCATTTTTTGGCAAGGGTCTTTTGTGTTCCTGAGTAGTCATCTTGTTTCATTTTATTTTATTCCTGACTAAAGAGATAAAATTATAATGTGATTTGATGTAATTAAATGTCATATTTCTAGTCTACTGGTGATAGACAAAAAGAGCGTATTGGTTGGTATGTCGTGTGTTGTCATTCATCTGTCTGTCCATTATCATAAGTTTGTTATCACTACTGGTTAACTACATGGAGAATTGCCATGAAAATGGTTGTTGTCGTTGTTGTTGTAGGGTTTAATGCCATTTTTCAGCACACGATAGGCTATGTATGGTGGCCAGTATTAATGGTGGAGGAAGAACCCGGGGAAAACCCCGGGAAGAACCACCGACCCACGAGAAGCTACTGGCAAGCTTTCTCACATATCCACATTGGTCGAATCCTAGACTTGAACCCACGCAGACAGAGGTGAGATGGCAGTGATCCGTAACGGAGAGCGCTTTAGACCACTCGGCCACTCGGGGCGCCCATGAAAATGGTGCTTCTATGACATCTAATATGGCAAACAAAGTCGCAATCTTGAAAAATCCATCCAGAATCGATGGTCATATCAATCTATGGTTGTCCCTCTAAGTGTGCTATGATGTCTATTTCTCGGTGCAGATCATACCTCCAGTATGATCATCACACTGGCCATCTTTACAATTATTTTAGTGCTACACTTAAACAGAAAGTCATATTGACATGGGGCTTTCATGAGAAGACTAACTTAAGATTTTCATTGGTTCTGAATAAAACTAGTGCTGTTCTGACATCCAGTTTGGCCAGCATGGCAGCCCTCTTGATAATTTTGTCATTGGTACTAGTCCTAATTAGAAAACCTTAATAGCATGAGGATTTCACTAGTAGACTACTTGTAGTATCCAGATGGACCTAAAGGAAAATGATACCAACCATCCAATATGGTCATTATGGTGATGCCATTCTGGCATCAAATATGAAAATCTTATTTTCAACATTCATTCTGAATGGATGGTCAGATTCAATTGGGATTTCAACAAAAGCTTCGAAATTTTTTGTTTAATTATTTCTAGATGAAAATGGTGCCAATCTTACATACAGTATGGTTGCCACAGTATCAGAGATCATTTTGGACCGCTCTGATGCCTAATGGTTAGAGTGTCCACCTCAGATGTTGGAAGTCACAGGTTTGAACCCCGACCAAGTCATACCAAAGACTTACAAAAATGGTACTAGCAGTTGCCTCGCTAGGTGCTCAGAATTAAGAGGTTAGTGTTAGGACTGGTCGGCCTGGTGTCAGAATAATGTGACTGGGTGGGACATCATGCTGCATGTCTGCGGCATGATGCCCCATCACTAAACATCACTATAAACTGCCACACTGCAGACTATGTAGCAATGTGACAGAAAATTTTTAGTGCTACATTAAAAAGCCAAATCACAGAGAATGAGCAATTAAAAAGAAGACTGGGTCTTTTCTTGACTTCATGGGAATTTTTTTCACTCAATCCCTTTGAGGGACTCCTTGTGTTAGGTACCTATTTGGACCCAACCATGTTGGAACAGTCCTCAGTATAAGGAACTCTCATTGATGAAGCAGGACAATTTTTGTGGCTGTATGCCATTATTATGAGCAATACATATGGACCTAACATTGTTCTCTTTTGAGGAGAGCAGTGTATAATTAACTTTTTTTGCCCACTACAACAATAGATGGGCATATTAAGTTTTGCAGTTAGGTCAGTTTCAGGCACTCAGGGGGCATACTTGTGCTGTGATCATATTTGTACATAGGACATGTAGTACACTTTACAGCTATTTTATATATGCTATTGTCACATTATTTTTGTTAAAAAAACTTTACACAAAAGTTGTTGTTTGTGCTTTTGTTTCAAACTAATGGAAACCATTAAATATTCAAAACTTTTGGACTTTGAGCCTGAGCTTGATACATGTTTTTGTCCAGAGCTCAAAAGCATGCTTCGTGCTTTTTTTTATATGGTGTGTAACATGAGTATATGCAATATGTCTACAGGCGTGGGTTGGCATTAGGCTGCATAGGGGGTGCTATTTATGCAGTTGGTGGGCTAGATGACAACACTTGTTTCACCACATTGGAGAGATATGACTACACAGCTGATGCCTGGTGTTTTGTGGCCCCGATGAATATGCCCAGGGGAGGAGTGGGTGTGGCCACACTTAAGGTAAGTGTATTTAAATCAGGTTTATTTGAATGAAAACAAAATACAGCACTCCTTCATTGTAACAGAATTTATGTGAACCTTAATTTTTTGCCACAAATTGAAGCTATATATGCCATATATACTTGCTTGTAAGTCAAGTCCAACTGCAAACTGCACAGACACATATCTGCCAGTGCATTATGCACTGGCATATCTGGGTATATGCAGTTTGTTAGGAATAATCTGTAGAACAACAAAACAGACCCTGATCTGCTGGTGCATTATGCCATGGCAGATTAAGATCTCTGTTGATTGATGTTTTACTCATCTTATATGTGAGTATATATGGTAGTTGTGCTATTGAATATAATGTAATGTGATCAACAAAACTGTATAATGATCAAGGGTTTTATAGTGAATAAGTTTTATACAATGAAAACATACCTGTAAGGGGCACACAAGTGACCACACAAAAATGTTTGATCCTTTGTGATGAGGTGTTTGTAGAAATCAAATTTGCCAGTTAAATGAATGAGATCACTTGTGTCCTATATATAGTAATATTGTCAAGATTTAATTGTGTGGAAAATACATGTACATGAATTGCACATTTGCTGATAATCAAGGTAACACTGGTTATAACATTATCTTGTTAATTGATAGTGAAGATTAGTTGCATATTTCCTATCTGAGTACCAAAGTAAACCTCACAGCTGAGTACCCAAAAACATAGTGGACTACAGATAGCAGAGCAGTCAGTTTATATTTATGGTACATGAAATGTTCAAAATTGAGAGAAAAACCTTAAAACGAATAATAAATAAATAATCAAAATGTGTAATAGGACCAATACAGTAGCTAGATGTTATACTTGTGATTCATACCTGTGGTACATGTAATAGGACCAATACAGTCTAATAGCTAGATGTTATACTTGTGATTCATACCTGTGGTACGTGTAATAGGACCGATACAGTCTAATAGCTAGATGTTATACTTGTGATTCATACCTGTGGTACGTGTAATAGGACCAATACAGTCTAATAGCTAGATGTTATACTTGTGATTCATACCTGTAGTACGTGTAATAGGACCAATACAGTCTAATAGCTAGATGTTATACTTGTGATTCATACCTGTGGTATGTGTAATAGGATCAATACAGTCTAATAGCTAGATGTTATACTTGTGATTCATACCTGTAGTACGTGTAATAGGACCAATACAGTCTAATAGCTAGATGTTATACTTGTGATTCATACCTGTAGTATGTGTAATAGGATCAATACAGTCTAATAGCTAGATGTTATACTTGTGATTCATACCTGTGGTACGTGTGTGTGACATGCATCACCAAAATGAACATCTAAAAGCCAGTAGAGATTTCGTGTCAGAAAAAGTCGGTAATTACCTTGTGAATGTAGAATATTTTCGTAATGTCGCTTTTATAAGTTTTTGTTTTTAGTGGTGAGGGCAAGAGCATACGGTTAAGGAAAATCAGTGTTTGCAGTGAGTAATTGAAAATTTATAAATTTTAGCTCACTTTCAGGAAGTTTAGGAAATCTTTTGGTATCCACAGATATAAAATCGTGCACATATACAGCTTCACTTCATCTCAACTATTCTTTCCTCCTAAGTGCTATGCCAGTGTTGATCCAGATCACATTTGTGGTGTTAGCCTCACCACCCATCAAATTCTTGAAAAAATGCTTGGGTACGTAATTTCAAAATATTAAGGTTGATCTTGGTGAAACACTCAAAACAGCATGATGACCCAGTTTTGGGTTGTGTCCAATGGGTTAAGAACCATTGTCCGAGGCATTAGTTTGGAGTGTGTTTAATGTCACCCTCCCCCTGAGAAGTGGATTGACTTTGTACTGACTTGTACATTGGTTGTACATTCTTTGTTAAGTTTTATGCACTCACATTATAAAAGTAGGTCATGGTGACACATATTCCATCTTACACTGACTTAAGTTAAATTTTGTGTTTAAGTTCATTTCTCCAGCTCAGCTCATGCTGGAATAATCAATCTAGATGATTATATTAATCTGTTAGTACCTCACCTCTGCAAGAATAGAAGCTTACAATGTCCAACATTTTGCAATTTACTGGCTTAGGTTAAAAGGTTTTTCATTTTGCTCATGACTATGTAGGTTTTTTGCATCTGGTATACATACAGCTTTATGAGTATTGTATTATCTATCCTTTACTTTTTACATCATTAAAAATTTTGTTTTTTATTGTTTTACATTTTGTTGCCCATTTACTGGGGCCAATATTTTGTCAAGATCACTGTATTTATTTTCCAGACAATAATTAATGTTTAAAATATCTACTTGAGACTGCTTAAAGCTGTGTAAATGTCGATCATGCTCTGGTTTAAGAAAAGATAGTAGTGAATAAAAGAATTTAAAAATAGATTTCAAGGTAACCAAATTAATTCCCCCTACCCCCAACAGTATAATCTTTACTTCTATCTGTATATGATGGTTGTTGTTGTTGTAGGGTTTAACGCCATTTTTTAGCACACGATAGGCTATACATGGTGGCCAGTATAATTGGTGGAGGAAGAACCTGTCCTGAAAGTCTTAATGATTCATGGTTTACAAGGAATTCATGTACTTAACACATTAAGATACACTAGTAAATAACCAAGAACATTTTCCAAAAGTTGTATTTGGCTAGAATATCTTTCACAACCTGATATTTGGTCACACTGTTGACATTTAATTATTTTGTCATGAAAAAGAAAACATGACGCTAATATCATTAAATTTATTGGAACTTCGCTCAACCATTTTCGTCATGTCATGAAATAACCTCGGAAGTAGTTGTAGGAATACACATGAATTTTTCGTCTTTCATGATTTGCCTCAGATGGAGTGCGTCATATAAGTTACAGAAGAAAATACTGAGATTGTTTTGATTGTGACTTTGTCTCCTTCTGCTGCCATATTGTTCCACATGAAAGAAAGCGGTTCAGAATATTGCTGTACATGGCTATGAATTACATAAAAGATTCTCAGCTTGATGGAAAGGCTGTTAATGTTTTGATTGATGATGAAATTTTAACAAGATCAGGGAATTTCTGTACATTTCTTACAAGCGGAAACTCCTGACAATCTGGTACAATGAAAAAGTATCACTCTTGCAGATGGTTACCCTGTGTGTAAAATCGCTGCAATTCACAACTGTCCACCTTGCGGTTTAGGATGAAATTTGGTAATATGTGCATAGGCAAAATGAAGATATAACAATATTTCATTTAATTCATGAAAGTAAAAATGGAGATTTTGTCAGAGAATAAGTAGTTTAAAAGTACATGAATATGGTTGCAAGTTTCCTTGGTTTTTATTCAATTGATCTGCCCAGAATTTTTTTGTAACATTGTCGTAAGTGCATAGTAACATAAAACATTTTCATAAATGTGTGTTATCGTCAGAAAAGTGGGAGAAAAACAGTATCAGTTAAATATAACAGATGTTTATGTATTTATATAGTATCCTTTATTTTCTTTATGATTAAATGCAAAATTTATTAAGCCATGAATTTAAATAAACAGTATCCTGGAAGATAAAAAGTACTCACTTTCTTAATAAACAGTATCCTGGAAGATAAAAAGTACTCACTTTCTTAATAAACAGTATCCTGGAAGATAAAAAGTACTCACTTTCTTAATAAACAGTATCCTGGAGGATAAAAAGTACTCACTTTCTTAAAAAGCAGTATCCTGGAAGATAAAAAGTACTCAGATACGCAGCCTTTACTAACCATATATATTCGCTTATAAGACGAGTCCAACTGCAGAACGCCTGCCAGTAGCTTCTCGTGGGTCAGTGGTTCTTCCCGGGATTTTCCAGGGTTCTTCCTCCACCAATTATACTGGCCGCCATGTATAGCCTATCTTGTGCAGAAAAATGGCATTAAACCCTACAACAACAACAACCAACTGCAGAACTGCAGAAACCCATATCTGCTGTTGCATAATGCACTGGCAGATCTGGGTCTCTACATTTTGTTAGCAACAATCAGCAGAATGAACAGTATAGACCCTGATCTGCAGGTGCACTATGCTACAGCATATAAGGATCTGTGTTGTTTGCCATTTGACTCATAAGTCAGTATATAGTATATACGGTAAGTTTGCTGATCAGACTGGTTTTTTTTCTTGCTCAGAGTATGCTAAATAAATAGAAGAGCAGCTTGTGGATATTGTGCAATTTTCATTTCCGAAGTCGCCTATTCTGGAGGAAAAGAAGAATGACAATAATCATAACTATAGCAATAACTACCACAACTACTGCTTCTACTATAAGAACAAATATGATTATAATAGTGCAGTGTGAATTGTTGGATATTGTGCCCTACATATTGGTAACTAAGTAAATCAGAAACAGAATTTATCAGTATGGAAAGCGTACTTTACATTCCAGCAATCTTCCACCCAAGGATATGAGATCTTCATTTATGTTTAAATCTTTCATTCATTTCTTTTGCTCTTTCTTTGGTGAATTCACACTGTTTGAATTGAAATTACCATGGGTGACATTAGTTTGTGATTTTGGTAGCCAGGCCAACATGAGGTTGTGTGTTTTGTTTTGTTTTTGTTTTTTGGAGATGTGTCCATTTTTCAGAGTGAGCATTAAGAATTTATTGAAGTTAAATAGCTATAGAGTGTATGTGTAACCTTTTGATATGAAAGTGAAAATGACTGAACTGTATATAAAGCACATTACCAGTCATATAAATATGTCAGTGCAAAGACCAGCATCAAAGGTTGCACACCAGCAGTTGTGTCAAAGCTGGTACAGAACATAAAGGCTAAGTGAATGGGTATTGGTAAATTTCCTGGATTTTCCTGATTACATGTCCAAGAAGAGATAACAACAGGCGACATTTGAGGGATAGCTGTTGGAATTTGGTATTAAATAGAATGTTTAACATTAATATTTTAATGATGACAGAAAACATAAAAGCTAATCAGCATTGATGTGTAGTGTATCAGCAGATTCTAACATGGCATTGGTTGAAATGATAACAGGTCGGGAACAGCTATGGTAAATGGCTCTAGGAAAAACACCATGTCCAGCAGGTGACAAGTTGGAACTGGTTTTGTCTAACCAACATTAGCAATTTACAAGACACATAGTTTACTGTCAGACAACTATGGTATAGTTGTCAAAGTTAAGATTTTATTAAAGATTGTTAAAAGATGTGTAAAGGGACTAAATCTAAAGCACAATACACAACAGTAAAACCCTTGTTTCATTGATTTTGCTGTTATTGTAAATTTACAGAGAAAGATTATCAGATAATTTTGTTTCCTTTTCAGGGTCAGCTGTATGCTATAGGTGGAAATGATGGTTCATCTTCACTGGAAAAGTGTGAGAGATATGACCCATATGTCAACAAATGGTCACAGATAGCTGTTATGAATAAGAGGCGTGCAGGAGCTGGGGTCTGTGTATTAGATGGAATGATCTATGTTGTAGGTATGTCTGAGTGCATCACAGAGTAAACTATAAGTTCCTACAACCTCATCATTAGTGAAGAGTTTTTCCCTTTCATTAACAAATTGATTTTTGAAAAATTGATTTTTCGCATCACTTGAACCATATTATGGTTCTTGATGATTATGGAAATCCTTTAGTAGAATAATAGAATAATGTTGTAGCTTTCTGTTTACTGAGACTGGTACTCCTATCACATTTAGTATAAACTTGAAACACATGACAGTGCTTTTCAAATTTTCAGTTGAATACAGTGAGTGTTGATGAAAATGTGTGCCTGAAAAACTGGAACCTGGGACATTAATACTTTTAATGCTGATATTGCAGCCAGATTTGAAAAAGGTTGGATCAGAACTATTCTAAGTCCCCAAGCCTGTAGGAGCTATATAGAAAGTAATTGCGTAGGGTAATTATGGACAAGTATGTCAATGTCAAAGTTTGCAGGTGGTATTTTTAGCTCACTCAACAAGTTAGTCATGCAGTTTGTTTATGAAGCACTTTAAAAGAGCCAATGACTGTTCATATTTTTAATTTAACTTAAAGAGGTTTTCGTAAAACACAGAAAAAGGCTTTTTATGGTTGCAAATTTTGTGTGGAAGACTGAAAATATTCCATTATAGCTTTATAAATTTGTCTCATCATGCAGGTGGTTTTGATGATAATTCACCCCTGGACTCATGTGAGAAGTATGACCCACAGAAAGATGAATGGAGCTTCTTCTCCAGCATGTCATGTTGCCGTGGAGGGGTGGGGCTTGCAGCCCTGGGGGGTTTAATATATGCTGTAGGGGGACATGATGGATCCAACTATCTTAACTCAGTGGAGGCTTATGACCCATTAACAGACAGGTAAAGACTCCTTGTAACCAGGGCCTGAAGAGTTCATTGTAATACATTTTATGAAATTTACACTAACATTGTATATCAGGACATTTTGTTTGTTAGATATTACTTGTCTGGCAGAGGCAGCAGTGTCAGTGTAATATTCTTGTCATTATGATATGGTTTGTAACTTCCACATAGACAGGTATTATAAGTTTTAATACTCCTACCTCTTTTATTGGTGGGATACTTAGTTGACGTCTTTAAATGGAACAGGTAATCCTTTTAACGAATACATCTTTAGTGCCAAAGTCACCAGCTGTTTATTTGCAACCATTATAGAAACTAAACTGCATAATTTTGCACTGTTACTCTGTATATCAATAAATTTTAAACTGACTCTCACATTGCATGTGTTATAAATCTGTATCTATTGCTAGATATTTTCCTTGAACACATCTAATGTTACTGTTGTCCAATACAGCAAATAAATTTTGTTGCCCAAGGGCTGATGTTTTCATAATCTTAATCAATTCTGTTTTGATGCCCAAAGGCTAATGACTTGTCTTATAAAGAAACTATCTTTTGGTGTCCAAAGTTTTATAGCATTTTTCAGTAAATTATCTTTCTCCAATAGTTAAATAGGGGCCCCAAGTGGCCGAGTGGTCTAAAGCGCTCTCCGTTACGGAACACTGCCATCTCACCTCTGTCTGTGTGGGTTCGAGTCTCGGATTCAACCAATGTGGGTATGTGAGAAAGCTTGCCAGTAGCTTCTCGAGAGTCTATGGTTCTTTCCGGGTATTTCCCGGGTTCTTCCTCCACCATTAATACTGGCCGCCATGTATAGCCTATCATTTGCTGAAAAATGGCGTTAAACCATACAACAACAACAACAACCAGTAGTTAACTAATTACATAAACATTAGGGAAGTAAGCATCCCTATCTCCGAAATCTAGTTTTCCCAAAAAGATGAATTTTTTCCATCTATGTTCTATAGACCAAGGGTAGTAACTCTTGCCAGTTACCTTGCTATCTTAGTTGGTGCTAGTTTTTTTAAAGCTGAACAGTGCATCAGCTAGAATGCTTGTATTTGCATGGAGGTTGGAAGGGTTTTTAAGAAATGTAATCAGATAACTATTCTTTGAGAAAAATAATTTATATACAAAAAATTTGCTTTCCCCTTTGAATATGCTTTATCCTTCAAATGTGTTCCAGATCACATTAATGTTCGGAGAATAGATTTGCTGAGAATCCTTCCTACACCCAGGAATTTTTTGAGAATGAAAATGGTGAAAGTGGGGGGAGTTGGTTGTGTTAACATAAACTAGGTCTAATGGTCATCTGTGCTATGATCACTGCACCTACCAGATTCAAATCTTGTCACTATGAAGCTAAAACCAGTGATAACAGCTCAAGAAGGTTGACTGTACACATCAGGCGAAAGCATCAATAGTCTCAAATTGAACTATTGTGTTGCTTCATTCTCATGTGTTGAGATATTCATGGGTGACTCTGTTATTGTGAGACTCCAGAGTACATCAAGCGTATTACCCACTTTAGCTATGGTGAGATGGTTTGAAGGGTTATATCCTTTTTTGTGGACTTAACTAGAGATGTTTTTGTGTTTAGTGAATTTATTTTAGTGCTTGAGAGAATGGACAGGGTCTTGTTGGAATGCCATCCTTGATACATCCATGCAGGAGAGAGGGTGTATAACAACTTTATGATTACCCACTGATAGCAACCTATCCCAAGACTGCAAAACCATCTGAACTGAACTGTAGATAGTTAGGGTACATTGAAAGGGCATGTAAGTCACTCATCTTGCATACTGAAGCTAAAGCTCTAAGGAAATTTGTTTTGTATCATAGTAACTTCAGCTTGGTTCTGGTTGAATGTTAAAATGTATCTGAATTGAGCCATGTCAGAATCCAAGGAAGATTCCACTTTGGAAACAGGGTGTGAAATTTTGGTTGATTCCAGTCCAAACTGGCCAGTAGATCTGATTATCAAGACCAATATGCCTGAAAGTGTCTAGTGTCATGGAGTGGTAGCCTTTGATGGTAACTTTTTCCTCCTCAAAAAGTGAGAGAAAAATGTCAGCCAATTGTGGTATTGATGCCATCATAGAGATGCTGTTTTTTTTACTTTGCACCAGTCGCTGAATACATGCCACTTTCCCTTGGAAGCCTTCAAATTAGAAGAGCTTGTGAGAGCTAACCACAGTTGTTTAAATTCATTCCTTTGCAAGGCTCTTCTGACAAGATCCAGACTTGGAGGAGAAACAAGTCCAGACAGGGATGGAATATGTCAAACTATAGTTGTTTGAGATGATTCATCTTGGTAGGAATTTTCTGAGGGAGATCACTTGAGTAGATTGTTGACCTAGGACTTATCCCATCTGACTATCAGAATCAGCTTGCAGTTCTGACCCCTCAACTACCAGGTTACTTTTGGTTCTAAGACTGGGGGTGAGTAGGAAAAGCCCCACAACCCTTCCCATCTGATTAAAAGTGCATTAACAGCCCGAGCTTCTGGGTCTGGAACTGGAGAGATGAATGTAAGCAATTTGCGATTCCATCTTGTTGCAAATCTGATGAAAGACTAATGGGTGAAATGACCGTTTGGTATGAAGGATCTGGCCCTTCCTTGACTGAGTTTGCCAGGACATTAAGTCAGTCAGGAATATGTCTGATTTATACATTGATAAAGATTTGGAGTATCAGTGCTATACTAGAATGATGATGTGCAGAAGAGAATCGGATCTGCTGCAGCTTTTGGTAATATAAGGAGTTTCAGAAACTCTTTTATTTTAATTCATTTCCTTTTGGAGAAAGACTTTAGAAGTTTATTGTTTGTGGGTGAGTTGTATGAAACTGAGATTCTTGATAAACTCCATACACTGGGATGTATGGAGAATGGATTTGTCTCTAGTTCACTTAAAGACCTTGATAATTCAGAAGGGATAGATGATCATTCCTGCCCTTGACAAGAATAGAACTTATCCTGTGTTTCTTGAGGAAAACCAAAAATATGCTGCTGCTGCTGTGGATGAAGTTAGCCAGGACTCCTTTAGACCAAATGGAAGAGTGTGATTTGATGCAAATTGAAAGAATTTCCCTGGTGCTAGGTGAATAAGGATTTAAAAGTATAGCTAAAAGTCAGATTGAGACTGATGGAAAACTTGTCCCATCTGATGGAGAGTTAGATTGTATCATCTCTTCTCTTGAGTTTTGGTAGAACTATGTGTTGGTTGAAGCAGCTTGATCAGCTAAGCTTTCAGTTGACCTTTCACACAAGGAGGAGCCTGGAGTAGAACTTCAGAAATTATGGTTATCTCCACTGCCAGCTTGTCAAGTAACAATGAGATCTCCTGCTGCATAATTTTGTTCTTTTCACAGTCTGATGGTATGTCCATTATTAGTGGAGAAAATGAAAGAGGAAGGGTTGGATAAATGAAATCTGAAGCCCCTCTGAAACAACTTTGATCGCACACTTATTCTGTGGAAATAGGGTGATCCAGTGAAAGTGGAAATGCAGAAGTACGGTACCACTGGTAGGCTGTCTGTGGGTGGTTGAAATTGTGAGTCATTGACAGGAGTTCATATGCTCGGGGAATGAAAACCCTGTTTCTTGCCCCATCTATAAGGCTGCCTCTGGGTTGTTGCTTCCTGACATTTGATTGGTATCAAAGGTGAATCTGTGATTTGGCAGTACATGATTGATTATCTCTTTGTCTCTGATTATCTCTTCTTCAGGTCTGAGATTGAGTGGGCTTGTATAACTCTGAAGGCTAAATGGCAAGTTGGAGGGACAGTTTCTGAGCAGCCTGTGTCTCACGTCCTCAGTTTTTGCCTCCCAACATCATTGATGACTTAAGCATGATCCTTACTATGAAAAGCTAACAGTGGTAATTCCAATGTCAGTAACATGGCTCTGATGTTAGTACCAGTTATGAGATGGCATAATAACATTTTTTTAAGCATTGTAGAAAACTGAATGCATCTGAGTTCTACCAGCAAGATGAAAAGGTCACTGGTAATTGACTCAGTGAAAATAAATCCGTTAAATTGCTTGGATCACATGTCTTGTTGTGAAGATGGTCTGCAGTTTCTTTTAATTTTGAAGACTATGGAAAAAGATGAAAGGAGGGATTCTCTTCCTTCTCATCAGAGTTTGCTGATGCTATGTCCTTACAGGCCTGACTGGCAGCAGGAGGTGGTGGACATTTAGAAACCACCAATGTACAATAAATATCTTTCACCTTAGCCTTAAAATTGAACTGTTTTTCTCCATTGTCAGATTATAGTGCATTAAACCTTCACACTCACTGTGTGGGCAAGCTCTACTTCCATGTCTGTGAAGGAGGCATGGAAGGTGAGGTAATGTGCAAGAGTTACTGCTTTTCGTCTATAAAATATAGATGTTTTTCAGAGGACTAGATTCCAGAGGTAGGAGAACTTAGTTTCTTAATGTTAGTGTGATCTGGGAATATATTAGGAGAAAATGCAGTTGTATCATCACTCACAAAGTAATATACATTTTGGTAATATTAATTTTGATTTACTAGTCTGTCAAGGATAATGTGGGTAAAATGGTATTGAAATTAAAAAAATTGTTCTTTATGGTTTAAAACAAAATTGGGCTTTTTGCATGAAATTTCACTTGCCCAACAAAGATTTTTGTTGTTATTGAGGCTAGTTGGGCTAGATAATTGGTACATATAAACTAGATTATCTAGATGATGTAAAATGAGCATTTTACTTCTACTAGTTTTGGGTCCTCCAGTTCATCTTAAAAATGTTAAAACAATAGGGGGGCCCCGAGTGGCCGAGTGGTCTAAAGCGCTGTCCGTTACGGATCACTGCCATCTCACCTCTGTCTTCGTAGGTTTGAGTCTCGGATTCGGCCAATGTGGGTATGTGAGAAAGCTTGCCAGTAGTTTCTCGAGGGTCGGTGGTTCTTTCCAGGGTTTTCCCGGGTTCTTCCTCCACCATTTATACTGGCCGCCATGTATAACCTATCGTGTGCTGAAAAATGGGGTTAAACCACACAACAACTACAACAACAACAACTAAAACAATAGGGTCTGTTCTCACTGCATTCCCCTTCTCATATTGTCTTCTGGCATGGATTAGCTTAATATTTTATTGGTTTCCAAACAGTTCAGAATGATAACCCTTACAGACTTGAAAGTTAAAGACCTGTCAGGTATCAGATGAATTCTTTGAAAATACCCATAAGTAACAGCACTGTCACTCCAAGCATCAACATTTAATTTAAATCGAAGATTGATATCAGTTGAGACAGAAAATCTCAGTTACTGTAGAATTCCAGCATCAGTTTTGAAGTGACAGTTTAATTTATGTCTTGTAGCATATTATTGGTATCATACTCTTTACTATTTTAATGGCTACTCAAAGATGGTTACAACAGGAAAGTATTAACACTGGTCGTGCAGGGGCTGGAACAGTTTTAATGGAATGTAGTGCCGGCATGCTCGAAGATGCTGACTGCACTCTTGGCTTCCTTGGTGACAAAGGAGCAGGTATTTTGTGGAGCCAAAGCATGTAGATCAGAGTGCCTTGTTTTGGTTTCTTTTCATTTACTGTAAAAACATGATTACTGTTAGATTTATTGCTGCTTTATATATGGCTTTTGTTTCAGTAAAAGTGTTATTGATTTACCATAGACACTGTAAATCTACGATTGGAATACTGCCTTAAAAACAATGAGATGTATATTGTACTGTTTTGCACATGCCTAATTAGTGCCTTGCCAGTCACATGTCCTATTTTTCTTTTTCAAATTGGCTTTGCCTTTTTTATTTTTGTGTAATGCAGTCGACTTATTTAAAAGCAGTTCCATATCTTTATTTAAAAAGAGACAGGCAATAGTTGTAGATCATTTATATTTACTTATTGTTTTGTTTTGATAAAATAACAACTTATTTTTCTTACTCTCCCGAAGTAAAAATTGTGTTTATCAAAATAAATGCTTGCATCAATCCATTCATATTCAGATATTTGGAGTTGGAGAATTAAAAACATTGTTTTCCTTTGGTAAACAAATATTGGTACAACTGAGTATGTTACATACACCGATCTAATAATATAAGGTCATATCTGCATAGAAGTTAAGTTTGACTGATTTCACTATAGTACAATATCCTAACTCAAATCAGAATTGTACAATATATATATATATATAGAGAGAGAGAGAGAGAGAGAGAGAGAGATTTGTAAATTATACATTGTAAATTAGGACAATTGTTCCATTGTACCCAAATGTGTTAAAGGCTACTACAAAATTGGAGCAAGTTATACCATTATTTTGTAGCAAGATATAATTTATTTGAAAACGTTACACTTACAAAATTGTTTCACTTTATTAACTTCCCAAGTAAATACCACAACTGAAAATTAGGAAGGGTATTATCAGTGATGAAGTCATTTGTAACAATCGCACTGTCAGCATTGAAAATTGATGCCTCTCCGACAGCCCAAAATCAGCAGTTATCAGAATGGACATATAGTTTTAGTATCTAGCTGATTATTTAGTTGACCATAGGTCATGCAGATCGAGTCATAGACACATAATTAAGATTGGACCAAAGATTGAACATTGTGTAAGTTTATGCCTAATTACAGTCTATAACAATTATGATGATGGTCAGCAACAGTATATAAATGTAAAATTATTACTTACACTTATTGTTGTATTGTGGGGACAGTAGTCCTTGGTCCACACTGTTTAAAGTCTAGCCCAGTCATGTACATTTTAAATGCGATAGCTGATTTATTTTATTTTTGATCATTTTCAGCTGGTCGCCTGTGAAGGGGATTAAGGAGAGTCGAGCAGGTGCAGGGATGTCCTATTTTGACATTAATCCCAAGCTGCTAAAGGATTGCAGTGATGCTGATTTCACAGCGGAGAGTCTGGCACATGTGTAACAAAACAGAGTGGAGAAACCGGCATGTATCTAACTACCCATAGTGGAAGGGTGCAAGGTTGAGCACATGTCTAACTGTTCAGTGGAGAGTCGAGTACATGTGACCACACATAAGAGGAGTCTAGCACATGTCTTATGCAGAAAACTGTATTATGTGGTGTTGTGTTATACACTTTTGTAACTGAAAAACATTGCCACAAAATTTCACACACACACACACACAATATATATTTTGCAGATTTCTTTGTGAAATTGTAATATTTTCATATTGTATTTCCATTTTAATAACAATGATATACATTTTATTGATAATTATACATGATATTCAGATGCCCCTAAACTACACTTTACACCTTTTAGAACGTGAAATAGTACTTGACTCATTTTATACTATCTACCAAAGTACAGTTTATTCATGCATTTAGAAATCAGTAATGTCAGTGTTTAATGTACACCATGATAACATTGGTGTCAAAAGTGAGACATATACAATTTTTATTGTTTACAACGATCGATAGTTTTGTCATTTGATAATAACTGTCATGTAAAGGTTTATTGTTTTACACAGTAATAATTTATGCAAAAATCTAACAGTATGTTGAACATTTATTCATCCTACAAGTCATTATATTTTTTCTAGTTGCAAAATTCTAAGTAACAGGTATATTTCCATCTGCTTTTTAATAGGAACTTGATTATGATTGATCACATCTGTCTTCAGGACAAAACCTTTTTTGAAACTGAGAATGTCCTCTCGTTTTAAGTCATAGTTGTTGCAGATGGCACATTGGCAGACTCTCAGGTTATTTTTACCGTGGTTAAAAAAACCTTTCACTAGATGACTGGAAACTAGCAATTATAATAGCTAATAACAAATTTCTATGAAATTTGTCGTGAATTTTTTTAGCATACTTGAATAATTAATATACTATGTGTATAAATGGCAATTTCAACAAAAAAATATGATTAATACATTAACCCCTGGAGGTTTTTGCCATTTTTGCCTGAAAATCGAGTAGGAAACACATTTTGAAAGCTATATCTGAGTAGACTCGAAAACACCAAATCCCCGGTCATCTTTCAATAACATACTGCCTAGTTGTGTTAGAAACATCATTTTTCGTTGGCTATTTGACTCGTGCATGAGCAGAAGGGTAAAAGTTAGACTTGGTTTTTTTTGTTTTTTTTAATTTGCTAAACGGAGCCATTATTTTTGTATGGAGACCACTCTTTATTCCAAATGCCCATCTTATCCTACTTTTTGCAAAGGCTCATCTGTCTGTTTGCAGTTCATACCAGTTTGCCTTAGATCTGAGACCAAAAAGTCTAAAATCCGGACACAAAATGGGATTCTGACCATGGGCAAATCTTGTGTAAAAAAAAGTCAGGTCCAAAAAATGAAGTTTTTCTATCTGTATTTTGTAGTGCAACTAGATATTCCAGATTATTTGGTATCATTGTAGAGCTACATCTGTAATACCACCCACTTTAGTGTATCGTGCATGACCATGACGCTACAGAGCTCGGCAGTAGGCTACTACCTCCTGCTCCGTAAAGTCGTCGTTAGGGGTTAATGTGTTAACTGGATTGCAAATATTTGTGCATGGCTAATCACAGAAATTTTCAAAACCTCCTTTCTATTCCTTTAACACATTAAGAAATGTATATGTATATATTCAGTAGAGATGAAGGTAAAAATACCTTCCTTTTACCGCCACTAGGTGTTTATGGTTGTTTACCAGTTTTTTGCTTTCAGTGATAGGAGTTTGTGTGCCTCTCAAGGATTTTACAACCATCTATCCAAGAAATTGGTATAGTATTGATTAGAGATTCATGGTATTACTGCTGTAGTTTTTTCTGTTTGCAAGTTTCACTGTACTTTTTCACAGTACTGGTACTTCGGTAGTTTCCAGCAGTAAGAAATGTAGGGAAGTTCCTCAATAATTTTGTTCCAGATTTAATGGTATTAACAGCATGCTTTTATTATTCATGACAAAATAATTCAGAAGATTATTTTGTTTTACAAAACAGTTGTGTGTGTGTGTCTGATTTGGATTTTTTAATGTAAAATTCAACAATTTTTCAGTCATATCGCTGTCTGCAGTGTGGCAGTTTAAAGTCATGTCTAGCACTAAGGCATCATGCCGCAGACATGTAGCATGATGTCCCACCCAGTCACATTATCCTGACACCAGGCCAACCAGTCCTAATGCTAACCTCTTAATGCTGAGCACCAAGCGAGGCAGCTGTTAGTACCATTTTTGTAAGTCTTTGGTATGACTCGGTCGGGGATCGAACCCACGACCTCCTGCATCCGAGGTGGACGCTCTAACCACTAGGCCACTGGAGTGGTCACAAAAGAGTTGTATTTGTGACTAATTAATTTTGAATATTACAAATGTTATTATATTTATGATCCTTTAATTACATGTTCAACACGTGTCATGTATTCCAGCATTGTTGCCAAATGAGATGTTGTGATATTCAGGCCAAATCCAGCTTTTGGAGAAATTACTGAATTAAGAAAATAATATTTTTATTTATTGACTAATACATGTTAATGTGTCAGTTTGGTGTATTTCTTTCCAAAACTGCACTTCATCCATAGATTTTCAGGAGAACAGTTGTTTCTGTTTGTATTTTATGTAATTTCCCACTATTTTTTCGTTTGTTGAATTTGTTTTATATTTACTGGCCTTGAATAATAATATCCAATGAGCAGTTTGTAGCTTCAGTGGATAATCTAAACGTTTCCCAACAAGTAATATCTAAACACAACATTAAATATGTCTGAAGACTGTTGTTACAGCAAGACATAAGAAATAAGACTCCAAAATTAAGATCAGTTTGTATTTGTTGTTAAATTCTGGGGTTTTCCCCCCATTATTTTAAAGCTTGAGAGAGATTTTATGCTGACAAACTTTGCCCATATTTTATTATAATCTTAATTCATAATTGTTGTTTTTTCATTATCTGGCAATATAATGAAGTATTTTAGACTTATGTTTCAACTTGTAATATTAGCTAGAAGATACTACACAGAGATCCCAGTGCTGTGAATATTAGGCTTATTGTGTGAGTTAAAGATAATGAAATGAATTTCAGAACCATACATAAATAATCAGGTAAATATTGATAGTTTCCAAAAACTGCATTTGGAATCTGTTATGTATTGCTGAAACTATATCATAATGTTTTGCACCTCTGTCCTAACATCTTTAGCTCAGCTGATTTTTAACAGTGTCTGATACTATCAAAACAGACTGAGCAATAGATGTTCTGTCTTGAAATTGTGTACCTTAGATGCAGATTCCATAAGACGTTATACTTTGGTTTAATCTTGCAGTACCTTCATCATTGTATTCATTGGCATTTTGTGGACGTAAGTAATTCTGGCCAGTTCATATCTGTCTGTCATATAATTCATTTCCTCAGCTGACATATTCAACAATATCAGCCTTGTAGTGTTAACGATGTTCGTACGCTATTAATATATAAGGTGTAGTCTCCACAAAACCTGATCGGAAATATTTTAGATGTACATCTTGGGAGTTATTCTAAATTTATTCTCAATCATCCATCTTGATGCTAGCACTTGGTGATATGCATAATAATTACTCAGGAATCTTGCTTGCTAACTACTGATCCACTTCATCTCCTGTCTTTATTGGTGACTCTCATGACATGCAAGAGAGTGTATTGGGTCTGTTCTAAAGCCTTGAGCCACTATGAAGTTTTATAAGCGAGTTAATGTAGCAAATCTGCATGATTCAGAGTATTGTTCACCCAGACTCTCACATGGCTGCACGAGATGTCCACTATTCATGTCAGCTGCTGTTGGCTTTGAACAGGGGTGGGAGGGTGTTAATCAGTGGATTGATGATCCTAGAAATAGCCACGTGCTTACTTTGTGAGTTCAGAGCTGTTGATCACCTGTCACTGTTTGCACAGCAAACTATGAACCAGAGGCTGAAATTATGGATTGGACCTGGGGAACCTCCTAGTAGACATCTCTCATAATAAATGTCTGACTTCATCTCATGAAATAATTATCCAGTTTTGGGGAAAGCCAGGTTCTGGCATCACAAGCAACCTAATTTTTGTAGTTTGGTGGAGATAGCACTCAACCATATGAGAGGTCTGGTTGAATGAGACTGGTTTTGGAGAACATTGATGTGGTTTGGATAAATGAATAATCTGGAAAAAAAATATTCTGCTGCATTATCACAGTAAATTATTTATGAGCATTAAAATCAAGCACTTAGTTCAGTGTACCTTACAGTATTACCACTTGTGCAGTGTGTCACCAGTGTACCTTACTGTATTACCACATGTACATTGTCTTACTCCATTACCAGTGTACCTTACTGTAATACATCTTGTATTGATTATTAGCTTCAAAATTATGCACATAATATAGTGTTTTTTGGGGTATATTTTCACAGCAATTTTAAAGAAAGATCATGAATTTCTCCTTCAAATACATTCCCCGATCACATTAACGTCAGGGATATAAGCCTGCTACCTCTCGAATCCAGCCCTACTAAAAGATGAAAATTCGTCTTTTCTGTCTATCTCATATAGACCAAGGGGCAATAACTCTTGCCCCTTACCTCCCCTTGCCACCACCAGGTGTCACTAGTTTTTAAGCTTTGCTTGTACTGATAACACATACATTATACCTCCAAACAATCCAAGCCATCTTAGCGTTAAATTGGACCATCTGAAGTTAAATTTGGATTTATTGCATTGGACAATCATTCTTCTACAGGTTGTATACATTATTTTAACAATTTTTTCAAAATTGAGTGACTTTGTCACCCTTACGGATTTTGTCTACTGAAGACCATGTTGTCAATTAAGAGTTAATGCGACTCTGACAAATTTCGCTTACTCCATTAGTAACAGTTGTGGTATTAGCGAATTAATAACATGCTGAATTGCTAATTTGTGCTTTGTTTTCTTTTCTTGTGTCGTTTCAGTAGAAATGTCAACCAAATGCATGAAATGCAAAAAGTTCAAAGCAGAAGAAGACAACCATGACTCTTGTATTGTATGTACCAAGTGTACATCATCTATACCTTGCAGCGTGTGTAATACTTGGACAGAGCAAATGTGGGCTGATGTAGTCCAGAAGGCAGCAAAAGGGAGGGATAGACGGAATAAGTCGAAGAAAGGTAGCAATGGAGGAAAATAATGTTGACAGGGTACAACAGTCCACCTTTGAACAGATGTGTCATTTGGTCGAGGAAACGATGACGCAGCTATTGACAACAGGCCAGTTATTACCCTTATTTCCCTCGCTTGCTTCCACAGCTTTTTCTGACTCTTTGGGGGAATGTTCCCCCAATTTTAGGCTGCCCAGTGGGCCTAAGTCCCCTGCATGTCCTTTGGGCCTGTAAGTCAGGACGCATGGGGTTTTTACCGGATCCATCGGATCCATTTCACTATACAACCTCTATGTCACCGGCTGTCCAGCTGTCCCAGCATGGGGACCCTATTGCTAAAACGGTCCGACCAAATAATATGATTTACGGGGATCTTAGTGATAAATCCGTTTGTCAAGCTGTACCGCCGGCAACATACCAATACTATGGCAGAGATTTTAGTGAGAAATCTGTCTGTCCAGCCAGGCCATTGGAGCGGCCGGTACTGGTGATAGCAGGACCATCGCCAACATTCAGGCCAACCACAAGCCAGACAAACCAGCCGGCAGGGCCGTCCGTCCATATGTTCACGGCTTATCCACAAGGGAGAGTTAGTGACAGTGTCAAGGATGACGGAATCACGTCATCTATGCCACCTGGTATGCTCTATCCAGAAATGCAAGCTATTCCAGAACACGACTCGGCACACAGTGAGGGTGACGAAACTCCTGCAAATCAGCCGTACACAGATCCAACCATGGAACAGACTGAGTTTGGCTTCAAGGCAGCAGTGGAAGAAATTTATAGGGTGTTGGCAACTTCAGAATGCCCTCCACCTCCTACCGCCACTCAAGACTACAAAGTTAAGGCGTCTGTAGATCTTGACGGGGAGGAAGAGATGCCGTCCTTCCGGCTCTTTCCCCAGTCGGCAAAAATTAAGGAGATCAATGATCGTCTAACAGGACGAATAGGTGATCCGGGGAATGCTAAGACGTTCTTTTCAGAAAGCCAAGTACCAGCGACGTTCTCGTGTCGTTGGTACAAAACTCATTCAGATGCCTTCAGTACGGATCTTCCAGCCCTGGACAAAACGATGGCAGCAGTTCACGTGTCCGCTCCAGTGTTTTACAATGTGGACAAAAATGTGTTCCATGCCACGTCAAAGCTAGTCCGGAACGTAGTCGCTACGTCTTCAATGTTAGACTTGGCTTCATTAGCCATTTTCCGACTCGCAGAAAAATCCAACAATGACCACGCTTGGGAAGCTCTGGCCCGGATTGCTAGAGTTATTAACAGGGCAGCTCACCATTCCATATCTAATGCGTTGACTGCTTCTGCCTACTTAGACCTGATACGACGTGACGCATGTCTGCGGTCCACGTCACTCAAACCCCATCATACTCTGGCTTTATGGATGACTCCGTTTGGGTTGCCTTTACTCTTTGGAGGAAAAATTGAAGAAGTTCGGAAGCAGCAGCTCAGGAACTGCCCCTCCAACACGCAGCCCAACCTTCGCAGGCGTTTAGAAAAATCCCCTGCCACAGCAGAGGGATGATTGGCGGACCAGGGACAAGGGATCCTTACAATCAAATGTGCAGTATAGATCCCAACCCAATGCCAGGAGACAACAGTCTAATCAAGCTAGGAGGCAACCATACAGAGGCGGTAAGAAACAAAGTTTCTCCGTCTTCAAGCCTCCTAACTCTAAAAGTTGACATACCCTCCCCACCACCCGTGGACAGCCTACCTGTGGGTGGCCACCTCCTGCAATTTCAGGACCACTGGACCACCTTTTTTTCCTCAGAACGATTGGGTGATCCAGGTTATTTCGGAGGGGCTTTGGATTTCATTTATCCAACCCCCTCCCCTGTCCTCTCCCCTCTTCACATACCGTCCGATTGGGAGAAGGATACCTTTCTACAACAGGAGATACGGTCGCTCATAGAAAAATGGGTGGTGGAGAATGTGAAAAAAAAACGCAATCGCCGGGGTTTTATTCCAAGCTGTTTCTTATCCAGAAGGCAAATGGCAAGTTTAGGCCGATCATCGACCCAAGTCGCCTCAACCAATACATTTTACCACTGAAATTCAAGATGGAAACGGCGAGATCAATCTGTCTTTCCATCCGGCGGGACGAGTATGCCGTCAGTCTAGATATGACCGACACATATCACGTCTCTATCCACCCTGCGTCATGGAAATTTCTCCAATTCGCTTACCGCAACGCGGTTTATCAGTTCCAGGTCCTACCTTTTGGCCTCAACATCAGCCCTTGGTCTTTTACCAAGGTTATGGATTGCGTTGTCACCCTGTTCCGCTCGACTTCATCTACAGGGACGGCAGTGTACTTGGACGACATCCTCCAGAAACATCTGGTAAGTTCTATTCTGCTCAAAGGCAGAAACGATCTTTTAGCACTTTTAGATCATCTAGGCTTTCTCGTGAACTGGAAAAAGTCTGATCTCCGTCCATCCCAGCATTTTGTCCTTCTGGGTGTGGAGTCTCTCACCAATCTGAATCTGGTACGGCTTCCTCGTGCTCGCGTAATCCGGATCGTCGAACTCGTCGGGTCTGTTTCCAACAGGACATGGATTTCAGCGAGAGAATTCTTGCAACTCCTCGGATTATTCAATGCGGCGGCAGACTTGATCCCGCTTGGCCGTCTTTTTATGCGTCCCTTACAAATGACGTTACTGGCACAGTGGTGCCCCTTTTCAAGTCCCCTCAATCAAACAGTAATGATCATGCCCGAGATACGATCATTCCTGCGTCAGTGGCACAACCCCGGTTGGCTGTCCACGGGGATTCCTCTGGAGATGCCCCAAGCGGAGATAACGGTATGTACCGATGCCAGTACCTACGGTTGGGGTGCCTACCTGTTGCCGGACTTCGCTACAGTCAGCGGCACGTGGGAGCCAGGGGAGAGGCCTCTCCACATCAACCTTTTAGAAATGAGGGCTGTCATCAATGCCTTTCATTTCTGGAAGGATCAGCTCTCAGGAAAAACTGTCCTCATTATGTCAGACAACTCTGTGGTGGTGACTTACCTCCTCAAACAAGGGGACACCAAATCACCAGACCTGTGCATTCTGATCTGGCAGTTTCTACATTGGTGCGACAACCTCCACATCAACGTACAAATCAGACACATTCCCGGCAGACTCAATGTCTTGGCCGACACTCTATCCAGTAAGGTCAAGTCATTCACACGGAATGGTCACTCCATCAATCAGTCTTTCTTCAGATTTGCACACTTTGGGGGCGTCCAATGATCGATCTTTTTGCGACAAGGTGGAATCGCAAGTTGCCCATCTTCATCTCTCCGGTTCCAGACCCAGTGGCTTGGGCCATGGACTCTCTGTCAATTAGCTGCGAGGGGTTGTGGGCATTCGCCTACCCTCCCACGGTTTTGGTACCGAAAATAATCCAGATGATTCTGATTGCCCCTCTCAGATGGAACAAGTCCTGGGTCACCGATCTACTCGATCTAGCGATAGATCTACCCAGGAAGATTCCAACCAGCCTAGATCTTCTCAAACAACCGCGGTCATGGGTGTTCCACCCCTGCCCGAACCGTCTTCTTCACGCTTGGCTCTTGTCCGGACAGCCTTGCGAGACAAACAATTTAAACCTTCGATTGTGGAGAGAATCTCAAGAGCAAGAAGGCCCTCCACTCTGAAGGCTTATGAGGGAAAGTGGCATGTTTTCAGGGACTGGTGCCATATCAATAACATCGTCCCTTTGAATGTCTCAATCCCTCAACTGGCCAACTTTTTTCTCTGGCTTTTCGAGGAGAAACAGTTGGCCCCAATTACTATCAAAGGCTACCGCTCCATGATATCAGACACATTCCGCCATCATGGTAGATGTGATATTGGGCATAACAAAGATCTATCAGATCTTTTAGCCAATTTTGATTTCAATCGACCAAAATCCCTCACCCTGTTTCCAAAATGGAATCTGTCCTGGGTTTTAACATGGCTCAATTCAGACAAATTTGAACCTTTAGCCCACACTTCATTAAAGCTACTATCATACAAAACATGTTTCTTGATAGCCTTAGCTTCAGCATGCAGGGTGAGCGAGTTACATGCCCTTTCCAGTGACCCAAACTTTCTTCAGTTCAGATCAGATGGTTCGGTGGTCCTCCTGATGCAACCAGGCTTTGTAGCCAAAAATAGGTTACCATCCATTGGAAATCAAAGAATCGTCATTCGCTCGCTCTCTTCCATAGATAAGTCAAGAGCAACAGCCATGCAAGATCCTGTTCGTGCACTCAAGCACTATTTAAAACACACAGAGGCGTGTCGGGACACACGTAAGCACATCTTTCTTCCGATCAAAGCTGGTAAACGGGATATCACCCCTCAAGCCCTTGCTTCATGGCTGAAGTGGGTTATACGCTCAGCGTACTCTGAGGTCTCACAAGATCAGAGTCGCCTCATGAAGATTACAGCTCATGAGATTAGAGCAATCTCGGCGAGCCTTGCATTAGAACGCAGTGTTTCGATCCGAGATATAATAGAAGCTGTTGGCTGGCATGCAGAGTCAACCTTTTCCAGTTTTTATCTCAGAGATTTGGCTTCGCAGAGGCAAACCTTGAATCTGGTAGGTCCGGTGTCGGCAGCCCAGATGACTACCAGACCCATTTAAAACAATTAGCACAGCCTATCAGCTTCGCTGGATTCGCCAGTGAAATTTCGTAGGTAAGAAGATTTCAGTAACTATCTTCTTAACCATATATAGGGGTCACATATCACGGGACCCTAGGCTGTGTTGCTGATGAAATAGGAGAATGGGTTATCTTTTAAATGGGGAATCCGGTCATCATTCCCTAGAAGGTACCAGGGGTGGAGATAGGATGCTCAGCATTCCCTCCTCCTATTACCTATGCTTCTAACGTTAATGTGATCGGGGAACGTATTTGAAGGAGAAAGCAAATTTTTAGTAAATTATGTTTCTCCGAGAATACTTACCCGATCACATTACTTAAAATCCCTCCCAACCACCCTGCTATGCGAGCATCCTCGGATAATATATATCGCTCAGCTTAAAAAACTAGTGACACCTGGCGGTGGCAAGGGGAGGTAAGGGGCAAGAGTTATTGCCCTTTGGTCTATATGAGATAGACAGAAAAGACAAATTTTCGTCTTTTAGTAGGGCTGGATTCGAGAGGTAGCAGGCTTATATCCCTGACGTTAATGTGATCGGGTAAATATTCTCGGAGAAACATAATTTACTAAAAATTTGCTTTCTCCATTATTAATTCAGGATCAAATATTCAATACTTAGCAGAATAACTGTGAATAGAATTTGCTGCAGAATATTCACAGATGTATTATGCTTTCAAACCTACCATATATACTTATTTAAAAGTCATGTCCAGCTGCAGATAACTTTGAACTGCCATTGCATAATGTACCAGCAGATGATATTCCATGTTGATTCTTATAACAGCATACAAACTGCACAGATCCAGATCTGCAGGCATATTATGAAATGGTAGATCTGGGTCTGTACTTTTTGCAGTTCGATCTGAATTATAAACACATATGGATGGTATTTCTATAAATTTACACTCAACTGCCTCAGTTACCACTCATATCAAAATAAACCTACAAGACACTTTTTTATGTCATTATGAATGTTTTGTATGGCACAAGACACTAAATAGTTTAAACTTTTGCTCAAAATAAATCTTACTGTGGAATTGTTCTTCATAATTACAAATAGACATGTATATTTCACTTATATATTTTGATTTGTAATGGATGTATTCCTAGTGTTTGTTCAGCCTTTTTGATGGAATGTGACACAGCGTTCACTTTAGCTTCCTTGTGCTTATAATCCATACATCTTTTCACACCCAATGAATTTTAATAGTCAATTTTTTTACTCTCATTATTTGAGCTCTTTGGCAAGCATGATGTGTAGGTTATGCCCAGTTTTTTGTTTATATGTAGAAGCAGATATGTGTGTGTCAGATGCATTGTGGGAATCAGATTCTAGTTGGGCATGTCATTATACAAATTTTTCTAAACTGGACACTCTGGGCCCAAAAGGTACGGCAGAATAATTGAAGTGGCCAGTATGAGGTTTGATATATACTTATGTACGAGTCAAGACCAACTGCAGACTGCATAGACCCAGATCTGCCTTTGCATAATGCATTGATAGATCTGGATATGCAGTTTGTTAGGATTAATTAGTAGAAAAAAAAAACAACAGAATAGACACTGATGTGCCAGCACATTATGCTATGGCAGATCAGTGTTTATATTGTTTGCAGTTGGAATTGACTTATAAGTGAGTACAGATGGTATTTGAATGACCTTAGTGCAACCCAAGTATATGACCAGTCTGCAGAGAAGCTGCATCAAGGACTGACTGAATTGAAGTTTGTTGTATAAATTTGATAACATTGCAGTCTGATCTGAGAAATATATTGTAAAAAGTTTCAATTGAATTTTTAAATCTCATTTCAAAATATCATTGCAAATAAACCATTGTTTCTACTCATGAGATGAGTTTTGTGATGCAATCACATCCAGTAAAAGAAAGCTCTAGTAAAATGTTCAGTGCCTCAGGCTTTGTTAATTCAGTGCATTGTTTGTCATAATTATTAAAAAGTCGTTTACATATTCACCATAAGGTTAAAATTAGCGTTAGCTCATACCTGTTCTGACCCCACTTTCATAGAAATCTACAACTTTGAGTACATACTCAGCTCGAACTGTAGAGACTAATTATTTATAAGTTACAATCTAGAAACACTAAAATTATTTCAGGGCCTTGATTATGCTGGTAGTTCATTCTTTATACTAAATATAGTCTTGAGATTTTGTATTACAGTGGTTTAATTGAGGGAATCAGTTTTTAATTGAATACATGTACATACCTAAGTTTAGAAGTTTTATGTTAGATGGGTGTGATTTAGTCATCAAACTTGAATTAATTCATAGGTGTAAAAAAAAGGTAGGTGTCAAGAGAATATCATTAGTTGTTACTCAAATTGTTGAATCGTCAGTGCAGAGATAACCATACCTACTCATTGGCATTTTCTTTATAATCAGATTTCCTTTTCAAAATGCTACCACTTGATTAGAAAGTAGTTTGGGTTTTATGTTGTAAGTTAATAAAAAGTTAGATGAGAGAAAGGATTGGACAAGATGAATTTACATATGTAATACAGTCAGAACTACAAAAATGGTCCATCGTAAGTTTCAATCAACACCAACTAACTGACATTTGGTTCTTCATGAAGCTTGATGATACATCAGTTGGGACTAAAATGTTCATTTAAAAAATAGAGTTTTGAACTTCATATGCATTTTGTTCTAGTGATTAGGAAGAATTCATCTTGCATTTAAAACTACCATACATTCCCATATGGTCTGGGATATGTTAATGAAAAAGACTGTGAAACACTTTAACTTCCATCTCAAAGGGTTACAAGATTTTGATTCTCCTTTTTGGCTGCACCTTGGGTGGCTGAGTGGTCTAAGGTGCTTGTCTTTACAGATCCCTGACATCTCACCTTTTGTCTGCATGGATTTGAGTCTTGGCTGAATCATTGAGGGTATGTGAGAAAACTTTCCTGTAGCTTCTGAGTCTGTTATTATTTCCATGATTCTTCCAAGTTCTTCCTCAACCAGATATACTGGCTGCAATGTATAGCCACAAAAACAAAAACAAAAATATGATTTTTCTGCTATTTTCTTTTTAGTAATTCCAGGTATTTTAATGATTGATGTTTGAGTTCTCAAGTTTTAACTGTATTTCTTTTTTTTTATATAGACAGAATTTCCAAATAATGTCATAAATACAATCATAACATTACTCACCCATCTTAATCTTTACCAGATTGGTTGCTAAAATGTTTTGTACCCACAGAAATACTTTATGGGGCTGAAAGGTTTAGGAAAATAGATCAAACCTGATGGTAAATAAAGCCACCACATGGTGGCCAGGCACATTTTGTGTAGGAAAACACTATGCTGAGATGCTTGCTCAGAATTTTGTATGAAGTATAAAGTTAATTCTGTATCTGAATGACAATCTAAAATTCTTGGTAACCTGAATTTTTCAATTTTAATTTTCATGTTATGTAAGATTCATGTGTTATGGTATGTTAAAGTTCAAGTTAAAAACTTGCTTAAATGGAATCATACTTAAATTTCAGTCATTGTCGAATTTCATCTTACCTGTTGAAAACATTCCAGCTTCTTGTGTTCTTAATGTGTATAATTTTGCAGGTAAATAATACTGTACATTGTTTAAAATGTTTTAAAAGTTAGAATAATTTGTTACAGCAAAATGCAGCACAAGTTGTATCATTTGAGAATATTCCAGACCTGCCAACCCTGACAAGACCGTCTCAGTTGAATTATTCCCATAAGGTTGATCAGTATTCAGTAAGGCATAAAAAACATAAACTGCTATTGTAAAGCTGGAAAACTTATTTAAAAGTTTGGTATTCAAAAACATGCAGTGACGGTAAGCATTATGTTCAGGTTTGTAAAATACACTTAGACCTTATTTACCACTAGTACAGTTGCAGAAACTTCAGTTCCAAACCCTATGCAGCTCAATGGCTTGTTTCTGTATCTCAGTTTGATATAATTCTTGAAACTGTTTTCCATTTCACATGACGGCAATCATACCTCCTGTCACGAGACATACTCAAATTGACATATGATGTCCAATAAATGTAATTGTGGTCCCCTCCATGCTTTGCTTCACAAGAATCTGAATATTCCTCTTTATTCTTCTGTGCTGATTATTAGCACTTTTTAAGAAGCTTTATTCTCCCTTTCATCTTCAACATGCATTGTTTGCTGGATGCCATTTTTAAAAAATTCTGTAATCAACAGTTTGATCATACAGATACTTTGCATGAAAAATATGCAGTTTAAGCCTCTGCGGTACTGCTGTAAAGTTAGTCTTGTTCCCTGACTAATTCTACTAATTCTAATATGAAACCTGGATACAAATATGGATGAACCAGTTATCTGGGGTTTCAGTGACAACCATATTTCCGTACTTTTTACTTTTATTCCGTATTTTAATGTCATTTTCTAAAAACTTAAGGCAAAATTTTAAGAGTTGGCAGGTCTGACATCCTGTATTGCTTCATGTTTAATGTTTGTTTTTTAATCACACATGCAAAGTGAAATGTTTGCAGCTTTTAAATAATCATAAACTGAAAGAAAAAAATGCAGAACTTCTTTTGGTGATTGATCTTTGCTTTGCATTATATGAAAATTACTAAATAAAATCCCTGTAAACTTTACTGTCTCTTCTTCATTACTCCTTTTTTAAATATCAAAATACTGAGTAAATTCTGTAAGCACACATCTTTTCATATATCAGTAACTATATTACAACTAGCATTTCTTATATTGCTGATCATCAAACTAAACACTATTATAATTTATGTCAACTTATTCTAAAGTGTTTTTCATCTCTGAGGAAAATTTATAAATCAGAAATTATTGAACTCTTTTTTTCACAATAACAAAAATATTCCCAGGTGTACATATATTGTTATTTTATTTAAATATCTCCATCTCTTATTTTTTTAAAATTCATATTTTTTAAGGCATCATTAGCACAATTTGGTTACTATAACAACCCTTGAGTTTATATAAATTTAACTGGCACAGTGCTAGACATAATTAGATTTCAGGTTGTTTTTTTTTTGTATTTGAGTTGAAAGCTTCTGCTTGAAAGAGACCAAACTGTAAGCTTCTGCTTGAAAGAGACCAAATTGAAAGCTTTAGCTACTACAGCTGATGATGAATTTCATAGAGGTATACACCAGAGAAGAAAAACTGATTTGGACACCTGAGAATGTAAGGCACTATTAATAGTTGGACATTCATATCTGCTGTAGTAAAAGCCATGAAATAGTGTCCAAGATTTTGATTCCATTATGATTTTCCATGTGACTTAGTACTATACATAATTAGATTTTTGCTCTTTTATTTAATTACCAAAATAAACTAGACTAGGAATTCTAGAATATATAGTATTTTATGAGGCTAATGTTCATTTTACTGTTGTACATATCTGTTTTTAATGCTCTGCTGATGACTTGCTGGTTAATCTTTACAACCTGGCTCAAATGCCTTAAATACAAAATGTTTCCCTTAATCACTCATAGACAATTAAAATTAAAACCTGTGCATGTCAGTGCCCACAAGGTGGCTGATGATATACAAATCTGCAGGCAGTAGCATACATATGCATATTTATTTAACACAGCATGAAAGAAAAACATATAAGCTGATTTAGATTGGATGATATAAATAGTTCAAAATTACCTCTGTAAATCTACAAGTACTAAACTAAACATAATTAACTTCTTAAACTATTATCCATGGCAGAAATCAAACTAAGCAGGACATTTGATGTAGCTTGACATAATTACAAATGGGAAATGCTGATGTGAAATATTTCAAGTTTTTTAATTAGATTATTGAAGAAGGTAATCCCTGATATTACTAAAAATTATAGTATGGATTCATTCTGTAGCCTATAATGATGTCATGGAAAACAATGCCTTGCTATCATTTGAACACTGAAGGAAGATTCAAGCAAGATGTTCTAAAATGTCTATGTTGCATCCCACTGCATATATTACGAGCTGTTGGTTCTATTTAACAGTAGCCAGTTTCTTATTGTAGCTATATTTCACTGTTCTTAAGAGTCATGTAATATCATTTAATAAACTACCACAGAATCTAAATCACAGAAGTTTTTGAAGTTTGAAATAGTATTTATTGTTATAGACTTGTCACAGGTAAAGTTCACCTGCAAACAACATGGACACTGATCTGCAAAATTTTGTGCTAGCAGATCAAGGTCTATATTATTTTTTTCTACTGATTGCTCCTAAGAAACTGCATGGACCCAGATCGATTGTCACATTATGCAATGACATATGGGTATGTGCAGTTTTCAATTTTACTTTATTTATAAGTGAGTATATATGGGTTGACTTTTTGTAAGACAAGAAAAATGTGCAGTTTTCAAGTGAGATAACAGGTCATGATTTCTTTACATTATGAAGAATGTGGGATCTGTTGATTATTGATAAATTGAGGTTAAAATAGTTTCAGGTTGTAGTACTTATCTTTATGTGAGAACTAATGTATGAAAAATGTGTATATGATCAATGTTATAAGGAGTGAAACTTTTCTCAACTCCCTTAAATATCAAACCTCTTATATCCAGCCATGAACTTTGCTCTGGAATAGTATTCCAGTAAGATTAGAAATGCCCACTTTATATATCCAGTGGCTTCAGAGATGCAGCTAAATTACATGAATTCCTTTGTATGAGGGCCTCAAGGTATAGATTACTTCTTAACTAATTGTGTTACCCTCTTTAAATAAAGTCATTATTACACACACACTTTCTCTCAGGAAACAATAAAACAATACTGAAAACTGGAGCTGGGTATCAGCAGCTCACTTTTAATATTATCAGAATCACGATCACAACTTCAGACACACAGTATGTATTGCTAGATCATGCAATTTATGTGCATTTACCGCTAAAATTGTGTTGTTTTTGCTTGAATTAAATCTTACTGCACTGAAATGACTCATTACAAAGGACATGGGAACACTATTACACTGAAATGACTCATTTACAAAGGATATGGGAAAACTATTACATTGAAATGACATGACTCATTTAGAAAGGACATGGGAACACTACTACAAAGAAATGACTCATTTATAAAGGATATGGGAATGCTATTACACTGAAATGGCTCATTTTCAAAGGATATGGGAATACTATTACACTGAAATGAGAAGACTCATATACAAAGGACATGGGAACACTACTACAATGAAATGACTCATTTATAAAGGATATGGGAATGCTATTACATTGAAATGACTCATTTTCAAAGGATATGGGAATACTATTACACTGAAATGACTCATTTACAAAGGATATGGGAACACTACTACACTGAAATGACTCATTTATAAAGGATATGGGAATGCTATTACACTGAAATGACTCATTTTCAAAGGATACGGGAATACTATTACACTGAAACGACATGACTCATATACAAAGGACATGGGAACACTACTACAAAGAAATGACTCATTTATAAAGGATATGGGAATGCTATTACACTGAAATGTTGTTGTTGTTGTTGTTGTTGTTGTTGTAGGGTTTAACGCCACTTTTCAGCACAAGATAGGCTATACATGGCAGCCAGTATTAATGGTGGAGGAAGAATCCAGGAAAACCCCGGAAAGAACCACCGACCCTCGAGAAGCTACTGGCAAGCTTTCTCACATACCCACATTGGCCGAATCCGAGACTCAAACCTACGGAGACGGAGGTGAGATGGCAGTGATCTGTAATGGAGAGCGCTTTAGACCACTCGGCCACTCGGGGCCCTACACTGAAATGACTCATTTTCAAAGGATATGGGAATACTATTATACTGAAATGACATGACTCATTTACAAAGGACATGGGAACACTACTACAAAGAAATGACTCATTTATAAAGGATATGGGAATGCTATTACACTGAAATGACTCATTTTCAAAGGATATGGGAACACTACTACACTGAAATGACTCATTTATAAAGGATATGGGAATGCTATTACACTGAAATGACTCATTTTCAAAGGATACGGGAATACTATTACACTGAAATGACATGACTCATATACAAAGGACATGGGAACACTACTACAATGAAATGACTCATTTATAAAGGATATGGGAATACTATTACACTGAAATGACTCATTTACAAAGGATATGGGAACACTACTACACTGAAATGACTCATTTATAAAGGATATGGGAATGCTATTACACTGAAATGACTCATTTTCAAAGGATACGGGAATACTATTACACTGAAATGACATGACTCATATACAAAGGACATGGGAACACTACTACAATGAAATGACTCATTTATAAAGGATATGGGAATACTATTACACTGAAATGACTCATTTACAAAGGATATGGGAACACTACTACACTGAAATGACTCATTTATAAAGGATATGGGAATGCTATTACACTGAAATGACTCATTTTCAAAGGATACGGGAATACTATTACACTGAAATGACATGACTCATATACAAAGGACATGGGAACACTACTACAATGAAATGACTCATTTATAAAGGATATGGGAATACTATTACACTGAAATGACTCATTTACAAAGGATATGGGAACACTACTACACTGAAATGACTCATTTATAAAGGATATGGGAATGCTATTACACTGAAATGACTCATTTTCAAAGGATATGGGAATACTATTATACTGAAATGACATGACTCATTTACAAAGGACATGGGAACACTATTACAATGAAATGACTCATTTATAAAGGATATGGGAATGCTAGTACACTGAAATGACTCATTTTCAAAGGATATGGAAATACTATTACACTGAAATGACAGGACTCATTTACAAAGGACATGGGAACACTATTACAATGAAATGACTCATTTATAAAGGATATGGGAATGCTAGTACACTGAAATGACTGATTTACCAGGGATACAGGAATATTATTACAATGAAATGACCTTTTGGACAAAGGATATGGGAACACTAATACACTGAAATGACCTTTTGGACAAAGGATATGGGAACACTAATACACTGAAGTGACTCATTACAAAGGATATGGGAACACTACTACACTGAAATGACTCATTTACAAAGGATATGGGAATAATATTACAATGAAATGACCTTTTGGACAAAGGATATGGGAACACTAATACACTGAAATGACCTTTTGGACAAAGGATATGGGAACTAATACACTGAAATGACCTTTTGGACAAAGGATATGGGAATACTATTACACTGAAATGACTCATTACAAAGGATATGGGAACACTACTACACTGAAATGACTCATTTACAAAGGATATGGGAACACTAATACACTGAAATGACTCATTTACAAAGGATATGGGAACACCACTACACTGAAATGACTCATTTACAAAGGATATGGGAACACTACTACACTGAAATGACTCATTTATAAAGGATATGGGAATGCTATTACACTGAAATGACTCATTTTCAAAGGATACGGGAATATTATTACAATGAAATGACCTTTTGGACAAAGGATATGGAACACTAATACACTGAAATGGCTCATTTACAAAGGATATGGGAACACTACTACACTGAAATGACAATTTACAAAGGATATGGGAACACTACTACACTGAAATGACTCATTTACAAAGGATATGGGAATACTATTACAATGAAATGACCTTTTGGACAAAGGATATGGGAACACTAATACACTGAAATGACTCATTTACAAAGGATATGGGAACACTACTACACTGAAATGGCTCATTTACAAAGGATATGGGAATACTTGCTTCTCTGCTAGTTGTACAGACAGATGTGAAACTAATAATATGACACATAGTTCTACATGGTCCATTTTGTTCACTTCTTGTAATTTGTGATTTACTGAAGCATACTAAAATCAGTTCTTTTATTGATTTATTATCCATTTATTTAACATACTTATGGATGAGTTATATGTTTGTTGGAATTGTTAAATTTCTAATTGAACTCGTACAGCTAAGAATGATTATTCTATATCATATCAGTATGTAGCATCAATATGTACTGGTGTAATGAAATACTGATGGATTGCAAATGGCACACGATACCCTGCTAACATGTATTTGGCCCATGTCCTGAAATGAAATGCAATGACCAAATCTAACTAAGTAACAGTGACTTTGACCTTCAAGCTACCACCTATGAAATTCATATGGTTCTTTTTGGGGTGAGAGGAAACATATTCTGAGTTTCTTGAAATTAGTTACAGAGAAATTCAGTTACTGTCCAGAAATTTAAAGTGAAGGCAACATTTATTTTATACTAATAATAACTTTGTACTTAAGACACTCATTTTAAAATCAATATGACATTTATTTTGAGGTAAAAGGGTTCAAATGTATAAAATTTTGTTGCAATCAGTTGAACAGAGATTAAGTTTTGGCCTAGAATCAGATACAAAGGTCATATCCATTTTTAGCAACACTAACCTTCACATTGAAGGTACCTATGCAGCTTCAAACCAGTAGCAGTCTTTCTTGGGCAGGTTGAACAAAGCTTCATACAAATACAGCATGTGGTGATGAAGTTGTTGTCCAAATATCAAATATAATGTCCAAAATATATTTTTAGTGACTTTGGAGCTGCTGACCCCAAAGTCAACAAGTTTTTCATGTGACTATGGTATATACTAAATTTACTTGAACTCTGTTATCTAGAACTTAAGTTATCAACCAGAAACAAAATGCAATGGAGTTATCTATTTTTAGCAGCAACACTAGACCTTGGAGCTAGTGATCCCCAAATGAATAGGTTTCTACCTGTGGCTAAGCGAAAAAGGTACAAAATGCAGTTGAATTCTGTTATATGTAACTCATCATCTGGAAATAAAACACATTAGGCAAAATTTAATTTAGCAATCATGACCTTGACCTTAGAGCTAATGAACCTGAATCATCCAGGTTCTTTCTTGGGCTATGGGAAGCACATTAAGTTGTGTTGAAATTTGTTCATTAGAACTTTGCAAAAGTAAAATTTATATTTAGCAAGTGACCTTGACCTTAGAACTACTTACACTGATAGGGTTCTAACTTCAATAATGGGAAACACTTGTATTAAGTTGTTACGAATTTATTCACTAGAACTTAAGTTATCCAATCAGAAATCAAAATGACCAGACATGTCATTAAACTAGAATACTCTAACAATGAATGGTGGGGTTCAAAAATGGTTCCCAATCATTTACAGCGGTCACAGAAACGACATACATTTTGTATATACTGTATGCAGCTGTTGACCTAAATATTTTGCACAAGTCACAACATTAATCACAAATGGTTTTAGTAGGAACACATTCGCCACTGGCACTGCCTAGAAACAGCCTACCATTTTCACACATACACAGCTGGTAAACTCCTGCATAGGTATGGCCATTTTTCCCTCTACTGCTGACAGGCACATTTTTCAGGAATAAATTGGTGGAATTAAAAAAGATCTGCAAAAGAAAAAAATAAACTGTGAATATTACAATTACTTTATTGAGTACTCTTTTCATTTTCTACTGGTGAATTTTAATTTTACTTTCATATTCAACTGCCATATAGAGAACACACATCTGTAAAAGTTAAAATTTGTTGATGACTGCGAGTATCCTTTAAAGACTGGTTTAACTGTCATATTGTATTTAAAAAAATGTAAAACACCAATACAAGCTGTCAGAGTGTAACTCAAATCCTGAGCATTTGAGAAGGATAGTGATGGTTCAGCCACTGACCATTCAATTTTTGACTGCAAATTCAATAGGCTTCTGCAAACTATCCGCAAAGTCTTATACAGTGCTGCAATCAGTACCATTGGGCACTGTTTATGCAGGGCTGCAGTCAGTACCATTGGGCACTGTTTATGCAGGGCTGCAATCAGTACCATTGGGCACTGTTTATGCAGGGCTGCAATCAGTACCATTGGGCACTGTTTATTCAGGGCTGCAATCAGTACCATTGGGCACTGTTTATGCAGGGCTGCAATCAGTACCATTGGGCACTGTTTATGCAGGGCTGCAATCAGTACCATTGGGCACTGTTTATGCAGGGCTGCAATCAGTACCATTGAGCACTGTTTATGCAGGGCTGCAATCAGTACCATTGGGCACTGTTTATGCAGGGCTGCAATCAGTACCATTGGGCACTCTTTATGCAGGGCTGCAATCAGTACCATTGGGCACTGTTTATGCAGGGCTGCAATCAGTACCATTGAGCACTGTTTATGCAGGGCTGCAATCAGTACCATTGGGCACTGTTTATTCAGGGCTGCAATCAGTACCATTGGGCACTGTTTATTCAGGGCTGCAATCAGTACCATTGGGCACTGTTTATGCAGGACTGCAATCAGTACCATTGGGCACTTGTTTATTCAGGGCTGCAATCAGTACCATTGGGCACTGTTTATGCAGGGCTGCAATCAGTCCCATTGGGCACTGTTTATGCAGGGCTGCAGTCAGTACCATTGGGCACAGTTGATGCAAGGCTGCAATCAGTACCATTGGGCACTGTTTATGCAGGGCTGCAATCAGTACCATTGGTCACTGTTTATGCAGAAGGCAATTTGTCACTACTGAATTGCTTGTCATCTTGTGGGAATTTTCAACATGGCAAATGTTTGCATTAATTTTATTGTGTGGAGATTAAAAAGGTAACAGATGGACTGATGAAGGTCAAAGCAACAGATGGACAGATGAAGGTCAAAATTATGTAAACTCCATTTTTGCCAGTTGTATAAAAATCAATGTTTAACCAACTGAATCCAACTATAGTATTGAGTTGGAGTAATATTAACTACACTCAATGATGAGGCAGTTCCAATAACAAGGCCAGCCATCATGCATAGGTCATATAACTGTTGTGATTTTTGACTGGGTTCATCAACCATTATAAGCAGAAAGGATATGAGGTTCAGAACTATGCTGGACAATTTGTTTCAGATATGCCCATTCATTTTTTTAATAAAAGATGAACTGTATGAACCTAATGTAGTCGGTACATATTTTAATTCCCAACTTCTGAGTTATGCCTTGTACATTTATGCAAACAATATTTTCCAGAATATATATATATATATATATATATATATATATATATATAACAATCTCTTAGAATTTATTAATCTACATTAAATAGATGTGACATAAGTAATTTATTTTAGGTTTAAAAAAAACTAGCCTCAAAGTAGTACAAGGAAGCCATTAGTACTCTGTGCTTGCACTCTGCTGTATGCCCAAGGCTGCACCAACACACTTCCTTATATACTGCCTTATTGAAATAGCAGCATGGGTCATGTGTATTCTACCTGTGATCTATTGCCAGAGGTCCTGTGACTAACGTCTAACAAATAAATTTTCATTCTATTTGTGAAGCATAACTGATTTTCTGTGGATATACCCTAGTCAAAGTGATAATTTAACCATGCATGCCTTCACAAAATTGTCACCTCTTGTGAAATTGGATTCATTAAAACAAATTACAAATGGTCTAATCCTTCCATATTATTGACCTCCAGTCAGACAAAAAACAAGAGACCCTCGAAGAGACATGCTCTACTGGCTCTAAAGAAAAGACAGGAATCCATGACAAGTCAGATTTCTTTTATAATTGATAAGAGATCATTTACATGTATACAATTTAAGTAATAGAGATTGCAAGTACCCAATAAAATTTTGAAAAAAACAATTCTTTTGATCTGATTTGTAGAAAAAGAAGATGAAAATAGACCTTATTCTATCCAACAAAAAAATATCTTATGTTAAGAAAGAAGAAATATCCTGCTGCAGATTTTCAGAAGGGGCCTCTGAATGGGTACTTATGACCCAGTAGAAATGGCATTTGCTTAAATGACTTTATATACTGCATATACCTCAGAAAAAATGAAGATCCCACCTGCTCTTGTAAAACCAAGATTTTCAAGATGGCTGCCATGGAATCTATATTGGATTTCCGATCAGCAATATTTTTATGTAGGACAATCTAGACATCATAAGAAGACTTTTGGTGAAAAACCCAATGTCAATATGGCCATCCATAGGACCAACTAATATGGTTTGGTTTTGTGGGGTTTAATGCTATTTCTCAGCACATGATAGGCTGGCTATACATGACAGTCTATATATTTATTGAAAAAAGAACCCAGGAAAAAACACCACCATCCATAAGAATCTACTGACAAGCTTTCTTGGATACCAGTGTTGGTTGAGCAGAGACTTGAACTCATGCTGACACAGGTGAGATGTATGAATTTCACATATATATATATATATATATATATATATATATATATATATATATATATATATATATATATATATATATATATATATATATATATATATCTGTGTGTGTGTGTGTGTGTATGAGTCAGATTCAAATGCAAACTTTATAGACTCAGATCTGTTGTTAAGTAATGTTACATTTTGCAACCGCAGATCACAGACCATGTTGTTTGCAGTTGGAACCAACTTATAAGTGCATATATACCATATTACCTGCATCGAACTGTAGCTTCAACTTGAAAAATCAAGCTGTATTTAGCATACAGTTGTACATGAAGTATAAGTCCAGTGTGCTCACATTGTAAACATAATGAAAAGTAATGAGTTGGGTTATCATCAGCTAAATATTGTTCAAAAGTATGAAAAATGTGGGAATGGATATTTTATTTGAAAAATATGTTATTATTCTTTAATTTTTGAAAGTATATTTCTTATCTTATTTCACCAAATCATTACAAAATTTTAAAAATGTTCAAGGAACATATACTACTTTGATATGTATTATTGAAAATGTATGAAACAGCAAATAGCAGAAATGAATGCAATAGCAGATGTTTAAAATAATGTTTGGCAAAGGATATCCAAATGTATTTGATGTGTATCTATGTATGGCAAAGGATATCCAAATGTATTCAATGTGTATCAACGTATGGTAAAGGATATCCAAAATGTTTTGTGTGTATCCATGTATGGCAAAGGATATCCAAATGTATTCAATGTGTATCAACGTATGGTAAAGGATATCCAAAATGTATTGAGTGTATCCATGCATGACAATGGATATCCAAATGTATTCAGTGTGTATCCATGTATGGCAAAGGATATCCAAATGTATTCAATGTGTATCCATTTATGGCAAAGGATATCCAAATGTATTCAATATGTATCCATATTTTACTTCAACACTAACTTTATTGTCTGCTTGAATGCTGATGTCATTGGAACTCTTGATGAGTATGTTTCCAGCTGGAGCCTGTACTGATATCCCATCAGGTCCTGACAGCATGATAGAACTGGAGGCTGACTCTAGCCTGTCAGAGTGAAAGAAAAAACATAATTATGGCTATAACTGCAATCTATGTGGTGCTTGTCAAAATTTATGACACTGATGTCCATGATAAAGTGTCAGCAAAATTTTGATGCCAATGTGATAAGCTGCCACATGTGATTAATAAAACATTCCTGACAAAAAGTTTGTAATATGTGCTACAAAGCCAATGTCATTTTTGCAGGTGTATTTGAGGAGGTTTATGGTAATTTCTGCAGGTGTATTTGAGGAGGTTTATGGTAATTTCTGCAGGTGTATTTGAGGAGGTTTATGGTAATTTTTGCTGGTGCATTTGAGGAGGTTTATGGTAACTTTTGCAGGTGTATTTGAGGAGGTTTATGCTAATTTTTGCAGTGTATTTGAAGAGGTTTATGGTAATTTTTGCAGGTGTATTTGAGGAGGTTTATGGTAATTTTATTGTTGCAAATGGTTTACAAGTATCATGTAAAACAAAATCTATAATAGGAAGAGAATTGTTATTTCCCGTCCTCAGATCCCCTTGTAAAGATGGTTGTCTCCTGTATTTCAGTCTAAAGAGGACAAATTGCATAGAACTACATCTGCCATCACATAATGTGCAAGCTGATCTGGATCAATGCAGTTTTTTTTTTTGACTAATCAGTAGAACAAATGACACTGACTCTGTTCTGCCAGCACAATATGCAATGGTAGAATAGGGTCTATGTTGTTTGCAATTGGCCTTGACTTATATATGAGTATATACAGTACATGGCCTATTTGCTGTTGTTCTTGTGGGTTTAATGCCATTTTTTAAAGCACAAACTAGGCTTTATGTGGCAACCAGTATATCTGGTTGAATAAGAAACTGGAAACCCCCTGAAAAAAACAATGACCCTCTGGAAGCTACAGAAAAGCTTTCTCACATACCCATGTTGGGTGAGCCATGATTCGAACCCACATGGACAGAAGTGAGATATCAGTGATAGGTAAAGGTGAGTACCTTAAACCACTCGGCCACCATGGTTGATTTTTGTTTGTTTTACTACATACATATTCATCAGAATAGTGACTTGCTCATGAAAACAAAGCCCAGAACAGCAGTGGAAAAAACCTTATCATGGGAAATTAATTAAAAAAATGTTTGATCTGTTAGATGCTACTATCTCTGCTAATGACAACATGAATCCAAATATTTCACTTTCATATTTAGCTGAGACAAAAAATCTAGTTCTTAGAAGTAGTAGCTAACATGCTCATTCTTTCACCATATTATGGTTACTGAAACAGGAATTATTCTGTCACTATGGAAAATATACACACAAATTTGTAGTAATTAAAGTATGGGTCAAGTTCATTTTCTTGGACATTAATCTATCCCACTCAGCCATTGTTCAACGGAAGTAAATTTACTTGAGAAAAAATGTATGGATGCAAGCTGGAATTCAATTATTCCTCAGCAACCCAGTGTCTGTGTGTGTGTGTAAAACAGTGAGTGGGAGAACTAACCTTAGGTGTGTTTGTGTAAAACAATGAGTGGGAGAACTAACCTTAGTGAATCTGTGATAGGCCCTCTCAATAGTGGAGTCTCCACAGATCCATCAAACACAGCTTTGCCTGCAAGTTATATTAAATAGTTTTTAAAAAAATTTCATATAACAATACTAGTCAACTGTACAGTCTATAGTTTCTCCAGAACCCACTATGGGCAGAACTTCTATCTACATCCAATTTGAAAATAAAATTCACTAAATTTGCTTGAAAATTATTAATTTCATTTAAATAAATTAGGTTTTTAAAGTAACCTCTGTTGTCTCCATGCAAACACTATCATATGCATTTCCATTCCAAGTAAATGGATTTACTATGTTTATCCTGCAACCATTAAAAATGTCACTTGGACGTTTGCTAATAACAGTTAACCCTCATATCCTTCTACGTTTAGGTGAATGAATCAGTTTGTGTAGGTCTCTTTCATTTTGGTCAGTTAGCTTCCTATACTTTTCTGACCAACCATTTAGAAACATGGTTTGTTCCTATTGCACTTCCCCTTTTCCAAACATAGACTCACCAAGCATCCCAGCATGCATTTTGGGTGAGTTAGTCTTAATTAAGAGGGCTATGAAGGGTTACAAATTCATCATGCAGGATTAACATTAGCCAGCTGTTCACTTGGAATGGGAATTGATATGAAAGTGTCAAGATGCATAAGATTTAGTTTAAACAAATCAAATTATTTTAAATAAAAGGATCAGTTTCATACAATAATTTTGCAATATTTATTTAGTTAGATAACAATAGTTGTACAAGCTGTAGTGGGTCCTGGAGAAAACAACAGAACTGAAGGTAATAAATAACACTGACATAGTAAATAAAATACTAGAGTACTGTCAAATATACATTATATACCCACCTTGTGTTTAATAGTCCTCGGTGTAGACACCAGCAGGGCATGTTTGACCAAAGGGTTCCAATGACCTCAACCAAACATTATTTTCTTATAAGACTTACCATGATCCTGACATGACTATTAGACCCCAAATCTGTAAGCTTTTCTTCTTGCCCTACATGCAAGCATGATCCACAAAGTTTGGTCAAGGAACTAATTCTGAGCAAAAATTTACTACAGAATTTCCAAAATCAAGTTCATAGTATAGCAACATGATTTTGAAGTGGTCCTTTAAGTTTGGAGTTCTACACAGAGGACTATTAAACAGACATAATACATACTTAATTTTTCTCTATGACTTTAAATTAAATTTTCGAACATTATTAATGTAAACATTTATACATGAATTTTAGTTAAAAGATACAGTCTTGATACAGACCTTAAAATCTTCTAGAATGGAAAATTCCATTATGTGACAGATTATTTCAGAAAATGGTAATTGAAACTTAGGTCAAGTAGGAGGCCAGTATATAATCTTATTTAGCTAAAAAATTACTCATTCTTTGCCTTGACATCTGAAGCAAAACCAATCTTATTGTTGTGTTCAGTTTTTCATTTGGGTGAATTTATTTATTCAAATTATTATTCACTAGAATTACAAAGTGCTCAATAATATTCAAGGTATGGGACATTAATCTGGAATCATAGTGATTTCAGATAAGAACATTTTTAATTATATTACTGTGACACATCAAAAGACTACACTCCAGGCCAATGGCACATTAGCTCATCTGAGAGTACAATCACATCAACACATTCAATTCTGGAACCTATTTGGAATACTACTGGAATTTAAATGTAACTTCATACATTTTTGGACTTGTGATAAAACTTAGGACTGTTTGGGATTTAATTCACAATACTGTAAGTTTTCTTAAAATTTTCACTTATAATTTGTGGCAATAAATTATTTATTGAATTTTATGAAACTTGTTGCTTTTCACTCTTTTCTGTTATTTAGTCATAGCAGAAGATTTTGTTGTTGTTGTTGTTGTAGGGTTTGATGCCATTTTTCAGCACAAGACAGGCTATACATGGCAGCCTGTATAACTGGTGGAGGAAGAACCCTGGAAAACCCATGGAAGAACCACCAACCCACGAGAAGCTACTGGCAAGCTTTCTCACGTACCCATGTTAGCTGAGCCCGAGACTCAAACCCACGCAGACAGAGGTGAGATGGCAGTGATCCAGGAGAAGAATTTGTCAAAGATTTCATTATTAGTAAATTAACTTCTTGTAACATGTGGATGGGTAACAAAATAAATAGGTCATCATGTATTGTGCTGTTTAACATTACAATGAAGAATTCCCAAAAGCAACAGCCTTGACCTTTAATCTTATTGATATACAGTATGAAGTTTTACAGGGATATTTTGAACAGTTAAAGAATTTTACTCCAGAAATCGGAGTGTGTATGATGGGTGATGAACAGATGAATGGAAATTTTTTTACTAGTACCAGTAGTTGTCATATGGATATAGCGAATAATTTTGTGGATTTGCTCTAGAAACACAGTTTGAATGATGGATGGGTGGACAGACAGAAGGACAAACAAACTTAATAAAACAGAAATAGGCTCATTGAGACTACAAGGTTAAAATGTCCATAAAGTTTCCGTAAGATATCTTTAACAATTTTGGAGTTCTGCTTCATAAACAAATGTGTGAATTGTCAGTGCATGGACAAGCAGCCAAAAAGGTGGAAATAAAAATAAAAAATAGCAAAGAACTGTGAAATGGCAAAAGACATATTTACACCAGTAGTATAATACATATTCAGAAAAGTACAAATTTACAAAATTAGTCTAATACATGTGAAACTCCTGACTAGGTGGTTTCCCTCCCAAGATGAGAAGTGTTCAATGTCCCTCCTATCACTCGGTGAAATCTCCCAAATATGCAAAATTATTTTTGAAAATTTTATTTTTCCATTTTTTCACACATTGCTACCTGTGAAGTATATTTATGATAATACTGCCTGTGATCATGCTACTTTAAGTTGATTTAAGCAGAGCAAGACAATTTAGTTGCTAATTTAAAGCAGAATAAACAATTAACATTCTTTGGATTCCATCAGCAGGGTCAGCTGGCATCAGTGTTGGAAGTTTGTTGACATGGATTATATGTATGATCAGGCATAATTTTGAAAGAATTAAGGATATTAATTAATTATTAAAGAGCTCAATCAGGATAAAACAGGATTGGTTTGGCTTTAGTGATTAAGGTCTGTTGACATGGTTCCATGTGCATTATCTTCCAAAACTAAAACACCATTCTAAGCAAACAAAATATCACATGAAATTCACAGATGGATGGAAACAGGAATTTCTGTGATTGGAATAAAGTTCAAAAGATTTCAATATGCATTCTGACTTTCCACTACAGCTGATTTTAAAACTGGCTGGCAAGAATGACATTATGTGTCTTACAGAATATTAAAGCATATTACCTGTACAGGCAACAACAAATACACTATCACTGAAATTAATATTCACAGAAACTGCATTAAATGTGGATCAAGATGTATGTATCAAGACAGTGTCTTGCAAATTTACAGACAAATGTAATCTCCCATTTATAATAGTAGATCATTTTTCAGATCTGGACAAAATAATGTTCTCTGATTTAGAAATTGCAAATACATCATCACACAAATGGATAAAAAATAATTCTCACTGAAATCCTCACTCTTTTGAGATCCAAACCCCAAACCAAATTATGCAATTCTCCAGATTTGTCCTAAGTCAACTTCTCTGTTATGTCACATATAGGCTAGCCTATTATATATGTCCAGCAAGACACATTTACACCACTAGTCTATTATATATGTTCAGCAAATGACACATTTATACCACTAGTCTATTATATATGTTCAGCGTGGCCGAGTGGTCTAAAGTACTCTTCGTTACGGATCACTGCCATCTCACCTCTGTCTGCGGCGGTTCAAGTCTAAGATTCAGCCTATGTGGGCATGTGAGAAAGCTTGCCAGTAGCTTCTCGTGGGTCGGTGGTTCTTTCCGGGGTTTTCCGGGTTCTTCCTCCACCATTAATACTGGCCGCCATGTATAGCCTATCATGCTGAAAAATGGCGTTAAACCCCACAACAACAATATATGTTCATCAAATGACACATTTACACCACTAGTCTATTATATATGTCCAGCAAATGACACATTTACACCACTAGTCTATTATATATGTTCAGCAAATGACACATTTACACCACTAGTCTATTATATATGTTCAGCAAATGACACATTTACACCACTAGTCTATTATATATGTTCAGCAAATGACACATTTACACCACTAGTCTATTATATATGTCCAGCAAATGACACATTTACACCACTAGTCTATTATATATGTCCAGCAAATGACACATTTACACCACTAGTCTATTATATATGTCCAGCAAATGACACATTTACACCACTAGTCTATTATATATGTCCAGCAAATGACACATTTACACCACTAGTCTATTATATATGTCCAGCAAATGACACATTTACACCACTAGTCTATTACATATGTTCAGCAAATGACACATTTACACCACTAGTCTATTATATATGTTCGGCAAATGACACATTTACACCACTAGTCTATTATATATGTTCGGCAAATGACACATTTACACCACTAGTCTATTATATATGTTCAGCAAATGACACATTTACACCACTAGTCTATTATATATGTCCAGCAAATGACACATTTACACCACTAGTCTATTATATATGTCCAGCAAATGACACATTTACACCACTAGTCTATTATATATGTCCAGCACATGACACATTTACACCACTAGTCTATTATATATGTTCAGCAAATGACACATTTACACCACTAGTCTATTATATATGTCCAGCAAATGACACATTTACACCACTAGTCTATTATATATGTCCAGCACATGACACATTTACACCACTAGTCTATTATATATGTCCAGCACATGACACATTTACACCACTAGTCTATTATATATGTCCAGCACATGACACATTTACACCACTAGTCCATTATATATGTCCAGCACATGACACATTTACACCACTAGTCCATTATATATGTTCAGCAAATGACACATTTACACCACTAGTCCATTATATATGCTCAGCAAATGACACATTTACACCACTAGTCTATTATATATGTTCAGCAAAGACACATTTACACCACTAGTCTATTATATATGTCCAGCACATGACACATTTACACCACTAGTCTGTTATATATGTTCAGCAAAAGATACAAATTATACCACTAGTCTATTATATATGTTCAGCAAATGACACATTTACACCACTAGTCTATTATATATGTCCAGCAAATGACACATTTACACCACTAGTCTATTATATATGTCCAGCAAATGACACATTTACACCACTAGTCTATTATATATGTTCAGCAAATGACACATTTACACCACTAGTCTATTATATATGTTCAGCAAATGACACATTTACACCACTAGTCTATTATATATGTTCAGCAAATGACACACTTACACCACTAGTCTATTATATATGTTCAGCAAATGACACATTTACACCACTAGTCTATTATATATGTTCAGCAAATGACACATTTACACCACTAGTCTATTATATATGTTCAGCAAATGACACATTTACACCACTAGTCTATTATATATGTCCAGCACATGACACATCTACACCACTAGTCTATTATATATGTCCAGCACATGACACATTTACACCACTAGTCTATTATATATGTTCAGCACATGACACATTTACACCACTAGTCTATTATATATGTCCAGCACATGACACATTTACACCACTACTCCATTATATATGTCCAGCACATGACACATTTACACCACTAGTCCATTATATATGTCCAGCACATGACACATTTACACCACTAGTCCATTATATATGTTCAGCAAATGACACATTTACACCACTAGTCTATTATATATGTCCAGCAAATGACACATTTACACCACTAGTCTATTATATATGTCCAGCAAATGACACATTTACACCACTAGTCTATTATATATGTTCAGCACATGACACATTTACACCACTAGTCTATTATATATGTTCAGCAAATGACACATTTACACCACTAGTCTATTATATATGTTCAGCAAATGACACATTTACACCACTAGTCTATTATATATGTCCAGCAAATGACACATTTACACCACTAGTCTGTTATATATGTCCAGCAAATGACACATTTACACCACTAGTCTATTATATATGTTCAGCAAATGACACATTTACACCACTAGTCTGTTATATATGTTCAGCAAAAGATACAAATTATACCACTAGTCTAATAAACATTCCAAATTTCAGTCATATCTTAGCTTAGGAGCAATGCTGAGGAATGAAAGTGTAATGGACTGACATAACCCAATTCTATAGTCCCCTGAACTGGTCTGGGTATAACTAATATAAAGAAATTAATATACAGTAAATGACATAGATAGAACTGATATAAAACTTATTGTTATTTGTTCCAAAATTACTGCAGAAAAGTGAAAAAGAAAGGATATAGATTAGAACAGACAATGAAGGACAATGTATAGACTGGGATAACACTATTTGTAAAGACTGGGGTAACATTATTTGTACAGACTGGGTTAACACTATTTGTAAAGACTGGGGTAACATTATTTGTATAGACTTGGGTAACACTATTTGTAAAGACTGGGGTAACATTATTTGTAAAGACTGGGGAGAACATTATTTGTATAGACTGGGGTAACATTATTTGTAAAGAATGGGGAGAATATTATTTGCATAGACTTGGGTAATACTATTTGTATAGACTGGGGTAACATTATTTGTACAGACTGGGGTAACACTATTTGTATAAAATGGGGTAACATTATTTGTACACACAGAGGTAACACTAGGTGTGCAGACTGGGGTAACTTGATTTGTACACACAGAGGTAACACTATTTGTATACAGAGAAGTAATGTTATTTGTACACACAGATGTAACACTATTGGTACAGACTGGGGTAACACTATTTGTACACGCAGAAGTAATACTATTTGTACAGACTGGGGTAACATTATTTGTACAGACAGGGGTAACACTATTTGTACAGACACTATGAATCTTTTCAACAGAACATTACTGCAATATAAGCATCATATATATTGATGAAACTTGTTGAAATGTAACTGTCATATTGTCAAGATGATGGCCCAAACTGTGATTGCTACTTATTTAAAACACTTGAAGTTTCTATAAAATAGGATATTTGTTCTGCAAATCTGACATTTTCTTATTCATCTCCATTTTTAGCAGACAACTTTTATAATCTTTTTCTTCATACCTTAGCAAAAACCGTTGTATCTAGAATTTCCCACTGATATTGTCCAGTAGAATAATTACTGCCTGTTATTAAAAAATAATTGAATTCAAAGCATGTAAGGAGCCATGATGGCTCAGTGATCAGCATGCCACACTCCTGACCAGAAAGATGCTGGTTCAAATCTAGGTCAGACCAGTCAGAGTTAGCTATGGTGGTACATCTGTGGGCTAGGTACTCTACTCTAACTATCTCTCTATAATATAACCTTTCATGTGCTGATTTGCTGTTACATACAGCTTTAAGAATAAAATGCATGTGAGAGAAACTGGCATAGTTTAAGTAAGGAATATATGAAGGAGTAGTTGGCCAATGTTCAGTCTATTTCACTATGGTAACCACTTGGTAATTTTGATGCTATTTATCATAGAACTGAAACAAATTTGTAAATATCAAGTTAATTTTTCTAGTTATATAAACTTTAATTAGCAAATAAAAGATTGTAACCTGTATATACAACTTCATCAGTATGGTACTGCACCTCAGTATCAGATACAAGGAGTTTCCTTTTTCCGTCCTTGTCTTGTACCTCAAAGGACCCACATGTGGCAATGATTCCATCTTTACCTGGAAGCAGTAAGTGAGTTAACATATACTTTCTATTTACAATGATGAGTATGCCTGAGCTAGCATGTTAAATGCTCACATGAAAAATTTAACTAAATTCATTAGAAAATTGTTGATTCCATGACTGCTCATGGAAAAGTGACTCCTATGTCATTTTAAGCTTTCTCTGTTCTGAATGTCAAGGCCTTGACCTGTGACCTTTTGGCTAATTAACCAAAAGTCTTTTCCCATTTCCACAGAAACTGAATGGTTCAGCATAATAACATTTTAGTATTATCCAAATTATCAAGTTTCAAGTTTTTAGACAATTTAAACAAAAATAAGCATCTAAATTAAATTTTGTAAAACATATATACCTCCCATTACAGACAAAAAGGTTTAAGCTCAAAGAGCTCAAAATTTACCAGAACAGGGGAAAACTGCTTTAATGGCTTGAAATTCTTATTTAACCCTTTACTTCATAGAGCATAGTTATAAAGTGCAGTGCGCTATAAATAGAACACCTGTTACCTAGTCGACTCCATATGCATAGGACTGCCTGTTAACTGTTAAGCAATGTAGTGTATGTTAAGTTTAACAGCAATTTTAACCATTTTACATTATTTGTACACATCTATTATATGTGGAATACTTTAAGAGTAAAGTTCAACTGTTATAGCTGTGTAATTATTTTTCATGGAAGAACTTTTTATGTGCTTTAAAATCTTGAAAGAACTCATTCACTGTCATGTCAGTGAGGCTGGGTGACCAACCGTAGCTGCTATTTCTCAAACTCGAAATTTACAAGTTTTTCATCTGCATCTACATCACTAAGTCATCTGAATTTGATAATTTATAAAAACTAATTGCTGCCTACATCAATATCAGAACTTTTACTTAAGTTAATGAATCTTTCATAGTTGTGATTCTAATCATGAAAACTTCGTAAGTACTGAATGAAATCCACGACTGCCATTTTGGAGAGAGGAGATTATGATCCAGTTACTTTAGATAGCAGATATCGACTAGTGCATAAACAGTGACCACATGATCTGACGTAATTGTCATTCGCAGAAATGAATGTAGTATTTAATGGGGAGGGGGTGTCCCCAAAGGTTGCACTACGAAAACCAGCTCAAAATAGCTGATGTTTACAGCAGGCGTCAAAAGGCGCATCCATGCGAATGGAGTAGAGGCGTCAAAAGGCGCTTCCATGCGAATGGAGTAGAGGCATCCAAAGTCGCTTGCATGAGGTACAGGGTTAATCATCTATATATGTGCATAAATATGCATACCAAATTTTGTTTGTCTACATCAAATAGTTTTAATAGGACAGTGCTAACTAACTTCCCATGACAGTCAAAAGGATAGACAGACAGAACAAGTGAGGGTACAAATTTTTTATTTACTGTATGTCACTTGTACAATAATTTCCTACAATGTATGCCAACTGATCTAGACAGCCCAGGTGATACTATCCAGGTGACCACCAAAATGGAGGAAAGTAAAGAATATCAACCTTGCGTTAAGCGGCTACAAAATCCTAACACATGTCAGCTTCAAAGATTACCAATGGAACTGCACAGTGAGCCTTGTTACCAATGCCAGTTACAGGTCTCAAGATATCCATTGTTGCTATGAGGAGATCCAGTTGATCAATTTCAAAATAATTTTAACAAAAATGTTTGATTCTAGATGAAAAGAAATTGCTGGTTGCTATCTAGCACCATGTACTATGTTTTCTACAGATAATAAGCATTACATATCAAACAAGTATATCAAAATATCTTATAAATTCTGTCAATCATAGCAGCATACACTTTAAAATTATTAATATCATAGAGGATGGAGTCATGTTTTTATAATTTTCATTAGAAATTACATTAAAAAAACAATTTAAAAAAAGAAGACATCAATGATACATCCTATCCAAATACTTACCTATATGTAATGAAGTTTGTTTCATGTCTGAATCTGGAATTCCTTGTAGTCTTACATCTCTGCTTGACACTAACTGTAAATCTTTATTCTGCAATGAAAGCACAACATTTACAATACAAAGAGTGCTTTTGTTATAAAAAGTATTGCATTTTGTGTACAATTCATAAAGTTTACACCTTTAATATTTTAAGTTTTTATTTTTAATAGAACAAATTATATGATGGACTGAAGAATGACAGAACAAACAAACCTAAACAACTCAAACAAAAACAAAAATGAACCCAAACCAACGATACAGAAGGAGATATTCTGCAAAAACTGAGCCAAACTATATGAATTGTTCTTGAAAGATATCAATGTGCAATAAATCAAACTTACTCTTTACTGAAAAAGGATAGGTTTCATATATGCAAGTTATAAATAAGTTAAATATAAGATAACTTACTGTAAATGCTCCCTTGTAAGTTGAGACAAACTGCAAACAATAAAGATCCTGATCTGCCATAGCATAATGCGCCTCCAGATCAGAGTTTATGTTGTTTGTTCTACTACACCTAACAGATATCCAGTTCTGCTGGTGTATTATGTGATGTCAGATCTAGGTCTGTGCAGTTTGCAGTTGGTCTCAACTTATATGCAAGTACATGTATATATGGTAAGTAATAAATGAAACTTACACCTAATTGCAATGTTTATAAGCTTGGAGTAACTTTTGCCAATTTACTAAATTTACTAACTGAGCCCTTGGCTAAAATAGTGTTAACACTCATGTGAAACAATCATCAAAGACACTGGAGTTTATTGAAAACTGTATCAATATTTTGTTGTAACTTCTTTGTTTCTTTGAACCAGTCAATACATTTAACGCCAATTGATAGACTAAATAATGTTTTATAAATGCATGTAATCTGCAGCTACAAATGCATTCCACCGAGCATCTGCTTGTGACATAACATAGTTTAATGACAGTGATGTCAAAATATCTGTGAAGGAGAACAATTCTGTTACCAGTTGAAGATACTATAAAATCTGGGTAATCTTAGGGAACTCTCTGATCTCAAGGCTGACTTGAATGAAGTTTACAGATGTAATTCTTTGTCATATTCTACAATTCTGAGGTGATTTCATCACTTTTAATGATGGTCTTGAATCACTGGAAAATGACCGACTTTCTGTAAGACATTTCTCTGTATAATACAGGTGGTTGCTAAGGAGGCAATAAATGGTAATTAATTTGTCACCTGTTTTAAATATACTGATAAATCATTGGACAATCAGAAAGGCTTGTGCAAGACGGGTTCCACATTAAAAGTGAATACAATGTGGCATTTAATATTTGGATACCAGTAATCAAACTTAGAAAGTGTAACAGATGCATTGGAAGTAGTTTGAGATGCACAGGAAGTACATTGAGTCGATACACTGATATATTGTTTATTAATAAATATCTTTGTTGTAATAGTCAGAACTTCTCAAATATCTTTTGTATAAGACCTACTGATTTTCTGCTTCTTTCCATGTAGATGTTAATCATGTCATTTTTGGCAATATTCTATGTTGGGTGAACCAATCAATGCCTACTTCAGATTTCTGGATGTCATGTGCATGCAAGGAACACTGTCAGACAGCTGATATGGAATTATCTTGGACAAGTGCTTCATATCAAAGTTGATACAATTTCAACCACAGGCATTATGAATTTATTTTCAAATAATACATTATCTTTACAATAGTGTTAAAATTAGGACATTTCCCAGTATGCAATCACTAAAGAAGCAAATGCTGCATGTGTATCTACTAGGCTATACAAAATGAATGGTATTGGGTGTATCTACTAGGCCATGCAAGATGAATGGCATTGGGTTTATCTGCTAGGCCATGCAAGATGAATGGTATTGGGTGTACCTACTAGGCCATGCAAGATGAATTGTATTAGGTGTATCTACTAGGCCATGCAAGTTGAATGGTATTGGGTGTATCTACTAGACCATGCAAGATGAATGGTATTGGGTGTATCTACTAGACCATGCAAGATGAATGGTATTGGGTGTATCTACTAGACCATGCAAGATGAATGGTATTGGGTGTATCTACTAGGCCATGCAAGATGAATGATATTGGGTGCATCTACTAGACCATGCAAGATGAATGACTGTGGGTATATTTGCAAGACCATTCCAGATGAATGGTTGTGTGTGTATCTACTAGACCATTTAAGATGAATGGTTGTGGGTGTATCTACTAGGCCATGCAAGATGAATGGTATTGGGTGTATCTGCTAGGCCATGCAAGATGAATGGTATTGGGTGTATCTACTAGGCCATTCCAGATGAATGGTATTGGGTGTATCTACCAGGCCATGCAAGATGAATGGTTGTAGGTGCATCTACTAGGCCAAGCAAGATGAATGGTTGTGGGTGTATCTACTAGGCCATGCAAGATGAATGGTTGTGGGTGTATCTACTAGGCCATGCAAGATGAATGGGTGTGGGTGTATCTACTAGGACATGCAAGATGAATGGGTGTGGGAGTATCTACTAGGCCAAGCAAGATGAACGGTTGCAGATATATCTTCTAGGCCATGCAAGATGAATGGTATTGGGTGTATCTACTAGACCGTTCAAGATGAATGGTATTGGGTGTATTTACTAGGCCATGCAAGATGAATGGTATTGGGTGTATCTACTAGGCCATGCAAGATGAATGGTTGCTGGTGTATCTACTAGGCCATGCAAGATGAATGGTATTGGGTGTATCCACTAGACCATGCAAGATGAATGGTTGTGGGTGTATCTACTAGACCATGCAAGATGAATGGTTGTGGGTGTATCTACTAGACCATGCAAGATGAATGGTTGTGGGTGTATCTACTAGACCATGCAAGATGAATGGTTGTGGGTGTATCTACTAGACCATGCAAGATGAATGGTTGTGGGTGTATCTACTAGACCATGCAAGATGAATGGTTGTGGGTGTATCTACTAGACCATGCAAGATGAATGGTTGTGGGTGTAGACTGCTAAGGCTCTATAAGATGAATGAATGGCTGTTAGTGCAAAACTATGCACATATCAACTTTAACTGACATCTAATAAACAAGAAATAGTGAAAACACAGTGAATATATATTTACTAATTAATCTGCTGTGTAACCATTTGTTGGTACATACATGTACAAGAAAATCTATATAGTATTTGATAAGTTTCTGTGACAAGATTTTCAAGAAAGTCATCATGGCAGCCATACTATCTGTACAACTGGCACCATTTTCATTTAGGACCAACTAGGTATCATAAAAAGTCTACAGGTGAAAATCCCATCCTGATACAGCCATCCATTTGTGATGAGTAGAGATAAAAATGATAGCCACCATGGTGGCCATATCGGAGGTTAGTTAGTTTAATTTAGGCCACAATAATATCTCATCTGATGAAAACTCCATGTTAAAATGACATTTTATTTAAATGGAGTAACAAAAGTAAGATTTTCAAGCTGGCCACATACACTGAATATACATCAGATCAGAACTATTTTAATTTAGTACCAACAAAACAATCTAGAAAGTCTTTCATTGAAAATCCCATGTTGATATGATTAATCATTCAGGAGAAGAAGGTAGTGATAACAAGATTTTCAAGATGGCAACTGTGGCTGTTATGTAAGACATGTGATCAGCACTAGTCTCATTATGGATAAGATAGACATCATAAAATGTTTTCTGGTGAAAACACCACGTCATCATGACTTTACATTCAGAAGGAGAACTAGTGATAACAAGATGGTCAAGGATTTAACAAAAAAGGATGACATACTGGCAATATATTTTTTGATATGTTGCAATGTTTTTTTTTGTCTTTTTTCCAAGTAGGCTTAAAATGTTAAAATTTTACAACATCCTAAACTGATGAATATTTTGGCAGGTTTGAATAAAAAGGTCCTGACTTCTGAGTGCCACTTATATTGTTCCCTTTTTTCTGTAACTTTATATGCACAAGCCATGAGATGGGGATCAAATCCTCTTACCCCTTTAGATGATATTTTAGATGTATACAAGGTTTTGACTATTTCAGCATCTCCATCCAATACTAGTCCTTTTTCTGTCATTCTCATCTTGCCCAACTGAAATCCCTCCTGGAAAAGACATCAATTAAATGCATCTTGTTAGATATGTACAATTAGGCAAGTGATAAGATAAATATGTTCCACATCAAAGGTTACTTAATGAATTCACGATAGTCTAAAAACATATACTTTTACTGTTTGTAGGCTGAAAGCAAAACAATATAAGGTCATGCTAAATTGTTGACCAGTCTGCAGATTTCAGTAATTTACTGACTACTAAAACCTGCTGATGAAGTACTAAAATACTGACCTGCTGACCATGGTAAAAAATATCTATTCTTTTGCATTCATTTGCAGAGTTTCTTTTATAAAAGTGATGACTTGGCCATTTTCTCATTGTCTATCAAGGGAGGTAATAAAATATTGATAAAATGACTGAATGTCATGACCCTTTTAGGTAAATACAACTTCCAGAACGTGCTGACTATTCCATACAAACCTTATTAAGTGCTTGCTCAGCAGCAAATCTGGATTCATGATGACAATAGTTGAGAATGCAGTGGTACTTTCACATGATGACACAAGCTAATTAACTGATTAATTTTCTTCAGTCAATCACAATAAATAAAAGGTCATAACATCAATGTGACATCCAGGTATAGGATTAGATAAAAAAAATTTAATCACACACTGCAGACAAACCCTAAGGTTTTCAGTTTTGGCTTGTGTGTGAAATATTTTTCAAAATCTGCTGTTATAAATCTTAAAATAACTTGCAAATTCTAATCAAATGCACACATTATGGGATTTTCTGGTTACTTATTTTGTTTTTCTATTTATATGTAGTGTTCCAGAACTGTGTCACTTCCACATGCTGACAGATTTTATTAGTACAAACAATATGGAGTTGTACTTAATTATTGCCATGTGCTATCAATAAAGAATAGTTACCCTATGTGATATTTAAAACTACTATCTTGAGGAATTAACCAGTTGGGCTTGGCTCTGCTGTTTGCAGTTGTAATTTTAGTGTACCTATGTGTCAAACGTCATGTGACATTGTAAGATCTAATATCCATTAATATTAAAATCAGTTACATGAATATTTATGTAGGACAATGGATATTATAATTATCATGCATCAATGAAAGTTGCTAGTGCCATCTTCTGTTTGTCTTAACCAAACTTGGAGTCTTTCTGATGCAGTAGTTAATGTTTCTGGATCTGATTGCTTGCGAGTTATCAAAGATCAAAGTGTGTGTGTGTGTGTGTGTGTGTGTGTGTGTGTGATTTGAACACAGCTTTAACAATTTATCAACGATCAAAGAGTGTGTGTGTGTGTGTGTGTGTGTGTGTGTGTGTGTGTGTGTGTGTGATTTGAACACAGCTTTAACAATTTTTCAGTCATATTGCTACAATGTCTGCAGTGTAGCAATTTATATTGATGTCTAGCATTCTGGCATCATGCTGCAGACATATAGCACCATGTCCCATCCAGTCAAATTATGATGACACCAGGCTGACCATTCCTAACACTAACCTCCTAATGCTGAGTGCCAAGTGAGGCAGCTGCAAGTAGCTTTAAAAAAAAAAATCTTTGGTATGACTTCACTGGGGTTTGAACCCGCAAACTCCTGAATTCAAGGTGGAAGCTCTAACCACTTAGGCCACACAATGATCACTGGTTTAACAACATAAACAACAACAGCAAGTGCTGAAATGTTAAATAGTATACTAAACAAATGTTAACTGCAGAAAAACTCCAGAAATTTCTTATTTAGAAAAATTAATAGCAGTCTGTTTCTGAAAGCCAAATTCTAATGAGCAACGTCACTTACAATAGAAAAATTGAAGACCCTGAGAATCCAGATGGTAAGTGCAAGGTTCATGACGACCACAATCAGAATAAAAAGAATCCAGATGTAAAGGCAGCGCTTTCGCCAGCCATAGATTCCAGCTGGCTGGTACCTCACCTCCGTAAAGTCAGCACTAGATCCACGTCCACCTCTTCCCATTGTCTACTGTCAATACATAAATATATTGAAATCATCATACAATGTGTAATTCCACTGAAACAATAAGCAAATCTGGACTAATTTATAAATCAGAGAAGAGTGCCTTTTACATGAGAAAACATGCTGAAAAATTTAAACACTGAGTACTCTGAACAGAAAGAGCAACCATGTTGGAAGTGAAATTTTTGAATGGATATCGATCCCATAATTCTGGTTGAATTATAGTTCCCTGGGTTTCCCCTAAACAGTGTTATAGCAGATAAGTCACAGAGATTTACAATTAGGCCACCACCTTTGTATAGCATTTGTTATATATAAATGAGTGTTTTGACAAGGAGAGCATAAAGGTAAGTGCCTGTACAACTGCAGTCACTGTCAAGACAGCTGGCACTGTAAAATCCAGCAAAATTTAGTTTGTTACTGGTGTCACATCTTCCTATGGATGTTTTCACTTAGATTTACTGAATAAACATAGAGTTTTAACATTTACCAAAATTGTGATGACAATTAAGCAACAGTCTGCACAAGTAATACATTCAATGCATTATATTACTAAAAATGTTCTGCATTTGACCCAAAAATTTATTTGGCTTTTAAATTATATAAACATTACATTAATTCATACAAAAATAAGATAAAATAAATAGGATAAAATAAAACAAATGACATATTCAAGTGTCGCATCAGTATAGAGCTTTGGGTACTATCAAAGAGAGCAATTTTGTTCATTTTAGATACTGAATTTTGTCCTTAAATTTTAAAAGAGAATTTTATGCAGGTTATGGAAATATTACTTACCCTTCAAGGTAAAATAAATAAGACTTGACTTAAAAAAGATATGTATAAAATGGAGCAATTGATATCTATTTTTTGACAGCTGTAACTGAAAAGCCATTCAAGTTATTTAATAATAATAATAATAATAATAATAATAATAATAATGATGAGGACTTTTATATAGCGCCTAATCTTTAGAAGCTCTAGTGTTTTACAACATTAGAAAACAGCTATACTATAAAAAACATATAATGATATGATTATAAAAAACAAACACCGTGAAATTAGAAAACATAAAAACATGTTGAAAATATTTAAGGAAGGAAACATTATTAGGTCTTTAAGTTTGTTCTTGCAGTTGAAACAGGTGAGTTTTAAAAGCACTCTTATAAGACAGAATTACATGCTCGTGTTTAGACCTTGGGTATGGTCATTAAAATTAAAATTAGCCTTATAAGGAATTGTTGTGCAGTTTAAACAAAACTTATTCGGCTTTTAAATTATACTAGATAAGAAAAGATTTAATAGAAGATGAAAATATACATAAAACAGAGCAATTAGAATGTATCCAAAACTTGCAAGGGAAACATTATTTAAGTTGTTTCAAAGATAGCATTTTGTGCTGATATTTAGACCCAATATTATGCCTTAGATTCTGCCCTTAAATTAAAAATAGTCATTAGATAAAAGTCATAAATTTTATATGAAACCAAAAATTACTTAATTTGATAAAATTTGAAAAACAAAATGCATAAAAAAGGTCATAGTTTGCATCATTTTGCAAAAAATGCAAGAAATGTATTTAAGCCACATATAAAATTGTGCTTTATTTAAATTGTTATGCCATGTTAACAGTCTTTTCATTTTAAACTATTGTTTGAAAATCTGTGTAGTTTATAGGAATATTAATTTACTTTCAATAATAACAGATATGATCAATTTAATTCATGCATGAAATGATATATACTACAGGCAACACAGATGTTAGCACCCCCATCTGAATGTCACAGTCACACCCACCCCTTGGATTCATTACTTGCATAATCAATCCTTTTCTGACAAAATGACAACAGTTTTAATTTCTGTACTAAATATCAGTGATATGTGTTATAAAAACATGATTAAACTTTAATTTTTCTGCAAAATATAAATTTCCCTGCTAAACATCAATGATATATCCTATAAAATAACATGATTAAACTTTAATTTTCCCTACTAAATATCAATGATATGTGTCATAAAAAACATGAATAAACTTTAATTTCCCTGCAAAATATAAATTTCCCTGCTGAATATTAATGATATATCCTATAAAATACCATGATTAAACTTTAATTTTCCCTACTAAATATCAATGATATGTGCCATAAAAAAAAACATGTTTAAACTTTGATTTCATTGCCAAATTTCAACGATATGTCCCATGAAATAACATGATTAAACTTCATTTCATGTTGGAATATGAAAACAAGTGTTCTTGTGTCAGACTCACTTATTTTATGCTATCAATTAATCACACACTGCCATGTAATTTAACAAGAGTCATTGATTTCTCAGCCAGTTGCCAGTCTCTATCCTCTATATGTCTTTGCCTTTCATTATGAACCAACATACATTCCATACCTTACTCGTGTGGATGTAATTTCAGATCTAATAATCCTGTTTTAGCTTAAAATCCTCCACGATGTTGAGAAGTAAATCCAAAGTGTTCACTGTCACATGATGACTAAAACCATCACATGAAAACTTGAAGCTTGCTGCATTGAAAAAAAAACAGAAGTTACTGCAAATCAAAGTATATTATCATCATTAAAGTTTACAGAATTCAGAAAATTCTCATTTATAATGTTTGCAGTTTGCTTATAGGTAATGCAAACATTACATAAGTATGTTGCCATTCATGAAAAAGAAATATTAAAAACAATGAGAATTTAATGAAATTTCTTTGTGATTTTCTAATAACTGATGCAGCATGAAAATGGTACAAATCTGTGGAATCATTATTACTGAATCATGCAATATAACTCACTAGTGTATTGCATATTTCATTTCAGGATCCAAATACCTTTTTAACAAATTATCATTGTATAATGTAATGGTGGCCCATTTATCCAGTTTAGTAGATATATAACAAAAATACCAAGGCAGCAGAAAAACTTCAATTTGTATTCAAGACCCTGTTGGGTAAAATATTAAAATGGTTGTGTAGCTGTATTCAGCTATATAAATAATGGATATGTAGCAGAAGGTAAGGTGGATACACATAACATACCATATGTACTTGCTTATAAGTCAAGTCAAATTGCAAACAACAAATTTTCCTGATCTGCTGTAGTATAATATGCCTGCAGATCAGGGTCTATCTTGTCTTTTCCATTGATTACTTCTAACAAACTGCACAGACCCAGATCTGTTGGTGCATTATGTAATGGCAGATCTAGGTCTGTGCAGTTTGCAGTTAGACTTTGTCTTATAAGTGAGTATATATGGTAAGGCTGAAAGGTCAAAACCTTTATGTCCATCTGTCTGAGACAGACAAACTAGGTTAAATTCCTGATAGCTGTATTTTGTGTATCATTTGTATCGCTTCCCATATTATGCAGATATTTTCCATTGAAAACCAGTTGCAATGAAATCATTTCTACTTTGACATATCTGTCTTACTGACACTCATGGGGGAGGTATTGTTGTATACATTAGGGAAGATATAAATGCAGACAGGCGACTTGACTTGGAGTCACATGAAATTGAAAGTTCTGGGCGGAAATTTCTCAAAATAATGCAAAATCATTCCTAGTTGGTTTTATTTATAGGCCACCTTCCTCCAAAGCAATTTGGAATGATAACGTTTTGAAACAAATGGAAAATGTTCTTGCACTGGAAAGAAACATATACTCGGTGATATAAATAAGGACCTCTCAATACTCAAATAAGGAACAACTGGATGGAATTTATTGAATCATTAGGCCTAGTCCAGCTGGTAAATGAGCCCACAAGGGTAACAGAAAAATCAAGCACTCTCATTGATCACATTTATACCAACCTATCAGACAATGTGGCTTGTGTTAATGTACCAAATGTTGGTCTTAGTGACCACTATCCTACTTTTTTGACAAGAAAGGTTAAATGCAAGAGAAATAAGAAAAATACACACAAAACAATCACTTACAGACTGTTTAAAAATTTGAATGAAGAACAATTTCTCAATGACCTATATAAAGTTCCATGGAATATTATCCAAAATTTGGATGGCATAGATGAAGCTCTGAGAGAGTGGACTGACTTATTTAATGATGTAGTCTCAAGCATGCACCATTGAAAGTACATCAGTAAGGAATGAAATCCAACCTAACTGGCTCACTACTGAAATCCTAGATGCTATGAAAACACGAGACCAATTCAAGGCTATGGGAAACCATGCACAATATAAAGTATGGAGAAATAAAATAATAAGTATGATTAAAAAGCTATAAAAAAAATTATTATCAATCATTGCTTGAAAACAAAAAGAGCAACACAAACTCCATTTGGAAAGTCTTCAATAAACTCACTGGAGGAATTATAACACAAAGATCAGAAAAATAAAATTCACTCACTCCTGGTAAATGACACCATAGTCACTGATGACACTGACATTGCCAATGTTTTCAGTGATTTTTTCACCAACATTACCACAAAATTAAAAGAACCAGTGATAGAAAACAGCTTTATTTAACTGAAAAAGTTCTGCAGCAGCAAAATCCCTAAGGAGATATGTTTCTCTATCCCACCAGTATCAAAAACTTTGTTAACAAATGTCTTAGTGAACTTGATACCAAGAAAGCTACAGAACTTTATCAGATTGGTCCACGACTCATTAAATCTTTTGTCTCTGCTATTTTAGATAGCATAACATTCATTGCAGCCTCATCTGTCCCCAAAATATGCAAAAACTGAAAAAGTAACTCCTATTCCCTAATCTGGTTCTAAGGATGATGCTGATAACTACTGGCCAATCTCAATACCAACAAAATTGTCAAAATTCATTGAAAGACATGTCCATTTATGTCATATGTACCCAAACACTTGCTGTTACACCCTAATCAATCAGGCTTTAGACAGAAACATTCATGTGAGACTGCCTTGATCTATCTAACTGATAAATGGCTTCAAGCACTAAAATGACCAAGGTCAAATAGGATCTGTATTTATGATTTCAGGAAAGCTTTGACATAGTGGATCATGAAATCATTTTGAAGAAACTGAAAATCTACCATAGCTAGATGGTTTACTTCATACTTAAATTGAGAGAACACATGTTTATATAAACAATGTGCTGTCTGAACCTGGAACAATTAGATATGGAATACCACAAGGCTCAATTCTAGGTCCATTATTATTTATTTTATTTATTAATGACCTACCACTTTTACTAAGAGACTCGATATCATCTACAGATCTCTATGAAGATGATGCAACATGGTCAGACATCCAAAACACAAAGCATGAACTTAAAATTTCTTTGAAAAATGCCCTAAACAAACTGGACAAATGGTGCATATGCAATGGCATGGTGGTAAATGCTGGTAAAACTAAAATATTACTTATCTCAACACAGCAAAAAAGGACAAATCTTGATAGTGATGAACTCTGACATGGAAGGATAAAAATTTGCAAATGGTCTGTCATGATAGACTACTTGGTATTTTGGTAGACAATGACCTATCATGGACTGAACATATCAAACATATCAGTAAAAAACATATCAGTAAAAAAGTCAATTCAAGTTTATGGCTTCTCAGTAGGATAATACAGTATGGGGTAATTCAAATGACAAAAACATAGCAAAGCTCGCACACTTTCAAAAATTATCATTTGGGCTAATATCAATCCAGAAAGAAAGCAAGGAAAATTTAGCTGGTAAGTTAAAAATATCCCCTATTAAAGACTGAATCCATTTGAGAAAAGTCAAATTATTGTATAGGATATCCAACAATAGTGCTCCTGAATATTTACAATCACTACCAAACAGTGTAAAATTCCCAAACCAAATAAAGAATCATTTAAAAAAAAGTTTCCAATACTCTGGAACTTTGCTCTGGAATAGTATTCCAGTTGAGATTCCTTCTTCCAAACCTAATATATCCAGTGGCTTCAGAGACGCAGCTAAAATAAACAAATTTCTTTGTATGAGGGTTTCAAGGTTGATTAGTTCTTAGCTGATTGTGTTACCCTCTTTAAATAAAGTCATTATGGGGTTAATTAGTGCTAAACTATGGATGATACTAAAAACATAGCTTATGGTGCATATTTGTCACAAAAGACGAGTCTTGCACACTAACATAATTTTGTATAACTTTAAATGTCCTTAATGAGCACACTCTCATCTATCTTCAACAGCCTCCAGTAAGAAACTGGATCTGTTGGCATGCACATGAATTTTGTTTACTGTGTTTTCTGGCTCTAAATAAAGGTACAGTCTACTTCAGAACAAAAGAAAAAGTTACCAAGTATCTTTACCTGTTGTCATCAAAAGCTTATCAATTACATAATCAAAACATAACTGTCCTGTCTCTATGGTAAACACCAAGAAAAAGTCCTGTACTATAATCCTAATTAGAATTCTTACAAAGAGTTTACAAACATTCCACAATGCACTCTTCACTGTTGCTCCCAACTTCTTTCCTTGATAAGTTAAGCAGATGATGCTGATGAGGTACCCGATGGGGAAAAATTCCAACACAACTTTATACTGTTATTATTTCTTATCTTAACATTAAATATTTATAAAGGTTACTGCCATCAACGCAAAAAGAATGAATTTCAGCTTTAATCAATGAAAATAGTAAAACTTAGTGGAAGAATTTAAATGTAGACTGTAGTGGTAGAGGGAGTGTGTTTATCCACAGGGAAGAAAAGATTATCCATAGCTACCATCTGTACTTGCTTATAAGTCAAGTCAAACTGCAAACAACAAAGATCCTGATCAGCTGTAGTGTAATGCACCTGCAGATCAGGGTCTATGTTGTTTATTCTACTGATTACTCCTAACAAACTGCACACACCCAGATCTGCCAGTGCATTATGTGATGACAGATATGGGTCTGTGCAGTTTGCAGTTGGACTCATCTTATAAGCGAGTACGTATGGTAAAGTGTTCATATCTTGATTGGAACCATCTGTGTTTCCCCAAATGCAGTTATGATGATAAAGGGGATCTTACAAGGGGATTCTCATATAACACCAGCATAATGTGGTATTCTTGGATACTGTGCAGTTTTCACTTCTTAATAAATATATATGAAAGTGTAAAACATTAAATTTCAAGATGAAAGAAACTAAAATATGTTTTTTAAAACATATCCCTTCAAATTCTTTCAAGTTCTAAAAGCTAACAAACTACTTTCTGGCTGAAAAAATATGATGTGGAGTATACAAAGATAGAGAAAAAAGAGAGATATTCAAAAGAATAAATCAGAATGGTTTGCGTCTCTTATTTCTTTATGTTTACCTGTCAAGATGTAAATAATAATACACATAATTGGTATTAATTCTGCCACCTGGTGAAATACTTTTTCTTTATTTAACTTGAATAGATTTTAATCAAGATTTTAAATTATAGAACTATTTTCAATGAGTTTGTAAAGATATATGCTTTCCTTTTAATTTCTCTTTTCCCCTAGACTCATTGAATTTTTCCTGTTCTGGTAGACATAAATATCAGTCCTTAGTAATGCTATTTATATCATGAAACATATAAAATACATAAAAATATAAATTAAGATATTTGCATCAGTTGTCAAATTGATTACATTTTATTACATACAACATACCATGGCCACTGTTTACTGACCAGGGCAATGATGCTTACTGTCCAGTAAATCCACATAACTCATCTACTGGCTGGGGACCAAAATTCTATTGCTGTCATTGATGACCAGTCTGAATCAGAGTCAGAACAAGGATGGGATTTTCATCCATGGACAGTGTTCAGACTAGACCCAGCCTCTAAAGATGGGGCTCTTGAATACAAAGTACAGCTACCCAAAACATTTGGATTGTTAAAGCATGAGTTCCAGCAGTGGATCAAATGCACTCGCATCAGCAGAACGCAACTAAACAGTTAACTGCATTGTCACGATCGTATCATGCATCCTGTTTTTATATTCGCAAGTAAATGTAAACTATTTATCTTCTTATTTCCCCCAAATTCGTGAGTGGTCACAATAAACAATACATTATTTATTTGGTTTCTTTTATTTCTTTTAATATCATACAATATCCAATTTGTATTTTAAATTTACTTGATACACCTGTAAATTCATGTATTAGTTACCCATCTTTTCCCCAGTTTGCCATGAAACTAGCTGTCATTGAACTCGTAATTTTAAACACTGAGCTCATGAAATTAGGAAGACCTAGGAGTGATTGTTGTTGTTGTTGTAGGGTTTAACGCCATTTTTCAGCACACGATAGGCTATACATGGCGGCCAGTATTAATGGTTGAGGAAGAACCCGGTTAAACCCCGGAAAGAACCACCGACCCTCGAGAAGCTACTGGTAAGCTTTCTCACATACTCACATTGGCCGATTCCGAGATTCGAACCCACGCAGACAGAGGTGAGATGGCAGTGATCCGTAACGGAGACCTAGGAGTGAAATGAAAGGATTGCGTTTTCCATGCCTTTGATTTTACAGACACAATTAACATTGATTTTTAGCATGTCAAGCATTCTGAAATTGCACGAAATTGCTCAGTAAATACAAGTGTTCTGAGCATTTGCACATACATAAGTGTTCTGATTATTTGCTTGTACATTTAAGTGTATTCTGAGCATTTGCATGCAAATTTAAGTGTGTTCTGAGCATATGTTATTTAAACAGAAAGAAAGAAATATTCCCGTAGGTTGTAGCCAAAATAGCCATTGAATATTAATTATCCTAGACGGCTATTCAATTTTAATGAAATAATACCTTTTTACTATATATATTTTTTGTGTATTAATTTGGAAAAGAGAAACGTCTTGGAGTTACCAACAAAATAATGTCGACTACTTTTCACTATTACTGTATCTTTGTTAGCAGGATCATAAAAGTAACTGTAGATTTTAGGCTCTTTTGATGTTTCCAGGAACAGCGATTTTGACCACCGAACTTAACACTCGTTTTCGGGGTACATGGATTATATGACCTCATGATCAGTTCTCCTACTGAAGTTTTTATTCTAATTTCCACTTAACCTTATTTTCCCATGTTTTTTTTCTTCTCCGTCGTCATCATTCTTTCCACGTTGTATATTCTTCCTTCTGTTCATTAGCGAATGAAACTTGTGAAGATTGGAATTAATGTGTATTTGCACTTAACACACCTGTACGAAATATTTGTTCGCACGTGCTCCTCTGTGATGTGTTGACATGTGTGCGGAGGATTCTGATTGGTTTGATCATGACCAATCAGTGAACACCACACGTCCACCCATCCGGAAGTAGCAAAGAAGATGGCTTCCCCAGCTGGTTGTAACGTATTAGCGTTAATTTTTGTATGCGTCTGTTTCTGTTTAACGGATGCAGTGCAGAAGAAGAAAGATGTATGTAGCTGGTTCATATTGAGTCCCATTTAATTATTCAGTTCTCTAAAACTATATTTGTAAACTTATTTAAGTTATGCCGGCAAGGATGTGTCCAGCTGAATTATGTATACAGTACTGGTAATGCACGATTTAGTGCAGGTGGGCGGGGTATGTTGCTCTTGAGTGTGAAGAAATGACTGAAAATATGGTAATAGTGATATCCCAGTTCTTTCAGTTAAGTACCCACTAGCATTTAGCAGTGAGTGTTTGAAATAATAATTTATAACAAATAAATCCACAGGTGCTCGACTCGAGCTAGTCCTACATGTAAGACATTGACGCTGATATTAATGTTGTGGGCATCAAGGTCTTACATCCTAACTAACGGCGCTGTGTATCGTATATTGATATCGACTAATATCATTGCGAAAGTAAAATTTTCGGAAATATTTCACACATCTGACAACTAAAATAACGACGCTTTTCTACAAAGTAAAGTCATAATGTTTTAGTCAGACTTTATTTACTCAGATGTCTTTTCTCTAATAAATTCAAATTCTTACAAAAGAAACGGACCTGTTTTCAAGTTTCGCTGGCCTACATTTCAGTTGTCTGGAAAGCGATGAAAGCCAGGAATGGCGAAATTGGGTTAAGTTGAAATGTTATTCTTTAATGAAATGAATAAAAATATATATTGTGCCTATTGGAACTGTAAGTAATTTGGCTTAGGTTCATCTCTGTCAAGAAACATATCCCCAACATGTACCTACTTGAACTTACTTTGGCATACCTCGACTACCGTCACATTGCGACAAATTCAAATGTATGTCAACAGATCGTGAAAATGTGTCTATTTGCTAGTATCATATTTTCATTCTGCCAGGATAAAGACAGCACAGTAAGTGTATTAATTACACATAAATTAGTGGAAGAGTGTCAATATAGGCTGCCAAGTGTGTGAATGAAGACAATGTAGGGTGTCCCATACTAGCCATGAGCAACATACACCACTCCCTTGATAACTCACAAACCTGCTTATAATGTGGGGTCAGGTGTGGCTCCCATTTTTTAAACTAGAAAATGCCCCAAAAATTGATTCCTATTTGTTGAACTTGAAGAAAATAGAGATAAAAATTAGTAGCTGAAACTTTGATGTGTTGCTCGTTTTATTGTCGAAAATAGTAGATGGGACCTGGACATTTTAATAAACGCTTTAAATATCAAATTTAAAAATAGGTCATACAGTGTTTCACATTTTCTTTCCAAATGGCATTCCTAGTACACCTCAATTAACAATATGTAAGGAAATTTCAATCAATGAAAATGCCATTCACGCCGAGTGGAGGCAGTACTTTAATAAATAAATGCAAATTAAATAATTTTTTTGTCAATTGAAATTTGTGTTCTAGTTATATCTTTTAGTTCCATTTAAGTGTAATCATCATAAATGCAATGTGTCCTCTTTTAATTAAACGTAAAATGTGTCAATCTACCATAACAGTATGTCCACGAGCGTTTCTTTGAGAACCTAATTAAGTGCCTACTGTGTTTTGATAACTGACTTCCAGAAGTATTTGTTGTATTGTTACACTGAATTAAAAGCTGGCATCTTTTGTAATACCATGTTAATTATGCCTTTTGAATCAAATAAAGGAGGTGGAATAAAAGAAAAGTTAAAAGGAACGAAAATCCTACAAACTTAAAAATCTAGCAGCCCTGGTTCTTTTTTCAGGTGAACACACATCATTTGATCAATCGCACACTGATAAATATTATTGTGTATGTAGCATAAACTACCTTAAATTAACTGACTCTTCATAACTGTGGTCAAAGATAACAAGGTAGCCAAGCAAAATGAATACTTTGTAAAATAAAGAGCTTGATTTCACAGATACGTTCCATTGTTGGCAAGTGAAGACTTATAAATATTATTGGGTATGTAACATAAACTACCTTAAATTAACCAACTCTTTCATAACAGTGAACTGTTCTGGTGGCCTAGTGGTTAGATCGTCTGCCTCGGATGTGGGAGCTCGTGGGTTCGATCCCTGGCCAAGTCATACCAAAGAGTTACAAAAATGGCACTAACAGCTGCCTCACTTGGCGCTCAGCATTAAGAGGTTAGTGTTAGGACTGGTCGGTCTGGTGTCAGGATAATGTGACTGGGTGGGACTTCATGCGGCATGATGCCCCAATGCTAGACATCACTGTAAGCTGCCACACTGCAGACATTGTATTGATATGACTGAAAAATTGTTAAAGCTACGTTAAAAATCCAGGTCACACACACACACACACATAACAGTGATCAAAGATAACAAGGCAGCCAAGCGAAATGAATAATTCATAAAATAAACAGCTTGATTTCATGGATACGGACCATTGTGGGCGAGCGAGTTTCAGAGAATTCTTGAACTGGCATTTGTAGATGTCCTCAAGGATGATAGGTTTAATTATTACTTCCAATGAGATCATGCCATCAGTGTTGTACTAAATGAACAATACAAAAATTGAGTTTCAATGTAAACAGTTGTCTAACAAAATTAATGTCTTTGAAAAAAAAGGAAACTTGTTTGGTGATGTATCAACAGTTAATCTAGTTCCCTGCTCTGTTGACTCCCGATTTGGTAGGATACTATTAAAAACCACTACGGGAACCAGACTTGTCAAGAAAACAAAAAGCACTGAGGTAATACACAGAATTTTTTTTTGCTTACATGTGATGGTTGTTGAAACCAGTTGGAACGATCTTTTATATGTTGGACATTTTGAAAATAAATGTTATTTAAACAGAATAGCAAACAACTTCATTAGAAAAAGCATGTTATTAAAAATTATCGACAGGATTATAAAATGTTGATTCAGTCAAAAGACAGTTCAGTTCCCTAACTCTGTTCCCCCCCCCCACCAGTTTTCTCAATGTCAACACGATTTTTTTCAATTTTATTTAGGTCCCCCTGTAACTAGTGCCGTCTATGTTTGTGGACCCTGTTGTGTGCAAGTTATCGAGGTAGAGGTGTACAATAAAACAAATTTATGACTATTTTGCCAATAATGACTATACAACTTTTAATCACAAACATGATGTTCCCCAAAATGAACTATACTTACTGAATATTTTCATATGCCTTTCTGTAATGCTGTAGCAATTATCTATATTCTGCCACAGTTCGTTATTTAGTTTTCTATACTTTTTTAATTACTGTTTCTTGAGTTTAAATTTTTAACTACTGTCTTAGTATACTTGTAATGGGTTCAATGCAAAATGTATATAAAACTTTGGTCTAATATTGTCCCTTTATGTAGTTAACCTTGCAAATTAAAACCATTTAGAATCCTGCTTTCTGAGGCTGTCCATCCCATGACTTTGCAAATGACTACACTGTACAATGACAAAAACTATTAGCAAGAATGGTAATCGTAACATTAACAGTACTGTATGATGTATCCTCTTTTAAAGTTGCTCATATATTTTACCAGATCAGTGTAATTTTGTTAAAATTTGTCTTTTTCTTAATTTGAATCAGACTTGCCTTGTGTGAAGTGCCTTCTTACATTAGCGGAAACACATACTAGTTCTCATACTTACAAGCAAATTAAATCTATACATGCATAAAAGTATTTTTTAAATATTATAATTAGCTGATGTCAAGTACTTTTCATTATGTTTAGATGGGTATTAAGCATGAAAGACTGATAGTACACAGCTTTCCTTATCAGCCAGGAGCTGGGTGATTTACCTGGTGACTTTTACTTTACACATGGCTACTTACCCCCACCTCTAATATCCCCATTGGGAGAGGTCCTCCAAACCCCCTGCCTACTTTGGCAAGTAACCCTCCAACTTTAAATCTAATGGTAGACCCTGAATACACAGTATAAACTTTGACATTGTAACATTTACGGAACTATAAGCGGTGAAAGAAAGAGAAGAAATGTAAACAAGTAAATAAGTCATTTTATCATATGCATAATAGGAATATATAGGCTGTTGATAGTATTGACCATAGCTGTACTTTCAGTGTTAACAGTTTGATAGTCATTGAGCTACAGGTATGCCTGTAATATGGCTGTTGGTCATGAGACTATATTGACTGGAAAAATACCATTTTTTCATCCCCGATTACATGACATCATACTGCTTATCACATGCATTGTATGCAAGACCCTGTGTATCATCTTGCATAGACTTCATGCAACATGATAATTACATTGCAATAGTTCATTACTGTCTCAGTGCCATAATCAATTGCATGTAAAATGTAATATCAAATTGCATATTTTAGCTAATTTTTTCTGCTAAGTAGATGGCATAAACACAGTTAAATGACCATTTTTTAAAGTTAATATTTATAACTTTTCACTTTTTATGTACTGTATGTGATATTTGTGTATACCACACCCACCCACACTGTTAAGCCTATTTTAATTACCAATGGTCTTTATCTAATAGACTTGTTCATCTCTCAGGTGAAACTGTTTTTTATTAAACAGTTACTGATTAATAAGGTATTTGTTTTCTTATTAATGGCAAGCTAGGTGTCTATCATTTAGGGTTCCATGCTTAATAAAAAGAATGGGAGATATTTCAGACCATTAGGCTTTTTGGATTTTATCATTTCTTGAATTACTGGTAGTCTGCTGGCCCAAGGCTGGTCAGTTTTAAGACAGACATTGTAGTGGCCCAATGTCTTGTAAAGTTTGGGTTGTTGCCAAGTAACTACTACTGGTAAGTGGTAAGTACTACTCAGTAATGAAGAGTCAGCAGGTTTAGTAAGTTTCTGTCTACTAGTCCATCAGGCTACAGAGAAATTTATGCTGAATTATAGGCTTGGGTTTCAAAGTGATTGTAATCTTTATTGTTCATTTAAGTGAAGATTGTTGTTGTTGTGTCTTTATTGTTCATTTAGTTGTGAGCATAATGCCATTATTCAGCACATGCTTTAGGCATTGCATTGTTTCCCTAATACCCCATATAAAGAAACTTTAGACACTGTACATGTGGCATAGAGATATTCCAGTGTCCTCACCTTTGCTATTTTCAGAAGTATTTGATAATTGTAGAGTGGAATCAAAGGCCATTGTCCATGCAACAGTAGATATTGTAATGACAAGTGAACATATGCATAACATGTTTTTAGTACTCTCAGAAAAAACATATAACAGTGGATAGGCTTATCATAAAATAGATTCTCAGTAAAGTGGTTATTTGATAAGAAAACATCAAATAGCTTTATAATTCTTGTTTTAAAGCTTGAAGTTCAACTGTGTGACAAGGATGTCCTATGCAAAGAGTACTTATTAACTGTATTGTTTAATGACTGAAACCAAGGAGAAAGTCATAATAAAACGGGGTATTCTCCATAACACTTATTGTCTAGCTGGTCCAAAATAAAAATGGTACCACTCAGACATCCAATATGGCCACCATGGCAGCCATCTTGAAACTCCTGATATTCCTTCTCCAGTTGAACAGAAAATAAAATCAACATGGACATTATGCAGTGAGATTTCTGATAATTTTTAGTTGATACCAAATGAAAATGGTGCTGATGTGGCCATTAATAATATATACCACAACAGCCATCTTGAAAATCTTGTTATTGCTGCTCCTCCAAGATGGATGGTCATATCAGCATGGGCTTTTCACCAAATGTCTTGTTGTATCAAGTTGGACCTAAATGAAAATGGTGCTGATCTGACAGTCAGTATGGCTGCAGTCTTGAAACTTTTGTCATAGCTTCTCCTCACTTAACATATCAACACAGGGAAAATTTTGCTAGCCAAGGTTCTGATGTGTTAATCCCATCTACACCTTGGTAGATTGAGCAGGTAGTTTAGTGCTTTTTCATAACAACATCTGTTGGATTTCATGCATTGCATCCTTTGATATGTTATGAAAACTAACCAATAGTGTGTAACATCTGTGCATTGTACATTGGCTAAAAATACTGGAGGCAGAAGAATACTTTGCTGGTTTAACATCAAAAGTATGACTGTACTAGAGAGAAGCTATTACAGGTGTATTTGAGTGAATGGTATTTGTACAAACATGGACTGGCAGTGGAAAAAAATTGCTTATTCATGAGTCCATTCAAGTTCTGTGCTACCCATATTTCAATCATGTAGGAACAGTGTTAAAATCTGAACAGACTTATTTTGATTGGATGCACCACATCCATGGAAATTCATTAGACCTGAAGCACAAAAATATCTGCGTGATCCACCAAGGTGTAGATTGGGTTAATATTTCGGAACCTTGACTAGCGAAGATAGGAGAGACGGATTATTTCAGTTTCCAAGTTATGACCGAAGGACTTAGAGCCATGGGTTGGGGGTGGACAACAAGGTCAGCATCAGTTGCATGTATTAAAAAATGGTCTTTACATACCTAGTAATTATATAAACCTGGCACTTTATAGGTAGGATTATGCTGAGTTGATGTTAAACCCTATACATACACAAATGCATATTAAACTTTGGTGTGGAGGTCAAAATGGGAACACAAGTTTTGCAAGCAAAGAATTTATATTATAATTTGTAACATTTTCTTTTCACAGATGATTCCAACTGTTGCTCTGTAAATAAATTTACTGTTCTTTATCAAATTAACATTGATGTCTCTAATGCCAGTCGCCCCAACTTTACTAACAATCTGATTGTTGCTTCAGTACAAATACTACTGGTGGAATTTTGTGTGGTGACAAGACCAGACTGCTTCTCTTTCCCTACACCTTCAAACATTTCTTTAGAAAACAGTAACATTTTGTATATTTCTAGTAGATGACCTTTAAGTATAATTCTTACATGGTTTTGCATTGCAGGATATTTTAGGAGAAAGAGTTCAACAGCTTATTGAATGGAATAATAAGAAGTCAGTCATTAGGTTGAATGGGGAAAAGTTTCGACAATATGTCCGAGAAGTTCCAAGGAATTACTCTGTTATTGTTATGCTTACAGCTCTTCAGCCTCAACGGTCCTGTTCAGTATGCAAGTAAGTACATGAGTTGATAGGGATACATTTGAAGTGCTTGAACTTTTTAAACTTTCAACATATTGTACTTGTGTATTTGTGAACAACCATGTTACATGTTTATAATGCAGTTATTGAAAGGTAATGAATTCTAAATGGAAAAATAGAAATTGTTTTGGCTGTTCATTATTAAGTCTTTCAGTCATACTCCTCATACAAACTTTGAATTCATCACATAATTCAGACTTTGAAATTTATTGGCATCCATTTATTCCATCTATTTTGCATGCAGTAAACTCTTTATTATTATTTCATGTTATTGAATTTACTGCTTGGGAACTTTTAAGTTAGTAATACTGACAAGTAAAAAGTTTATGTGGTATGTACAAGAATGTCACTGTAGTCATCCATATTTTGCATTAAAAGGTAAGTAAAGAGTTCAAATGTAAGGCCATTCAGCTAATCTGAGATCAGTAATTTCCTGACAGATCAGTTAATTCCAGCTAGCACAAATCTGTTGGATCATTAAAAATGTCCACTGGTCGCTATTATAAGTTAACAAGTGATCACGCGTTGGATGTATTTGGTATAACTTGGGATGGCAATCCTCTTTCATGGTTAACAGATCAGTTTATTTTGGCAGTTCACTAATGCCAAGGCCCAGCACATTGCAGGGTACAATGAATGCCTGTAGTGGAATTGGCCATGTGTTCTTCCAGACATCAGGTACTTGACAGTGCTAATTGTCAAAACAAAGACACACACTGAACTTACCTGGAACCGCAGCCCAGTACACTTATTTCAGTTGTGACGATATATATTAATATAGGGTGTAATTATAGTGCCAAGACTTTGCCAATTGGAAAAGATCACGCTTTCTGACTTTATGAATAATGCAGAAATATACTAATTAATGAGTGTCTTGGTGATAACAGGAGAATGACATTGAAACATAAAAGGTAGCCAACATACAAAATCAGTTCTTGATAACAGATTTAAGACTAAGAAGACTAAGAAGATATTATTCTTTGACTAAGTGAATGAAATTGAAATCTTTTAATATCAGCCTCATAGAATATATATATATTGAAGTAAAACATAATTCATAATTTATTATGTATCAAACATTTCCATTTGAATTTTATGTTTGGCTCTTAAATTTTTGCATTTACAGAATACTAATGGAAAAATTCTGTTGAGATGAAGCACATTTTTTAAATTCAAAATTTTTAAATGAGAAATTGTATGTATTAATGATTTAATGGATGGATGCATCATATTAAAGAATCAGAATTTTGGATTGTTTAATTACAATTTTCTTGTAAAAATATAGTGTAAAAATTACTCCATTTTTAGCTTTAGAGGGTCTTCACCCCCCCCCCCCCAACTCCCAACTAGGGCTTTGACCTGGTCCCACAAAGGGACCTAGGCAGCCCCCTTGAGCCCCAGACTGCTTTCAGTAATGTGGTTTTTTCCCCAATTTTACCCATGCAGTCATACTCTCATACTCAGATTACTCAGCGTACATCATTACATAGGTTGTTGTGCAGGTGGAATATTTCCAGCCCCAAGTAGACTGGTTTGTATGGGTTTCTCTAATGTGTCGATAGCCATGTAAAAATATTGTTCATTTTTCCTCAGAAATTGTTTTTAATAGTTTTTTTTTTTTTACAAGTGATACTTTTCAGCTATCTCATGGGTCGGTGGTTCTTTCCAGGGTTTTCCCAGTTCTTCCTCCACTATTAATACTGGCTGCCATGTATAGCCTATTGTGTGCTGAAAAATGGCGTTAAACCCCACAACAACAACAACAACTTTTCAGCTATAAAAGTCTATGTATATCAGCCTTTAGAGCTATAGTTTTGTCCTAACGCTAGTTGATACCATGATCAGGAAATTTAGGCGGGATCATTAAAAATGTTAGCATGGTGCTCCTTTGGAGTGGTGAATAAAACATCTCGGGGTTTTAAAGCCATGTAAGTAGTTGTTAAAATTCATCATGAAATCCCTCCATGTATAAAAACTATTGAACTGTAAGGGGGGCGGGGGCAAAAATTCCAGTCTTGATTAATAGTCCAGCAGAGATATGGGGAAATGGATGTAGAATTTAAATTTGTTTTTGTTTATGTGAAAATTTAAGATGCTTTAATTTTTTTACATGATTAACAATGATTTGTTGTTTTTCCTGTCTATCTGGGCTAGGTAATTGTCTTTCCATCATACCCATAACCATTTTGTGGTTATATTTAAATGCTCGGATACATTTTGAGAAGATATTTTGTTGAAAAAAAGATTGTCAGCTAGCATATATTTGTTACTTTTTACCTGATGTTCATTTAGTTCAGATTTATTGTAGGAGTCTTTGTTAACAGGTTGTCAGTTTATGGCCCTAGACCTAATTTACTACTACTTGACTTACAGAGCCAGGAAAATACCAGTTGTTGGCAAACTTATCCCTATTTTGTCTATCACTTTGCCCTATTAAGACAGTCACTTCAACTGGAATTTTACATCCATATTTATTCCTATTACAGTTTGTTATAACGCCCTTGATTATAATGCAGTTTCAGATATAATGAAGTTGTGCGATGGATTCTTTTATGCCACAGAACAAATCAGTATAGTCTCCAGTTTTATCAGTGTAAAGATTTGTATAAAACCACTTCATTCAAGTTGGGTATCAGTATTTGTCTGTGTTAAGCCATTACTGTATGCTGTGACTCAGTTGTTGTATTTGTAAATAGGCTCTGTGACACCCAAAACTGCCATTGGCACAAAAGCCATTGTGTTAGGTCTGACAGTTGAGCTCTTCATCTATACCATGCCTATTACATTGGTATTTCTAAGCATACTGTAATGGATTTTGCTTGAAACTTTCCATGGCAGTACTTTTGTAAATAATCAGTTACCAACTTTATTTGTCTTTTATTACAAGTGATTGTAGCCATCCAGACACAAGAGCATGAGCATGTGATATCACATTAGTTGATCATGACATTTTGAAACTAACGTGGATTGCTTGTAAACAAGCTTCACTGTGAAGTACAGGCTAGATTTCTACCTTTATACTATTGATAGGAACAAATTGTATGTGACTGTGTGTTCCTCTGAAAGCAAACCAAAGATTGCTGATAAGTTCGACTAAGGACAGCATCTTGGCAGTATGTTGATACCTATATACATGAATAGAATTTTGCATAATTATTGAAATCCTGATCAGATCTCGTACATTAGGAGAGTACATACAGATCTTGTGCATGTACTCCATCATCTGTGTTAATAGGAAAGTGATGGAAATAGCAATGTTTTCCAAATGAATATTGAGGATTTTGCTGATTATTGTCAGAATTAGATTATGAATGAACATGGACAGGTCATGAGCTCTATACCCATCAAATGCAGTCATATAGATTCAAAGAAAACAGTACACTTTTCTGAAGGTTATCTTTGTTTCCATTATTGTCTCCATTTGATAAACTTGAAAACTTTTACTTTCTGTGTTAAAGGACATTTCAGGTTATATGTAAATTTATTATTATTTTAGATTGTTATTTTTCATAAACCTTCCCCAACATATTCATTCATTTTATGCTACATGGCAGTACAGTACATGAAGTGATCTTGCTCTAAAACACAGCCAAAGGGAGCCATAGAAGTGGAGTAGATGCCTTCCTTATAAAAGAGACATTTATATTAATGCAACTTAATATATAGTACTCCCTTACTTTAATGCTGTTTATTGCAGCCATTAAAGTAGACTGCCTTATTGGTTAGGTTACCTTATATAAGGGATTTTATACATAACACAATTGAATAATCATGTTGGACCCATTGCCATGTTTACCTGATACTGAAGTTAGTGGGAACATCAATAGTAATGGACCACTTTGTAGGTTTACTGTGTAAAATATATTAAAGATCAAGATATGTTACTTGGCATTATTGTTTGGCAATTTACTTTGTCTATTTCCTTTTTCTTTTTTGTGCCCCATTTATTTGTTAGCAGAAGTTCGGGAGAATAAATTAATGCACAATTATGATAATGTTCTGTTTGCAGACAAGCCCATGAAGAATACACAGTCCTTGCTAATTCATGGAGGTATTCACAAGGGTTTTCCAATAAGCTTTTCTTTGCAATGGTAGACTATGATGAGGGAGCTGATGTGTTTGGCAGTGTAAGTTACTATTTGGTCACATAAAGTTTGGTAACTGTATTAACCTTACTTTGCATTATTAATGGCAGTTTTTTTAAAGAACAGAAAAAGAAATTGAAGTTGTATGAAGTTCTGTTAATTCATTTATTTTGGCAATAATTGTATTTTTGTTGGTATGTAAATTCATAAATTAGGCAAAGGGTTCCATATGTTTCCACAGAAGGGACATTATTTCCACAGAGTCTTTAAATTTGAGGGTTTTAGTACCTATAAAAAAAAGAAATAGTGATATTATACTAACATGTTAAGTCACTTACCAACTGATAGTACCATAGTACCAGGCTTGTTCCAGGTTTAATTGTTTGGTCAAATATTTACCAAAAATAAAATGTGATGTTGTAAAAAAAATAAAGAACATGAATACTGCAGTATTCTGTATAACCTTTCACTTTATTGTATCATTGTAGGATTGTTTGTTGCTTTAGATAAATTACCATTGTATAAATGGTCTACATTTAAACATGATTTTGTTATTTCTGATAAAGATACATTTAAATGATTAAGCTTAAAGATTTGATAAAATTATGCTTTGGCATTGGCAGGCTTGTAGTTCAACTGCAATGTGTACTAAGTTCCTCTTTGGTCCTAACTATTTTGTTATCAGGTAACTATCGATGATTCAGCATAAACCTGTTGTTTTTTATATAAATCTTGCAGCTGAAACTCAGTACAGCTCCAGTGTTCATGCATTTTCCACCTAAAGGTAAACCCAAAAAGGCAGACACCATGGATATTCATAGGCAAGTATTAACTCAGTTTATGCTCATCTTTAGGCACAGTTTGTCATCTCTATGCTCAAGAATATTTTTGAGCTTTTAATACAGAAATATTATTACTCAACAATAAAGATTTCTTCTATACTGAGCTCCACCATTTTGTAACAAGCTGTAAATCTCTCTGCATATTTTGGATTCTTGTTTACACAGTACGCAACAAAAAAAGAAATGGTAGCTGAAATATTTATTCTTCAACTATATAAATGATATATCCATCAATTTACAACTTTGGCATATATTGGGAGCAACTCCGTGGCACACAATCAGCAAGTTAGAAGCATCTGATTAACTTATAAGCATACAACAAAATACATGATACATATAAACTAATGAAAAATATGGTAGAGTATGGTGCAACTCACAAATGATTCTCAGGTAAATAATCCCCAAATTGCTGAATTAAACAAGTCCAACTTTTTCAAAACCACTGATAATTAGGTCTGATCTTTCACTCATTGTCGCATGAGCTGCAATTATCCGTTCAGTGTGAAATGGCTTGATTAATGAGGTTGCATGGTTTACTAATACTGTGCACTGGTCATCACCAGTAACATCTTTTTCCGTAATGGCATCCATGACTTGTTTAGCATACCACTCGTGGAAGTTTGACATCAATTCTTCTTTGTACTTTTTATTTACTGTTAAGTCTAGTGGTTGAAGTCAAGAGGCAGGCACTAAGAAAGGTATTTCGCTGTCTTTCAATTTAGTTAGCATCTTTGCACTTTGGTGTGCTCTAAACACATCAAATATTGCCACTGCTTGCTGATTGCATTGTGCAAGGGGCACTGCTTGCTGATTGCATTGTGCAAGGGGCAGCATGTCACATGTTTTGTTCACATAAGGAATGATGATGACATTATCCACATAATGTATCATAGAGTCTTCATTACTCCAGTGTGAGACTGTTCGAGTCACATCCCAGTGGTCAGGGAAAACTACACCCTTGGGTAGGCATCTGTCAATCTTCCTTGCGTAAATAACTTATGGGGGCAGGAGACTGTCTGGAATATTGTGATGTTTCACTACGGTGTAACTTTCTCCAAGAATGTTTTCTTAATGTCTTCAAACTCACAGGGCAGCTGTTTTATACTTTCCGTTTAACAAATCCCATATGGCGAAGTAACAACCTCACCCAATGCTTGGTGATGCTGATGTGTCCACCGTAATGTGCTAGCTGGCTGCAAGCATGCTTGGTGATCACAGCCTCTGCCCCAGCTATTACAATCCTAATATTGATCACTCTTCCATTAATTCTAACTTTCTTGATCCAGTCTTGTATCTCTGCATCAGGCATGCTTCCTGGCATCAAAGGATTGTCCCGGGATGATTTGGGTAAATTAGAAAGATGTTGCCCATCTTGCTTTTTTAACTTTATGTATTGGTCCCGCATACTCTGTACTGTGGTCTCACTGATCATACAACTCAGATCGCTACTGAATTTGCTGGCTGCCTTGGCAACACCATTATCAATGGAGTATCTGACTATCTTTGCCCGGATTTCCTCGTTATAACTGTTATACTCTCCTCACTTTCTTTTCCATAATATGCTGCATGGAGTTCCTGTCTTACCTGTCTCACTACAGGTGTAAACTTCATGCAATGATATGCTTGATGTTCCTGTCTTACCTGTCTCACTACAGGTCTAAACTTCATGCAATGATATGCATGGAGTTCCTGTTTTACCTGTCTCACTACAGGTGTAAACTTCATGCAATGATATGCTTGATGTTCCTGTCTTACCTGTCTCACTACAGGTGTAAACTTCATGTAATGATATGCATGGAGTTCCTGTCTTACCTGTCTCACTACAGGTGTAAACTTCATGCAATGATATGCTTGATGTTCCTGACTTACCTGTCTCACTACAGGTCTAACCTTCATGCAATGATGTGCATGGAGTTCCTGTCTTACCTGTCTCACTACAGGTGTAAACTTCATGCAGTGATATGCTTGATGTTCCTGTCTTGCCTGTCTCACTACAGGTCTAAACTTCATGCAATGACTTTATGTTCATGTCTTACCTGTCTCACTACAGGTCTAAACTTCATGCAATGATATGCATGGAGTTCCTGTCTTACCTGTCTCACTACAGGTGTAAACTTCATGCAGTGATATGCTTGATGTTCCTGTCTTACCTGTCTCACTACAGGTGTAAACTTCATGCAGTGATATGCTTGATGTTCCTGTCTTACCTGTCTCACTATAGGTCTAAACTTCATGCAATGATATGCATGGAGTTCCTGTCTTACCTGTCTCACTACAGGTCTAAACTTTATGCAATGATATGCTTGATGTTCCTGTCTTACCTGTCTCAGTACAGGTCTAAACTTCATGCAATGATATGCTTGATGTTCCTGTCTTACCTGTCTCACTACAGGTCTAAACTTCATGCAGTGATATGCTTGATGTTCCTGTCTTACCTGTCTCACTGCAGGTCTAAACTTCATGCAATGATATGCTTGATGTTCCTGTCTTACCAATCTCACTATAGGTCTAAAATTTATGCCATAATAAGCTTGGAGTTCTGGTTTTATCAGCCTCACTGTAGGTCTAAAGTTTATGCTTGGGCTTTCTGTCTTACCAGTTTCACTTGTTTAGGTACCATGATAAAAAGTATAATTTGCTTAAAGTTTATGTTGGTACAATGAAAGCATATCCTACATCATCTTTGTTATTTCTCTGTAATTTAGTACTATTTTGTGTCATTGGGAGCTCTGATAATGTAGCTCCATGAGCCATTTCAACTTCACTTTTTATTTCTTTTTTTAAACAAAATTTTATTAGGTTTTGTATGTATCAATCTGAGGTACAACTTACCTGCACCTGCTAATTTCAAACATTACTCTTCTTTTAGAGTTGGTTTTCAGGCAGAGCAGATTGCTAGATGGGTTGGAGAAAGAACTGATATACAGGTATTTATCAGCACATTTTTTGAAGATGTTTTATAAATATTGTGTCCTGTCTAATCACATTTGCACACATATATGTCCATTTTTTGCTGACTTTTTCATGTAATGCATCTCCTACATATTATGTTACACATATATTTGTAAACTGACAACCACTTTATTGCATTTTTTTGGACATGAGTAAAGATGACAAAATTGCTTAAGGTGTTACAAAAACTTACTAATAAACATAGTATTTATCAGAAGTCTGTGTAGTCATTTTACAAGATATTGTGAAGGTCATTGTAGATTTTTGACTTGTTTTGTAATGACACAAAAATCTCACTAAGCAATCAGATTGAGGCATTTTATAAAGTTATGTGCTAAACAAAGTCATTTTTGGAATTTGCATTTCGTTGGGTCACATGTACTTGGCAGTTAAGAAAATATTCTGATCTGCATTTGGTTGCTTTAATTTTCTGTCTTTCTCCATTCGTGTTCTTTATGTCAGAATATTGCTGCAGATTTATTTCAGACATGGTGACCTGTGTTTTTTTTGTTTGGGTTCAAAATATTTCTTGTATTTTTCAAAATCCTCGATGTAAGAAGAAGATAATATATTTGACATATGTCTCATTCAGGGCAAAATCACACTGAATTGACTGTAATATTTAAATAGATCATGTGATAAAGTTGCCCTTGGCAAAAATAGTTCTGGGACTTCTATCATTTCTTCACTTTAGTATATTTATTTGGTAATATCTTAGGCTTGCTTCTGTGTGAACAATCACTGGTATAATAAGTGAGTTTTAGTCCTTATTAAAATAATTATTTCAGACCTGGAATTATTGCTTGATGTGAATTACAAATGTGCATAGCAGTTTCTGAATTTGATCTATTACAGAGGTTCATCTCAATAGAAGGATTTAGTGATGTGCAAATTGTTATTGAGAGAAATTTCGTTAATGTTAAGCTTTGCCACAGATTTCTAAATGGCCCTTTGAGAATAATGTATGCAGACTATAAATCTGTGTATTATTGGCCTTTTAGGTGTAATGTATTAGGTCAGTTTTAATTTTTGAACAAAAATATTCAGGAAAAAAAGTGATTGAGACTCTAATGTTTGGTGAATATTGTATTTTCATTTTGATCATGTATTAATGTTAATAGTATGCAAATTTGTTTTAGACACATGTTTATACTACTTTATAATAGATTGCCAATTTTAATAGACACATATACATAAATCTGAGTTAGATTTTGTTCATTGACTTGTACATTTCTTTAAATACAACACTTACTGTTGCAAATTAGCAATTTATTGCATATTTAATTTCTTTCCCATAGATCAGAATTTTCAGACCTCCCAACTACTCAGGAACTTTAGCATTAGCCTTGCTGTTTTCCTTGGTTGGTGGATTGCTGTACCTGAAGAGAAACAATCTAGAGTTTTTGTACAACAGGAATTTCTGGGGGATAGGGGCATTGGTAAGGATAACATGTATGATTACATTATTTTTACAAAATATTCTGATGGCCTAATTTTATATTTCATAGTTGGTCTGAAATGAAATGGTGCCAAAATGACCACCACAGCAGATGTCTTGAAAATCTTGTCTCACCTTCTCCTAAATTGATGGTCATATTTACATATTGTTTTCATTAAAAGACTTATTATGATGTCTAGTTAGTCCTGGATGATAACTATGTCAATCTGATGTGAAATACATCTGCCATGGCAACCATTTTCAGGTTATCTCTATTCCTGAACAGATGGTTGTATCAACATGGGGTTTCACTGTCAAATACATTACATGATTACATTGCCAAAATATTAATGTGTTTGGTAAGTATTAAATAAGTTATTAAATAATTTGTATTCCTCTATCTAATACATTACACAATCATATTAACATTTTAGTAATGTGATTGGGTTAGCATTTTTGGAGAAACATAAATTTAGCTTTTCACTAATAATGTCTGATTAGACCTAAATGAAAATGGTGCTTGTTGGACATGCCTTTGGATATCAGTGTGGTTGTCATTTTGGCTGCCTTGAAAGTCTGATCATAGCTTCTTAATGGATGGTCATATCAATATGGAGATTTCACTTAAAGACTTCATATGATGTCTAGTCGGTTCTGAAATGAAAATTGTACCATTCTGACTAACAATACAGCCTCAATGGTAGCTATTGAAAAACTTATTATTACTGCTACACCTGTGAAGATGGTGAGTTAAGAAGGATGTTTCACTAAAAAGTTTCTTATGATGTCTAGTTAGTTTTAAATGAAAATAGTGCTCCTTGAACAAAAAATTTGGCCACAATGGTTTTCCTCTTGAAAGTTTTGCTGTCATTACTCCATATACAAACCAATGAATTTGGATCAGACTTTGTATTTACTTGCATTCCAATCTCTAAATTAATTTTAAGGCTGAAGGTCTTGTCTTAAGTTTTTAGTAGGGCTGGATGGGTTTTAAGATAAAAATTATGATTTTGCTGTATCCCTCCCTCCCCATTGTCTGTCTGGGTGTCAGTTGGCAAAAATGGGAGTGAGAGAGCAGGGTGGGAAACTGGACAAAATGGGAGTAGAGAAACCAAACTGGTAAAAATGAGCCCAATTGGGTAGTTCCCAGTCTGCTATTTTTTAAGATTATTTAACCGATTTATGGATATATGTATGGTCTTATTCAGTGACTTGTTGTTTTTGAATGAAAATTATTGCATATAGATTAAAGCAAAGTTTGACATTTTCTAAGACAAATGATTTTCTGTTGATGATAAGCTTTGACATTTGACACACCACTTACAGGTAATTTGTGAACATGTTAATTCAGACATAAAAAAGCAGTTCTGTTAATAAATTAGGCATGTTGGAATTTCTCACGAATATCAGAGATGGTTTCAGTATGTAGCAGTTAAAAAAAAGAAACAGAAATATTTTGGATTGCCAGAAATTCTTCTTGACCATTAGAGCAACAAGTCCCTTCATGGGACTCTTGTGTTTTATGCATTTACTGAGGTTGATGTGACATAAATCACAGGTTTTATATTCATTCTTGTAAACCAAATTTAACATTGCATTCAGATGATTTAGAAGAGAAAGATAGTAATTATATACTTACTTATAAGTTGGGTCCAACTGCATACAAAAGACTCTGATCTGCCATTTCATAATGCACCAGCAGATCACATCCTATGTTTGTTCCACTTCCACTGATTACTTCTAATAAACTGCATATACACAGATCTGCTGGCACATTATGTTATGGCAGATCAGGGTCAGTGCAGTTAGATCTGAGTTATATGTGAGCTTAATGCGGTAAGAAGGAAAGGGCAGAATCAGAATAAGATTAAAAGATAAATAGTTATGCTAATCACCAGTTAAATAATAGAACAGTCATTAGAAGAGCAGATATGATGACTTAGGCTTTGTCACATACTGTGTGTATGCATTTATATTTGTGTTGATCCTTCTTATCCAGATTTGACAGTGACTGTTTGAAATCATAATAGTAGATATGTAACCACGCTGAAAATTTTGGATTTCTTGTCTTGTCACTTTACTTTATAAATATTTTTTATTTAAATTTCATGTTGTAGGCGGTGATATTTGCAATGACATCTGGTCAGATGTGGAATCATATCAGGGGGCCCCCTGTGATGCACAAGAATCCCAACACAGGACAGATAGTAAGTGTGGTTGCATATCAGATTTGTTGTTTCGTATTGATGAAATTGTGATGCCAGATATTCAACTTAGACTCCAGGCTTCAAGATTAAAAACCATGTTTAAAATCTTTTTTAAATGGATTATACAAATACTGTGGCTCAATTTATATTTGTGGTTTTGCTAAAAATGGCATTTTTTTGGATGCTTAGACAGATGAAGGAGCCCCATTGTTTCTGCAGAAGAATGATTCTTTGTAGGGTCTTTAAATTTGCAGTTTGTAGCAACTATGAAATTCCCCTAAAGTTAGCATTGCATGAAAGCTAGTGAATTTACAGTATGTGGAGGTTAGAATATTAGGCCCGTGCTAAAATTTGAGTATGTCTGTTTGAATTAGACAGGAAAGAAAGTGAAACATATAATCCCTTGGAATTCTTATTCAGAATTTTGCAGGTTTTGAAGAATTATGTTTAAAGAGAATGTATACTGTATGAAATAGCTGATCAACTTCTAGTTAAAAGACAGTGTTGATTTCTGTAACCAAAATAATGATCATTTTATGCTCTTTTGTAACGTTATATATGTACAGCAGACAGTTCAGGTTGTTCAATTATATTCATAAATGTGCATTTTATTACTATTTGCCAAATGTTTCAAATTGAATATGACACACAGTTAAATAATAATGAATTCATACATGTTATTTCTTAGCAGATTTTGAATCACATTATGTCGATATTTAGCAGTAAATGCAAACAAAGAGAGGTAGCACAGCATATGATTTTATTGTGACCACATATGTAACTATGGATACAGCTGTAATCTACATGTTTTGTTTTACTTTCAGAACTATATCCATGGCAGTAGCCAGGGTCAGTTTGTAGTTGAAACCTACATTATCATGCTGCTCAGTATCCTTTCTTTCATTGTCCATTGATAAAGCATCAAAGTGTCAAGAATTACACAATTAAAATAGGAAAGCATAGGATTCTGTTTTGGGAGCAAATAGTTGGTATGGTCATTGTGGATAGACACTTCCAAATGATGAAAAATATGCCACCTTAAAAAATATAATTGCATTTAATATAGGTGTGCAGTTCTGTAAAACTTGATTACATGTATAAGCAAGTCTCAAAAATGAGACAACAGGAATATTTTCTTTTGTTGTGGAAGAAGTAGAGGATAGCAGTATTGGTTCCAAGAGACGAATGTCATAGATACTTTATTTTCTAAAATCTTATTTGATTTTTTCTTCTCTATACATAAAGCGTTAAGATGAATTGAATCACACCAAGGTACTTTGGCTAGCACATAGAGTACCTGACATCAGTGTAAATGGTATGCACACAATTGTTCTTGTACAGTCCCATATCTCTTGTTCTCCATAAATCTACCAATCCACATTTACATGAAAGGAACCCTACCATAACTGATAACTGACCTGGAATATAAACTCAAAGGAAAGTAGGTTGTTGATTACTTTCAAGAATATTCGATATATTGATACACCACGCCCTTGATAAATCATAACTTGCAAACCTGCTTATAATGCGGGGTTAGGCATTATTCCCATTTTTTAAGTAGAATTATCCCCAAAATTGGCTCCTATTTATTGAGTGTGAGGAAAATTGCAATCAAAATTGGAGAATGTAACCTTGATATCGAAAACAGTCGTTTGTACCCAATTTGAATCTTGAAACTGTCAACTTTTAAGAAATGTTTTTATTACCTTTTATTTTTAAACAGCATTGTTAATTAAACCGTTTGTTTCAAATAAAATACCAGGAATTGAATAAAAGAAAAGTTAAAAGGCATGCAAATCCTACCTTCATATGAGCTCACAGTCACAGTTGCATGTCAGGTCAACTCATTTCATTTGATCATTTAAACACTTATAAATGTTACATAATAGAAATTAAAATACCTTAAATTTGATTACTCGCTCACAAATGTGATCAAAAGATAGTAAGGCAATCAAGCAAAATGAGTGAACAAAAAGCTTTGCTTCACAGGTATGGTTCATTATAGAGAATCAAGTTGCAGAGATCTACACTTTTCAATCTTCTATCCAGTCTGTAACTGTGGAGTTTACCAATACTATACCTATTTACAATGATATGGAACAAGAAACTGCCCACTTTTGTCTCTTCATTCCTGGACTCAGTGGCATTGGCCATTGACACCCTTTCAATCAGCTGGGACAAAATAAAGGCATATACCTTCCCTCCATCAGTCCTAACACAGAAACTAATGCAGAAAATGAGTGGCATAGCTCCTGAGTCAATGAAATGCTCGATTTGGCAACAGACATAGCCAAGAAAATTATAGTGACCACACATTCCTCAAGCAGCTGAGGTCACCATTATTCCATCAGTGACCAGAGAAACTTTAAGCCTGACTCTTGTCAGGGTTACCCTGCATGAAATGGAACTCAGTACTTCAATTATGAAAAGGATTGCTTTCCAATTTGGGGACCCCGAGTGGTCTAAAGTGCTCTTCGTTACGGATCACTGCCATCTCACCTCTGTCTGCGGTGGTTTGAGCCTAAGATTCAGCCAATGTGGGTATGTGAGAAAGCTTGCCAGTAGCTTCTCGTGGGTCGGTGGTTCTTTCCGGGGTTTTCTCTGGTTCTTCCTCCACCATTAATACTGGCCGCCATGTATAGCCTATCATGTGCTGCAAAATGGCGTTAAACCCCACAACAAAAAGCCTTCCACTTTGAAGGCAGACATAAGGGAAGTGGTGAGTTTTTAACAATTGGTGTCACATTAAAGTCACCACTTTCAGCCTCCATTCTTCAATTGGCCTCCTCTATTCCATGATTTTGGATGTGTACAAACATCATGAAAAAGAAATTGGATGCAACGTTACAAGAATATTTTCGACTTGTCCAGATTTTACGTATCAAGAACATGTTTGCTCACCTTGTTCCAAAATGGAACCTCTGCTGGATCTCATCTAAGTTTAAGCTGCTGTCTTCCAGCTTGCTGATGCAATTATCCTACCAACTTGCTTCATGATGGCACAAGCTCAAATTTGCAGGGTGAGTGAACTGTCATGCATATAATTCCATTCCATTGGCTAATGATACAACCTGGTTTCATTTCTAACATGATATCGTCAGTAGGCACATAACTCTGTTCTCCCTCTTCTCAGATGCTAAGTTGTTTGGAGAATATGACAGCCATCAAAAGCTTCCTACCAGTTAAGGCAGGAAAGTAAGATGTAACCTCACACATGTTGACTGCTTGGCTAATGGGGATTATTAGATTATATTAACTTACTCTGAATTCTCACAGGATCAAGAATGAACCATGCATATGAGTAATGTCCAATTCGAATTTAATGTCTCAATTTAAGACATAGTGGAGTCAGTTAGCTGGCATGCAGTCTGCTTTTTCCAGTTTCAGTTAGACTGGCACAATCTTGCAAATTTGCCTAGGAAACTTTTAAGTGTAAGGGATCCCATAGGGGTTAAAACTGTGTAAGTGTATAAACATATCATTTCGTTTTAGGAAAAGTTTATCTTTTTAGTAGAGCAGTCATTGTGCTCCTACAGGGTAATGTGGATCAAGGTTATATGGATAAGCATTTCCTCTTTCTTTTATCTATTCTACTAATGTTAATGTGATCAAATTTTGTGTTTCACAGGGAAAGGAAATTTTGTTAATAAATTATGTTTTTCAAAAATTACTTATCTGATCACATCACTCTCAATCCCTCCCAACCTTTTGTTAAAAAATGAGCATACTGTTACAGGTGTCGCTCAAGCATAAACTGGTTGCATCTGGGATATGGGTGGCCACCAGGTGGGAACAAAGGGAGTTATTTTGTAACTTCCCATTGTCTGTCTGATATATAGATCTGTGGAAAGAAGTTTTTCATCTTTAATGGAGGCAGGATTCAGATGTAGCAGAGAGTAATTTTATAAAGTTAAACTGATAAGGTAAGAAGTTTTTGAGAAACAGAATTTACTGAAATATTTCCTTTTTGTAACACTTTTGTTTATGCAGTTCATGTCACTAAACTTGAATGGTCTGTTTTAATTCAACTGACAGTCTTTTGTCCACCGTGCATCATCCAGTTTTCATTGACAGTTGATATTTACAATTTCATCTAAAAAACCATGTGCAAGTTTGCATATTATGTTACAGGAAGCAGGATTTGACCAAAATTAAAGATAAACATCCTTGCATGAAGGGATTTAAAGTTTGTGCAAATCTAAAATAGAAAAACCTTTAATCAGTAACTTATAATAAATCACTCAGTAGAATTTAACCAGATTTGAAAGGCGGCCAAAGTGGCTTTCCGATTTATGCAGATGTTGATAATCTGCCATCAAATATATCAGTAATTACTAAAAAGATAAGACCTTTGAAAGTTTTCCTGTGTATTATCAATGGACTTTAATTGTCACTGACTTGTTTACTGGTCTATATAGACTCCTAGGAAGATGCATTTCTATTTAGAGGTTGCTTTTAAAAAACCTGTTCTTCATTCCAAACGGGCTGCTTAGATTCTGCAAAATTGATTCCTGGTACCAGTCATTACGGGTTGGAATCTCTGCTGTTGGGCAAATGTCAGCCAGGAGATCCATCTTGGATCTACTTAGGCCTCTTTCTTACTAATATTTGCCCTTTCAAAATTAAGTTACAGAGATCTACCTTCCTGAGAATCTGGACTATACCTTGGCAGAGCAGGCCAGACTATTCTTCAGATTCTTCTAGAGTTGACATTGTATATATGACTAATTATATATATATATTATATATATATGTGTGACTAATTGTATATTTGTATAACTGTACGGCTAATCATATGCTGGGTAGGAAATGGCAAATTATGTCATTACAAGTTTGCAATTGCATTTTTCTTCCTTTCTTTGCTTTAGTTCTTGTTTTAAATTTCTACATGATTTTTCCATAACTGTTGAATCAGATGCTGCAATAGTTGGAGGGTTTGTTTTGATGAGTGAGGCTCATGCTCTGAAGGGAGACCCAGGAAAGAAAAGAGGTATGTTGGTAAACAGGGTCAAATTTAACACCTTTTATCCCTTGCATTTTTGCACAAGTGATGAACAAAAACATTAACCAGCAAAATCCTATTTTTGCTGGATATTTTCTGTAGCAGTTACTGTTAATGCCTATAATGATATCAAGACATTTTGGACTAAAAAGGAATTATATTTTGTCAGTTGCAGTTTTAATATGTCCTAAATAAAATGGTAAAGCTGAATTGTTTTTCTTGTTAACAACTTCGTAAGTCTGATTACACATATTTCAGTTATATTGCGTATGAGAAACATGATTTAAGGACACAGAAAGCATGATGCATCTGTATCAATCGTATGTTATTATATTAGATTGAATGTGTTAGAAACATTTGTATTCAGGGGATGGTTTGGACAGTGTGACAAATATTGTAATACATTGTCTTACAAAAAATACAAGTCCTCAAAAGAGATATTGTAACATATTGTACCTAAAAGAAGATACACCTGCGAAATATTATATACCCTGGTTGAAAGATATCCCCCTTGTGCACAAAAATTATGGTCTCTTGAGACAGGTGATCTTTCAAGATGGGTAATACTACAGTATAATCAGTAAATATGTGCATTAAGAACAGGTACTCTATCATGGCAGTAGTCTTGCAAAACAGGTTTTACTGTATTTCGAAATTTGGTGAATAAAATAGTGGAAAAATAATTACTTTCCATTGAAAGCACAACAGTTGTTGTCAGGTTCACTGTACATGTAAGAATGGTCACAGTGCCGTACAAAGGTCAGTAATTAGTACCAAAACAAGATTCCTTTTGTGACAGAAGTGTTATGTTCGAACTGAAAATATTTACATACTTTAAGGACGTTTACTAGTGATTTACTGTACATCATTTGAAACCTTTTCACTTGTAAAATGATACAAGAGCTTGAAATATCAGCTAGCATTTTGTCAGTTTGCTTCTATCCATTGTCTCTCCATCAGCATTTGAGTGTTACTGTTCTAAGACCATGTTTCTGATCTGTATGAGCAAATATTGGAAAAGAAGTTTTATCATTAAGGTCTCTGATGGGTTTGAATACAAGCAAGATCACACATTAATGGGATGTTCTTGCATCTGATTGGCAGATCTTGTTACCACTCTCCAGACATTTCTGTTTTAATTTTGTTTAGACTTGGCTTATATTGTCAGAGTTTTAGATGAATTCCATAATTATCAGGATTAATGCATCATAATGAGACAATTTTGGTTGGTTGAGATTGTTATTTCTCTAGATGTAGAGACTGTTTTTCTTCCAGCTCTAATAAAACGTGGTAAATAGGCTTTCAGCATTAAGGTCTTGGATGAGTTCACATGCAACAAAACTGTTGTGAGTTATATCTTAAGAAAATTTTGCATTTATAGTTACATCTGTGTGCAATACACAAATTGTATGTGTGAATAACCGAGGGAGTGTGTATTTGTGCAGAGCTGGTTAGTGTTATGATTTCTCTGCGTCTCATTTTCTCCTAGATTTGTCCTTTCAGAATGATTGGTTCCGCTAAATGCAGACATCAAGAGGATTACAAGGTTAATGGCAGGTTGTTCTGATTAACTGTGTTGACTAGTACAGTAGAACAGTGGAATTTATAATTGCCCTGATCTTACCTGAAATAAAGCTATTTATTAAAAATTATGTCCTTACATCAGTCAACATTCATCCAAACTATAGCTGGTATATGAGTGTTGTGGTTTCATTTGAGTAGAGAAACAATCATACTTGAAACAGTCATGCATATAAATACTTTATGAAGTTCATTAAACCTGTTATGTTGGACATTACAGAGATTTTAAGATGAAAACTATGGTCATGTGGCTAAAATTAGACAGAAATATAGCAAACTCCTGATATACATCTATCACAGCGAATATGTGTGTCTGCATTGTGTAATGAAGTTAATATTATGTAAAATTATCATTGTTCAGCACTAAGCATATTTTCTGTATAAAGACCGCTCCAGTGGCCTAGTGGTTGGAGTGTCCGCCTCAAATGTGGGAGGTCATGGGTTTGAAACCCAGCCGAGTCATACCAAAGACTTTTAAAAATGGTACTGACATCTGCCTTGTTGGCATTCAGCATTAATAGGTTAGTGTTAGGACTGGTCAGCCTGGTGTCAGGATAATGTGACTGGGTAGGACATCATGCTACATATCTGCGGCATGATTCCCCATTGCTAGACATCACTATAAACTGTCACACTTTAGATACTGTAGCGATATGACTGAATTTTTAAAAAAGCTACGTTAAAAGTTTAAATCACACATTTTTCTGTAAAAATTCTGTTGGCAGCATTGTGGGAAAGTGACCAATAAAGTTTGTTTTTCCCTTTTTTTCAGTCATTGCCTTGATTGGTCTGGCATGTGTAGCCATATTTTTCAGCCTCTTGCTATCCATATTCAGATCTAAATATCATGGATATCCATATAGGTAAGTTTTAAAATCACATGTATGCAGGAATCATAATTTATTAAAGCTCATTTTATCATGCTAAAATAGAGGAGAGCTATTGTATCGACCCCCATGTTGTCATGAACACATATAAAAGTTTATTTATTTGTACAGTCTCACTATCTCAAACATTTGTGCTTCATAGATCCAAATCAAGTTTCAAGTGGGTTTCATGGCATCTACCCCTTGTTGAAGGGATTAACTTTGTACATATATGGACATTATATATTTTTAGTTAAATATTTGTGTTTAGCTCATGTTCATTGTATGCTATATGCATGCTGTTATACTTGGAATGATGAAACCTGGTAAACGAATGGATCTTGAAGAGTACTACTTACCCCCTCATCACAGAAGTGGTACTTATGACCCATGTTTGACACTTCACTGGCTTTACTTAAAATTTATGTCAAGTTCATTTCTTAAAATCTTTCTACGATAGAATCATTGATCTAGATGATTCTGTGCATCTGTACAATTACCATACCCTTGGAATAAATTGTCACTATTATCTACAGGTAACATTTTGCATGCTTAGGTTAAATTTTTTCATGTAGCTCACAAATGCGTATTTTTGGAACCCTGCATTCAGTTAAATCTTGAATCATGAAACTTGGTGGGAGATGCATCATGATTAGGCTACACCATACCATTATCACTAAATTAGGTTGCTATGGCCCACATTTTACACTGCAGTGTAATTTAAGTTTACTTCTCAAGCGCTGTTCATACTGGAACCATGACGTTTGCATCTCTGCTAGTACCTCACCAGCACAATAGGTTACTGTGACCTAACATTTCACATTTAATTGGCTTAAAGTTTTTGCATTTGGCTCTTGACCCGAGTTTTTTTCGTGCATGCTACATAGATCTATTCCTAATCTTTGTCTTTTATGTCAAAGGGTCAATATTTTCTAGATCAGGATAACTTTAATCTTAATTTGTTTTAGCATGATAATTAATGTTTACAGTGATTCTGTAGATTACTAAAAGCTGCTTAGCAGTGAGCTTTGTAATCATTTATTAAATTCATGTTGGGTAGAGTTATGGCAGTTAATTTCACATCGAATGTTGCTTTTGTGTAGGAGATTTCAAGAATCATTTAACATATTCTGATTTGATTTGGGAAGGACATGCTATATTAGGGGGAACAAAATTGTCTCTTCAATATAGAGACGGTGAAACCCCGCATTGTTGCAGCACAAATTCGGATATAACATGATTGTGGTGTGGCTTCCATTTATATATATATATTTTTCATACACAAAATACCAAAAAAGTTTTTAAAAATTCTTCAAAGTATGAAAAAGTAAGGTATAAAAAGTTCATTGTTTTTTTAGTAGAGATCATGTATGAATTTGAATATAACATGATTGTCGCATGTCTCCTGAAATTTTACAGACGTTTCTCAGATTTCTTTAAGTTTTGATTTTAATAATTTGGCAGGATATATTGTATTCTTGAAGATAGAAAAAGCAACTGAAAATCAGATTTTCAAATAACAGTAAAAGTACTCTGATTCGCAGCAGAGAAATCAGTCATAATGAAATTTATACAGACACCATTTATTGACCTTGGGATGTAACTATGCATCATCTTTCCTTACTTAATTTTGCTATTATTTTTGTTGCACTGAATTCAGACACGTAATGATTTCTAACAAAATTAATAAATATCAAACTGCTATTGCATATTTTTGATTGAAATATTATGGATTCACTTCATGCATGCTATGAGCTCTGCTGGTGAGTACATACCCTATTCATGCTGTACATTAGAGGTGTATGTATATATATATATATATATATATATATATATATATATATATATATATATATATATATATATATATATATATGCACCGATAGTAAAATACTATATATGCAATCTCTTTTTTCACTACATGTGCATTTCTCATTTAATATGCATCGATTTAAGATGGTAACTGCCATTGAAGCACGTAGGTTTGCACCCCCTTTTATTACTCCCCCCACCATTTTTGGGGTTCATATATCATTTTATTGAACTAACTGATTTGATTGGATTTATAGCACAATTTGTTTCATAGCATGATGAATTTTAGTGGACCCCGACCATCATGTTATAACGGGGTTGAAATGTACACAGTCTCATAGATTTTGATTAGGCTACCTAGTTTTAATGAACGATACAACTATGATAAGTGATTATATAATCTGGAGTTGCATGAAAAATATGAATTTGTTTGCCAGGGAATAGTCCAGTAAAACATTATTCTAATATTATTCTTTTTAAGATGTTTGCCAGATTATAATCCATTATATTTTCTTTTTTTCAGCTTTTTAATAAAGTGATGTAGGGTGGCTCATCGTTTCTTTTGAGGAGACAGTGGGTTCGTTCTGAGAATGCATGCAATTTGAAGAAAAAATGTTTTCAATTAAAAATGTAATTACTCGCACATTTTTGGGCGAGTGAACTGGAACATATTTTAAGTGAATACAGCTTTTATTATTTACAACTTTAAGAGTCTCATTTTACAAATACTTTCTTAAATATTTAAAATTCCATTAATGTCAACACTTTGTTTGGTAAATTAAGAATTGTTATTTTTGTGTTTGTGTGAAATTTTAACAGTCAAGTTATGTTTCCATGTAAGAGATATGCAAAAATAAATAATTATATTAATTTATTTGCAATGAATCAACTTGTCATCATAAAGAAATAAATATTTTAAATTAAACTTGTATCTTGGTTTTACAATTTTGGATAAGCCAGAGAGGCTGGTTGATAATTAATTTGGAGAAAACAGCAGTGCTATGAACTTGCAGATTTTTTTGTTCACTTGGTTGTAAGGCCAAGTGAGCTAATGTTATGGTCCATTATCCATTGTGTATCAATAGTCTGTCCATTGCTTGTCTCCATTTGCCTTTTCAACTTCTAAAAAACAAAAGAAATTTGAACCAAACTTGGATGAGATCATCCTGGCAATCGCTTGAACTTTTTTTTACAAATGATACTGACCTACTGCCAAATATGGCAACCATTACTAAAAATTTTTTTTTAATATACATTCTGTTACAAATTGCTGAACAAAATGTGACAGTTACGAGTACTAAATATAGAGCATACTGTGAACAGCATATTATATGCCATGCCCCCATGTTTATTAGGGGCCATCCATTTAGTATGTACAAATGGAGGGTGGTTTGAATTTGTGGGGAAGGGAGAATTGTACATATGCATATAATGACACAAATTATAGCATCTATAAGTAAAACCTATTTGCCTTAGCCAAAAATAAACAACATACAATATTTGCACATCTTCCCCCAATCAATTTTAAAATGAAAACTATCAAGGAAATAAGTTATAAATAGGCACAGTATGTCATATTTGGTTGACCAATGAGAAGGCACTATTGATTCATAAATAGGTCACAAGGGAACCTATATGTCTCCTCCGTTGTAGTTATTTATGTATGATATGTAAATTGTAAGCAACAATACGAGCTCCTGGTTTCCCGAGCAGTCCATTGCAGTCAAAACTGTGTCGTCTGTGTCCAATGTCTTGTTTTAATATTCCCACCACCAAATTGAACAAATAAAAAGGTGGAACTCTTGTACACATTTATTCAAAGATATTAACTCCAAAATTTATGGAATTATTGATATTATCAAATACAGTTAATGATCACGTCTTTTTCTAGAAAACATACTCACCCATGTAAGTATGGTGATTGTGTTACTAAAGAAATTCCCATTTGATTTCAAATGCCAACAAGTTGACAGTGTTTGAAAGGAGGTTTCTTTCTTACCCTAAAGACAATCAAACCACAAAGTTTGGGTCAGGTATATGATATTGTGCAGAAAACATCTTCATATTTCATTCAGTGACTTTGACCTTCTGACCCCCAAATCACAGTACCATCCGTCTTCCTTGCCCCAACTACAACCTATCCACAAAGTTTGGTAATGCTGATGGCAAAGAACTTACGTTATTTTCAGAAAACTAAATTGTCAACTGAAGGGTTGTATGTTCTGCCTTAAAACTCAAAACCGGCTGAACAGAAAAGGACCAAATTTGACAGAAGCCATCATGTCATGAAGCCATTTCAAATTTATACAAATGGTGCTGATCCACCATGAATTATGCCCACTGTTACAAAAATTGAAAAACCAGGAAACAATTTATTCTCAAAAACCTGATATTACAATTTGACGAAGTCAAACACTGCTAGACAAAATCTGACCTAATTTGAAAGAAAGCATTTGGGCATGAGTCTTTAAGGTCTACACATTTTTTTTCTCAATCTGCTCTCAAATATGGCTACCATTACTTAAAAACAGAAAACCTTCAACAAACTAACTAAATTTAACTATGCATCCTGGTATGAAGGTTTGGTTTTATGGGTTTACCACTGTTTTTCTGCTATACAAAGTGGCCAATATATTTAACCCGAGACAATAAGAGCCTATGGGATGGTCTGTTTGTCATCCATACGTACACATTTGGTATTGCTACTCTTCCTAAACTACTTGGAGGATTGCCAGGAAATTTTACATACCCATTCATCCCATGTTCACACACACATACACAAAGTGTGACCCTGCTATAGCACACTCCGTTATAACACTAATTCAAATATAACACGGTCGTGGTGTTGCTCCCGAAATTTCACATGTATTTTTCAAGTACACAAAAAAAAATCTTTCTTAAAAGTACAAACAAAATGTAAAAAGTTTATTAGCATTTTGGGAAAGAGATCAGTCATCACGTATGAATAATACAAAATGATCGTGGCATGGCTCCTGAAATTTTGTGCGTATTTTTCTCGTACACAACAAAATATTTTCTTCTTAAAAGTACGAAAAATAATGGGTAAAAAGTTTATTCAGGATCGTGCAGGGCTTTGCCAATGTCGCAAATTACAACTGTTTTCCCCTTATTGGCGGCAAAATATACCATCTAGCGATTTTTTTTAAATTGCCAACATTGTTTGCTGTTTAAACTTGTATAAACAACAATTGGTTTGGAGTGGAGAAATTCAGAGATCCCATGAAAGGAAGCCACAAACTTGATAAAAAATGCACTGAAATGTATCTATTGTTACATAAACAAATTCTTTATCCATATTGACAAACCATCTTAACAGTGCATTGTTACATCATAATCTGCCTATGTTGACATCTAGCATGAGTACTTATGTTGTGAGATATCTGCTTATTTTTTTATGTTTCTGGTAGCGGAGATCAACTGGACAAGGCATAGTTTGTCAGTTTTTTGGCCGCTCGCAAGTAATTAATAAATTCCACTCCACTACCACAAATGTAAACCCCCCCCAAAAAAAATCTTGTAGGTCTCTTCAATAGACAGGGAGGATCAGTAACTACAATCAACAAAACAATGGCGAATTTCTTTTTTCAAACTATACCCATATAAAATAGTTTGCTGAAATTTCAAGGAAAACATATTACCTTTGAAGCACCGATTCTTATGAAAACGTACCTAGCAAATGGAGAAAAAAAATCAGTCTCAATCATGCAGTACAATTATTTATGTTGCTACCACAATAAGAAACGGGCATTTGTTTGGTTCTCCAAAGTTGTCCTTTAGCGGTGACTTCAATAACACGTGCACCCTTCATCAAAGAAAGCCGCCTACAGTCTTCAATAAAAACAAAGAACCTTTCTTCAAAGGGAGTCAGTACCAAACTTATATAAATGCAATGGAATCTTATGGATTGTTTCATTTACCAACGAGACTGGAACATGTTTACTGTCCTGTGAAAGTTTCCTTTTTGCAAGAACTTTTTTAAATGCTACCAACAGTGACTTAAAACACAAACTAACTTTTACCAACTTGGGAAGTACTGAAAGGTAAATGTGCTTCATCATTCGTTACGTTATTGTGCTATTTTTATCCACATAATTCCGACCTATATGACCTGTGACAAATATATTGAATATTTTTAATCTGTGTGTGCGCATATTTTTGATGGAATCACTTGTATTGTGTATTCAATGTATGTGATGAGATCCAAGGGTGATTCTCTATTCATGTAATGCATTAGACATGTATACATAAACAGTACACACGTATATGTGCCAGTGTTGTGAGATATCCGCATGGTTCTCTGAATAAAGTAAAATATTATGTATGCCATCTGTTTTCAGTTTTCACTACAGGAGTACTTCTCATTTAATATTTAAGATGGTAACTGTGCCAATGGAGTACATATTTTTGTACCCTTACTTATTACATATCCCCCCGCCCTGCAAATTTTTTGGGGCACATTCATCATTTTCTTCCGCTAACTGACATGATTGCTTATAACACGGTTCAGTCTGTAACACGGTCTGGTTTTATGGCTCCCAATTACCGTGTTATAGTGGGTTCTCACTGTATATATGATTACTGAATAGCAATCTTGCTTTCTCAAAGTCCATATAGATCACTTCCATTTTAAGTAATATTTGGTTATTTGTGGAGATAATCCACTTTGAGTGAATTGACTCAAGAGCAGATCTTTTCTCCAATGTCCCCTTTTTCATTGATTAAGGCAATCACCAGGATTGTTACAGAAAGTTTTATGTTCTGAGAGTGGCCATTAAAACACTAAAAGATCCAACTGCAATCCTAATGATAGCAACAGAATTAGTTGTTGTTGTTGTTGTGGGGTTTAACGCCATTTTTCAGCATGATAGGCTATACATGGCAGCCAGTATTAATGGTGGAGGAAGAACCCGGAAAACCCCGGAAAGAACCACCGACCCACGAAAAACTACTGGCAAGCTTTCTCACATGCCCACATTGGCTGAATCTTAGACTCGAACCGCCGCAGACAGAGGTGAGATGGCAGTGATCCGTAACGAAGAGCGCTTTAGACCACTCGGCCACTTGGGGCCCCACAACAGAATTAGGCTTGTTCGCTTGCACATGCATGCAAACAGATATTGGCAACTTCTTTGACTCAGATCTCCACATTTATGCTAAGTATTAGCAATGATTAATTTACTAATTAAACCAATTACTGCACTTTGATTCAGCCTGGAGGTGAATGCCTGTATAATCTTTTAAAACTATTATACATAATTTCTCATTATTTATGTTTTCTTCATTTTAAAATAACAAATCCACAAAATTAAGTACACACAAATATGTATTTTTTTAACAAAACAGTAACACATGATACCTATGAATTTACAGTGATTGACAGTAATCTATTCCAAAGTACATTTTTCCTCCACCTGAACTGATAGTGTTTTAACAAAGAAATGAAATCTTAGCCATGCAATATACACATTTTTCATATAAAAGACTTGTTTAAATGCAAGATTTCAGTTAGATTTGCCGATACAAAACAATATCAAAATGATAAGATGACCTTCAAAGATATGAACTGTTCATTAAGTAAAATCATGACCATAAATAATGTAGATCTAATATACAAAAGGAATAATGGCCTTCCTGGTTTCAGGATAGAACCTGAATGTGTCTTTGTACCACTTGTGGGAAAAATGCCCCATTATGATCTGATTTACTGCCACAAAGAGTAGAATGAAAATAGCAATGGTGCAGCTCCACCAGTATATGATGTTAACTGAGGTGTAGATCAAAATTTCAAAGAAGAAATGTGGACAGGATACATATTGGAAAAAATCTCCTGATGGAATGTGATGTCGCCTGTTGTCAACTGCACCTATGAAAAAAAGTTGAAGCATTTATATTATTTGTAAATTAAGCACAGATTTCATATCTGAAGAGATACCATATTTACTTGCATAAAAACTGGGCCCAGCTGCATACAACATATACACCAATCTACTATCACAAGATGTACTTAAAGAACAAAGTCTATGTTGATCATTCTATTGATTACTTTCTAATAACTTGCACAGACCCATATCAGCCATCATATTATGCAACAGCAGATCTGTGTTTGCAGTTTGATCCATCTTGTACATGAGTTACAAAGTAATAAATAAATGAAATAGCAGCAGCAATGAACATGGATTCTACCATTTCTATCACTTTATTTTCATGTACAATGTATTAGTGCTGAAATGCATAAACACTAACCAGCTCATAATGGTCAAATTCAAATGGTCCTTTCTCTTATTGCATTGTAAATGTATTAAGTCCTCTCCATGTAGTGAGTGATAACTCAAAATGGTCCTAAAATGCATAAGGTTTCTGTCTGTAACTTGTCAAGTTTGCACAAATCTAAGGTTATTACAGTAAAACTGAAAACTGTACAAGCTCACGGGACTTTCTTTTTGGTTCAATTTTTGCTTCCCTAAATCAATATTTTTCTCAGTCCCAGCTTAAGCCCATCTACAAAGGTGTCTGTGGTCTTGACCCCCCCCCCAGTCAATGTGACCTTCACCTTTTTACCCCCAAATTAACAGACAATCTTTTTGGTTCAATTTTTGCTTTCCTAAATCAATATTTTTCTGTCCCAGCTTAAGCCCATCTACAAAGGTGTCTGTGGTCTTGACACACACACCCCAGTCAATGTGACCTTCACCTTTTTACTCCCAAATTAACAGACAATCATTTTGGTTCAATTTTTGCTTCCCTAAATCAATATTTTTCTCAGTCCCAGCTTAAGCCCATCTACAAAGGTGTCTGTGGTCTTGACACACACACCCCAGTCAATGTGACCATCACCTTTTTACCCCCAAATTAACAGAAATCTTTCTTACCCCAAGTGTAAGCTAACTACAAAGTTAGGTCCAGGGATGTGGTCTAGAACTAATGACATCAGGATGAGAACAGCAATGGACAGATGAATAAATGGATGTCACAACGTGATATGCTCCACTTCATGTTAGGTGTGAGAGAGGCTATATGCCTGATGACTTCTAATTTTTTTATAGGCTGAATTAATTTAATGTTGGGGATGACTTTATGGAAGTAACAGAAAACAATTATGCCAAGACTCAACTGACATCTTGAGTATATTTGCTTTTTTGGACTCTGAATTTTTGACACATGCAAAATTTATCAAGTGTGACTAAAATATTATATATTTTGGACCCCCCCAAACGTCTTTGCACTATTTATTACCAGCATTTGTAGGTAGCAAAGGCATTACTAGTTGTGTTTTCTCAGGAATTGGACACAACCCTTTAGGCTAATCTGAGTGTACAAATCATGTGCCTATCTCTGCATATAACAGACTACACTGTATATGGATCAAAGTCATGGGGAATTTTTAATTGGGTCCCATTTTCAGCCTTTTTCTTCATATTTGGAGATATGGTGAAAATATCACTCATTAAAGCTCAGCAGATGTTAGGCATGAATACAAACGTACATATATGTTTTAATGGTATTTCGACACAATGCAAGCCATATTGTGCCAATTAAAGGTCCTAAAGTGTTAAGATGCAAAATTACAACAAAATTAAGGAAGATAATCATGACAAATAAACATAAAAATGTTGCCCTAAAAGATAAAAGTTAAAGATAAAGCTGTTAAATGGGATATAAAATAAAAGATATAGGTAAAAATTAAACATCTTTAAAATACTAAGTAAAAATTTGATTTTAGGGTGGAAGTCAATACACTTTATTGTTACAAAAATGTGTTCTACTGTGAGTGGATACTGGCAAAGTATGTATGGACAAGATTTACTCTTCCAGAGGAGTGAATAAGTCTGGTATCTTATGTTACATGTTTAGGCTTGAATAAACAGTAACTCAAGAAAGAGTGAAAACAACAAGCTTTGCAAAATTTAACAAATAATTTATTTCCCTGGAAAAACTATGTAAAAAATGAAAACATAAGAGCTTACAGTTTGAAGAATCAAATCCAAAAATAATCAAAGAATAATCCATGAATTAAATTTTAGAAGTTCTAATAATAAAATGTTCTAATGAATTCAAGGTTGAGTCCTGGCGAAGAATCCAAGATGGAAGGTGATGATGTATACTGTATCCTTTGTGGTTTTGGAATGTCTATAGTCCTGTGTTATTCAAAAACAATAATCTGGTGTTTGAAATCCGAATAAAACTTTTAAGAAATGTTTTTGTTCAAGAATTCTGTATGAGCACTCAAATATTTCCAGAGAAATGAATTAATCTTTTAGAATCCAAATAATCTGAAGAAAAATTAACATACAACTCTAAAACTGGCTACAACAGAAGGAAACGACTTGACATCAAGTGTTTTAAGTCCAGATTGAGATTATTTCTCTAAGACAAAGGTCATACAGTAATTTTGAGATGCATAATAGGTACCCATATAAGGGTCACATGATCATGTTTACATCACATACTCTCAACATGGCCCTGACAAAAAACAATCATTTTACTGTAAGAATAAAATAAAATAATGTTGTTTGCTTCACTAAAACTATTTACAAGTCTAGGGTCACGTATCCAATACAGCCTTGATCTCACCCTTATTAATCCCACAATAAAAACAAATAAAAAAAGAACTTGTTCACATGGCTGTTAAGGTCAGGAACTTGGTCAGCCTTAGGTGTTTACATATAGAATCAGGTCAAACAGATTTTCTGAAATTTTTTCCAAATAACATAAACAAGATTATATCATAATAGCATATAACAGAATTAAATTTTTTAAAAGCTGAAAAACAATAAAATTAAAATAAATATAATTAAATCAGATATATGCAACAGGTACATATGTCATATATATGGGTGGCACAATGTTATCTGTCTATATGAAAGATATTACTCTCCAATGATGAGTTTGATGTTCCAAAATTTGTTTGTGGAGTTTCTATTTTACACATTTTTCCAAATACATAGATAAAAGGACTAAAAATGGCAATGGAAAAATCAACAAATGGAAATGTCCAGTTTAATTTTACTTCTCCTATTATTAGAAAATAGTAGAGGACAAAAACGATACAAACAGATGAAACAAACAGGGGATTACTCATGGACTCTTTAAAATGTGTTGGATGCACAAAATGCTTGAAAAAGTACCTTTCTTAGTTAACCTGAGATTTGCAAATATTTGTGCTGCCTTCATTTGTTTCCATGATGACCACAGGAACAGAAATATGCCAACAATGTGATTCCATTTAATTTTTCCAAGGAAACCTGTGGGGAAAACAAAGGATAATTCCAAAGCAAAATCAAGCAAAAAGAATAAAATAAGGTCAACAGGGATTATAAATACTCTTTTACTGGTATACCATAATATTTATCACATCCAGTTCCTTTCACGATTATCTCATCTTTTTAATGACAGGAATAGCAGGTCACATATTTTGGCAGCCGGTGCATGCTGTATAAAGATTTTAATCAGCACCAACTAACAATATTTGGAATGGCACCAACTAACAACATAATATTTGAAATCAGCATCAACTAACAATATTTGAAAGGCACCAACAACATAATATTTGAAATTAGCACCAGCTAACAACATAATATTTGAAAACGAGAATTCTCAGGAATGCTAAGTCTTAATGTCAAAGTGCATTATCCTTGAGTGTAGTACCATGGATATGGAAAGTAGGTAACTGCAACATACTTTTGACCTTGATAAATGGCATGCCTCAAAATTAAATCACTTTTGAAAAAAGTTTCATGGAAGTATATAGTAAAGTATCATAAATACTGAGGTGAATGTTATGAAATCTGGAACATCTAAATATTGCTATCATTGCAGGTCTGATGCATTAATTGTCATATACCTTTCTTGGCTAAACCAAACATATGGCTAACGAGAATAACTATAGGAATAAAGTTCTGATGTAAAGTGATACATTAAAAAAATATCTACTGACCTTGCACAAGAGTCTAAAGTAGAAGTGCAATGATATATTTTTGCAGAATTCCTGATTCTACAGTCCTGCATAGTAGGATTCTACAGTCCTGCATAGTAGGATTCTACAGTCCTGCATAGTAGGATTTGGAGCTTACATACATACAAGACAAAATTTTATTGGAAAACTGAACCAAGATTAATTATGACCTTGGCCTTCCCTGCAGACCAGGAGGGAAGGAGTACAGTTAAATAAAGGGACAGTGCACAGAGAATCAACAGTCCAAGTAAAGTAACCATTCCTCTCAGAGTTACTTACCCACAAAACTATAAACTTTAATTGAAAACATGACTAAGACTCTCATTTGACTTGCCTGAGGGTCACAGGGAGAGTAAGAGTGCATGGATATGTAAGGGCACTGCTTACTGACTTTACAGTTGATGTATGATAGCTACCTCTCCATGGGTTTATAAATTTTGACATAACATTCTTCAAATGATGCCTATATTTTCAAATAATTTACACTTTGCCAGACGGTCTGATGAAGGAATGAGGTACCTGAATATGACAGGGAAATGCTTACTAATACTACAGTCTGAAGCTAGAAATTTCTGGATTTGGGGCTTATGACCATGAAGAAAACTTGAACCAAAACCATAGTCAATATTTGTGCTGTCATACTTGCAGTAGAATGTGTGATACCAATACCCTTCCTATGCAAAACAGCTAAAGGTGAGCTGCATTTCTTGTGGCTGAAAGACTAGGGTGCTCCAATGAAATAATGAAGTGATATGCCATTAATAAAAATAGAATTCTTTAATTTGTAACAATACTTTTAAAAACTGAAATAAAATTATAGGAGCAAAATATTTAGTGCAAACATTGTTAATTTTATGTTTCTACTTGAAGAAGAATGAAATATGGAGCTGTAAAAGTACTGTATTGATGCTGCAAATTATAAAATATACTTAATATGAAATTGGAATTTACCTGAACATCCATCTATGCTGGTAAAGTCAGTCCCCACAACATACGACAGAGGCATAATAATGTAAAACAGCAGTCCAACTATATAAATAACAACGCTCATCTGATTCTCAGAGAAAACGCTGATGAACAAGCACTCAAACAGCCTCCGAAATAAATGAAGGTTGATCAGGAACAGGACTATTAATGTAGAGACATGTGATCCATGACCTTTTAACGATATTAATTCATGAAATAATTATTGCAGTATTGTAGTAAACATGAGCGAACACAAACCTGAAATACAAAACTTATTAGATTGGTCTATCAAAAATTCAGAATGATTCGGTCTTGTCAGAGCTGTCCCTTTCGAGATATTCTCCATTTCTATTCTGTAATTATGAATAATTTACCCATGACATTCTATAAATAGTTTTCTTTGTCTAACTATAGACATACTTTTTAAAAACATTTTACATACATACTTTTTACCTTTATACTTGTATTTAAATTTTTTGGTAAATTGGGCATATCAATTATGAATGCTTTAATTGGACATTATTAACTGCAGTATTTAGTTCTTAAAAAAGTTCTTATAGATAAGAAAATCAAAAACAAAGAAGGTAAAATAAATAATTTAGCTTTAGAAGGATAATAAAATGGATAAAAAGTACTTTTTTTCTTCAAGTTTTTGTAGCAACTGAACTATATTATGTTTTATTATAATAAAATATCTATGAACAATTGGACACACTAAACACAGTATGATGAATAGTTTTGGTAACACCATCTCATTTCATCTTTCATCTTAATACAGTGAAACCTCATAAGACCAAATAAACTACTTGGGACTAAGCTATAATGTTGGTCTGGAGAGGTTTTGGGTTTACAGATTTCATTTTATTTAAAGGGTAATTTGAGACCATCATCATCATTCTACAACACTGTAAAATTTTTTGGGAAAAAAAGTATTTGTAAACATTCGGTCCACACATTACAAAAACAAGTCACAAGAAGTCTAACAGCGGCAGAATATATTCCATCAGTGCACTGATACATGCAGAGAATCTGATAAGTACTGGCACACAACAGCTGACAAGGCTACACAAGAAGTTGCAAACTCAATGCCTTATTATTGTAACTGGCAAGTTTATGGCCAAAGGCAGCATATTAACTGAGGTGTTATATGCATAAACAACAAGCAACACACTTTGTTGTAATTGGAGAGTTTATGGCCAAAGGTGGGATACTAAGGACTAAGGCCTAATTGCAGACATTAATTGAGGTGTTGTATGCATGTACAACAAGCAACACACCTTGTTGAAATTGGAGAGTTTATGGCCAAAGGTGGGATTCTAAGGACTAAGGCCTAATTGCAGACATTAACTGAGGTGTTACATATACAACAAGCAACACACCTTGTTGTAATTGGAGAGTTTATGGCTAAAGGTGGGATACTAAGGTGTAAGGCCTAATTGCAGACATTAATTAAGGTGTTGTATGCATATAGAACAAGCTGCACACTGATTACCTTGTTATAATTGGAGAGTTTAAAGTGGGATATTCTTGGCATCCGGCCATCTACGGGAGGTGATGGTGTAGCTCCACAGTAAGCTTTTGTTTATCCTTCTTTCTAGCTCTCTTTTCAGCTTGTTTTCTTTTCCTGTCTTTCTTTGCTTTTTGAACTCCCTGCGTGACAGCTAGACGCCAGTGGAATGGTTGTTAGCACAGCTCTTCCAGTTGTTGACATTAATGTTGGCTGTCTTCATGTCCTTCTTGCTAACATCTTTGTAGCACAGAAGTGGTCATCCAGTCGGTTGTGCACCTTCTGCTAACTCCCCATATATGAGGTCCTTGGGAATGCAGCCTGGGTCCATTATCTTGACATGGCCGAGCCAGTGAAGGCTCCTCTCGCTGAGAATGGAGAACATGCTGTTGATGTTGGCGCATTCTAGAACCTCTGTGTTGGGTACTTTGTCCTGCCACTGGATGTGCAGAATGCGCCGCAGACATCTCAGGTGGAAGCTGTTGAGTTTCCTCTCATGTCTTGCATAGGTGGTCCATGTTTTGCTGCTGTAGAGGAGTGAGCTGAGCACGCAGGCTTGGTAGACACGCAGTTTGGTCTTCTCGGTGAGATTGGGGTTGTTCCAGACCCTCTGGTTAAGTCTGGCCATCACTGCTGCTGCCTTGGCAATCCTGCCATTCACCTCAGAATCAATGGAGAGTGAGCTGGAGATGTTGGACCTGAGGTATGTGAAGTTCTTGACAACTTCCAAGTTGTACCCATTGATGGTGACAGAGGGAGGGGAGTCTGCATCCTGTGTCATGACGTTCGTTTTCTTCAAACTGATGGTCAGTCCAAATTCCTTGCAAGCGTGGGAGAGGCAGCATACCAGCTGCTTAAGTCCATCTTCTGTGTGTGATGTCAAGGCTGCATCATTGGTGAAGAGCAAGTCACGGATGAGTACCTCTGTGACTTTAGTCGTAGCACGGAGACGGGTGATGTTGAACAGCTTGCCGTCAGCCCTGGTATGGATGTACACTCCCTCACTGCAGTCCTTGAAGGCGTACTAGAGAAGCATGGAGAAGAATATGGTGAAGAGCATCGGTGCAAGCACACAGCCTTGTTTGACTCCGCTGATGACTGGGAAGGCCTCTGATGTTGCTGTGCATGTTCTCGTGGAACAACATGAGGAAAGCAAGCAGGCATGGGGGGCAGTCAATATTTTGCAAGAGTCTGAAGAGTCCACTCCGACTGACCAGGTCAAACGCCTTCGTCAGGTCTATGAAGGCAATGTAGAGGGGCATCTGCTGCTTGTGACACTTCTCCTGCAGCTGGCGTAGTGAGAAGATCATGTCTACAGTTGACCTGCCGGCTCGAAATCCACACTGGGACTCTGGGTAGATGCAGGAGGCTAGGATCTGCAAGCAGGCCAAGGCAACACAGGCAAAAGCCTTTCCGACGATGCTGAGGAGGGAGATGCCCCAGTAGTTGTTGCCGTTACTATGGTCTCCTTTGTTCTTGTACAAAGTGATGATACTGGCATCACACATGTCCTGTGGGATGTATCCCTGTTCCCAGCAGAGGCAAAGGAGTATGTGTAGGGGCTGGAGCAGTGCTGGTTTCCCGCTCTTGAGGACTTCAGGCAGAATGCCGTTGCTTCAAGGAGTCTTCCCACAGGCAAGCCAATCGATGGATTTTCTCAGCTCTTCCAGAATGGGCTGTGTGTCTAGCTCCTCCATGATAGGCAGTCTGAAATGGCATCCAGGGAAATGTCACTGACATTGTTTTGGGTTGCATATAGCTCAAGATAGTACTCAACCCATCGCTGCAGTTGTTTCCCCTGGTCTGTGATGACTTTGCCCGTCTTGGACTTGAGGGGGGTGATCTTAGAGGTGGTGGTGGGGGGCCTGTCGCCTTTTTGATACCCTCATACATTCCTCTTGCATCCCCGGTATCAGCAGCTGTCTGTATACTGTTGCAAAGGTTCAGCCAGTAGGAGTTGGCACAGCAGCGGTCTGTCTTCTGGGCATTGTTCCTTGCAGTCCTGAGAGCTTGTAGTGCTCTGGGGCCAGGTGCAGCCTTGTATGCCAGGAGGGCTTTCCTCTTTGCCTCAGTCACGGGCTCCATCTCCTCCCAGTTTGCCTCAACCAGTCAACATTTTTTCGCTCCCTCTTCCCATAAACTGTGATGGCTGAATTGTACACAGAGTCACGGAGATAGGACCACTTGGAGTCAATGGTGTCATCAGGTGTCACTTTGGTGATAGCTTTCTGCAGTTTGCTGATGAACTGCTGTGTTTTCTCTGGGTTACTTGCACAGCAGGTGTTGATGTGTGGGTGACCCTTCTTCTTGGCGTGGTGCAGCTTCTTGGGTAATATTCACACCTTGCTGGCCACAAGGGAATGGTCCATGTCGCAGTTGGCACTGCGGTAGGTGCGGGTGAGGAGGACACTGGCCAGTTCTGGATGCCTGGTGATGATGAGGTCTAGCTGGTGCCAGTGGCATGAACGTGGGTGTCTCCATGACACCTGGTGGATCTCCTTGCATTTGAAGAAAGTGTTGGTCACAAATAGGCTGTGGGAGCAGCACATCTCCAGCAGTCGCTGACCATTCTTGTTGATCTTTCGCCTTCCGTAAAAGCCAAGACAGGTGGACCAGGCCTCATGGTCAGCTCCCACTCTAGCACTGAAGTCTCCTAGTAAGTAAAGGCCTTCATTGTTGGGGATACTGGATGTTGCCTGACCCAGAGCCTCATAAAACTCATCTTTCTCCTCATGGGTGGAGCAGAGGGTTGGGGCGTACACGCTGAAGATGTTGACAGCACCTAAGGATGTTGACAGCCAGAGGGCAAGGATTCTCTCAGTACCTGATGATGGAGGTCGAATGAAGGAGACTAGCATGTTCTTTATGGCAAAGCCTATACCATGCTGCCAAGGTTCATCCGAGGGCTTTCCCTGCCAAAAGAACATGTAATTGGCTTCCCTGATGGTGCTGCTGTCAGCTAGTCGGGTCTCCTGGAGGCAGACAATGGCGATGTTCAGTTGGGAGAGTTCTCTGTCAATGACGACAGTCTTCTGTGCATTGTCGATCTACTGTAGGTCAGAGGTCAATCCAGGACACATTGTCCTGATGTTCCAGGCTGCAAAACGAAGAGCTGGAGTCTTCGTATGTCTTCTTTGAGTCTTTCCTAGTGCGGAGTTTTGTGGCCCACTTGTTGAGATGGTTCTCTAAGCTCCATACACCCAGTGAAGCAGGCAGGCCATGGAGCTCAGCACCTTACTGACTGGGGGCTTCCCAGCTTGAGACGGGCGGTAGCAGTCCAGTGAGACCTGGTGATCTCTCCCACCATCAGAAGTAACCCCTGGTGCCAAGCTCTACGCCAATCGAGCTCTGACTTAGAACAGGTATACTGCTACTTCTCGTTTTGTGCCGATGCCATACGACAATGCTGGAGTGTCCTCTCCAGTGGAGCTATGAAGCCTGGGCAGGGTGGTATTGAGAATCAGCTGTTGTCCATGCAGCAGATCCCCCCTCTCCACGTAGCTGGTGGGCCCAAGGTAATGATGAATGCCGATACAGCTTGGCACCAGCGGCATCGCAGGAAGTGCCAGAATGACGTTGAAGTCAATGTCAGACCACTTTAGGGACTCCGTCTGTGGATTTTGTCGGGGTTTACTCCCTTAGCCTTTCCCAACTGGAATAGCCACAAGGCAGCAGAGGTTTGGAATCGGAGTTTTCCTTCTCCTAGATGAGCTACCATCCAAGGTTTACGAGTACCATCTACCTGAAGCAACTGGTTTTAAGGCACCAGTGGCCCACCTTCACCCCTTCTCCTGTTAGTGGAAAACGTGGTCCGCTGGACTTCAAATCTAAGCCACTCGCAAAGGTCAGGAGCTGGATTTTAGTTGACTGAGGCAATCAGAGATGCAAGCCATATGGGGCATTTCTGGAGGAGTGGGGCGCTTGTCTCCCACTTCCACCCTGGCAACGTCAACCTTAGATACACAAAGTGGGATATTAACATAAGTGTTACATGCATACATAACATGCTGCATATCGATTACCTGCTGGTAAGTTTAAGGCCAAAGGTGGAATATTAATTTAGGTGTTAAAAGAATTAAAAGGGGCTAATGGTTTATATTCATTTTTTCAGTCTTTCAATAAATATAAGCTAACCTTTGGCAATGGATAGATAAAAGAGACCACGCAAAAAATTATTCCAGTTGAAACACTTGCATTAGCATTTTGATTTGTTTTGGGTTTTTTAAAAATTGTTTTGCATTTTCAAGATGTTTAAAGAGGAATATTTAAGGGATGCTCTTATTTTTATTTGGTCAAGTCATACCAAAATGTAAACTTTCTCGAAATGCCAAAATATTATTGGCTAAATATGTTACAAGTTCAACAGTTAGAGCTTTAGTCGGTGGATACTAGCAAATATCCTGAATTTGCATTGTCTGTAAAGTGGATTTTAAGATTTTATGTATATGGAGGATTTTATCATCAGACATGTAAACACTATCACAAAGCAAAAATCTTGGACCAGAAAACAACTGAACAGGCAGTAAACATGTGAAGGAAACTAAAACTGCTTGTGGATTTTACAAAAATCTTTGCAGTTAACTACATACAACTCTTTCTTTTTTTACCTAATTGACAATACTGATTCATATTCATTACTGTTGTACATAACATTGCATTGGAATCTATTCATGTTCAAATACTTGCTCTTTTATTATAATAAGAAAATAATACACATCATAAGAAAATGCTTGTTTTGTTTTAAATATCCCATTAAAACAAGTAAAATGTATGTCAATAAGAAATTTTACTTATTTAGAAACCAATATGCACATAAAAATTCTTAAAATTTACTGTTGATCACGTATGAAAATATAATTTGAGTTTCAGTGGAATTTTGTTTACTGTGCTTTGTCTAGAGAAATCTCTCACTGCAAAATAAAATGCACATATGTTAGCAATTTATTTCATCATATTAACATTACTAGACTCTAAATGCACCTAGCACAATATCGTCATTAAAAAAATGTTGTTACTCTCATAGATGGATGGGAACCTCAGCCATTCTATCAACCACTCTATTTCTGCTGGTATTTTATTGTTGTAGCATATTGTGACCACTGACAAGATCAGAAGAGGAGTTCCTACAAGCACACCTATGGCATAAAAATGGTAAAACCAGCTGAAAAAGAACATTTAAATACATAAATAGTTAGAAGATAAATGAATCTTGTCCATTTAGAGAAATACTGCCAATTTCACCGAAAACGTTTAGCAACAAACATTATTAAAGTTATTAATTAAAGTACACTAACTATAAATGCTGACATAATATACTTGCAGTTTGCATTTAAACTTAACATATATCTGACGCATGTGGCCCAGCCTCCATTTAAATTTCTCCTTCTGTTCAGAGAGATTTTTCCAAAATACAGACAATGTATGAAATATTTTTACTGGATGCAACGAAAAACTAAACATTTCCATATTTCCTCCCCCCTCCCATGTTCGGGTTTGAATCTTTTCCTTGACCTTCTTAAAGTTCCATATACGCTACTTCAGATTGACATGTCAAGGACATGGAGACTTTTTATATACACATGCCCCATCCCCCGATACGAGGGTTTTTGGCAATATGAGTTAGGAAAGATGTCTCCTGTGTTTGCTAAAAGTGCAGTTTTAATAGTTGTCGTTAAATAAAACTGTCAACCTCGAAAACATATTACTCTTCCCAAACATATTACTTAAAATTGCTGCCATAAAACAATGTATCCAAAATATATATAAAAGAGCATGAATATGTACATGGTAAAGCGGTTTCATGATGAATAGAAAGAAAAACAAAATAGTAATTGGGATTTCAAAAACGGCAAAATGGCGTCGGAAATGGGGAGAGCTGCCCTACCTTTTTGGCACGAACAAGTATTTAGTTCGAAGATCGAATCTCCGCAAGTCGCGTATTTTTCCATACGAAAATAAATGGGGAATAAATTCAAGTCCTAATGTTGGATATTCGAGCAAAACTGCTCCAAAAAGTGAGGCAATTGCTTGCGCTAACCAAAACATTGACAGTATTGAAATCATTTTTAAGTTTAGAGTGATCTCCCTTATATATATCAGTGCCCTAGCGAATCTTGACGTTAAAAAAAAAACCAACAAAAAACCCCACAATTTCCCAGCAGTGTAAAATTGTAAACACTGTATTTTGTGGGTTTGCGTGGGACCTGGGATTTAAAATAAATAAATAAATAAATAAATAAATAATCTATCCATCATTCCAGTAAATAAATATACATATATGGCTGAATATTTTATTGTGTTTTGGGGTGGGTGGGGTAAGATATTTGTGAAGACAAATCCTGCTCTCAAAATAGCTTGAGAAAATTTTCTTGCTTTGATTTATAGCGAATGAACATCATATTATACCCACTGTATTAGTTGAAACAAAATAAATCAGACATTTTCTTGAGGTAACGTAAATAAACATCCTTGTCTAAATGAAAACTCCAGGCTCAGAGGACACTAGAAAAACTGAATGATCTGTCCTTTATGGAAGTACTAAGCTGCTGCAAGGCAATATCAAATAGTTTTTATTTGCAAATGTATCTCCCTGTGTCATTACAGTGGCACATCTGGAGTATCTAACAACAACTGGCACATTCAGAGTAATTGGATTGATGCCATGTTAAGATTCTTGCAACCATGATAACAGCTGACCCAAGCTGGTCTGGATAGGAACTGAACTGGGTACCATTCTTAATCAAACAATTCAGTCACCATATGGTGCACAGAAGGAACTAATACTCCAATTAAGATCATGCATCCAATTAAATGGTGATGACACAAGCAAGTGTTGGTAAAGGCTATGGTACTGTAGATAATATATTTATCCCTTATTTCCAAAGATCAGAGGAAATGTGATAGTAGATTTTATTGGTCATTTGAACATTTTGAAAACCACTTGACAAAAATTAGGGACTGAACATTTAATTTTCCATAAAAGACTATGACTTCTGAAAAAATATCCAGCCTCAAGTAGCCTTCAAAAATATTCTTGCTGTGATTACTACAAAAGAAAAACTTTTTAAGATTATATTATTTAAAAATACTTATTACCTTGAGGTGAAGAAAATAAAATCCCCAATCCACCTATTAAAATATTTGGTCCCTTATTGTTCTGATTTCAAAACGTGAAATGAGCTGACAATGTTAAGTATTCTCAAATTATACCATCCAAACTTGCTTATATGGCAAGTCCCACTGCAAACTGCACAAGCACATATCTGCATTCACATAATGCACTGACAGATCTGGGTCTGTGCAATTTGTTAGAAGCAAACACAACAGACCCTGATCTGCAGGCGCATCATGCTACAGTACATCAAAATCTCAGTTGTTTGCAATTTGACTCGACTTATAAGTGAGTATAGACAGGTAAATATCAACCAAAGTTCAGCATGTTCAATGATATATATATATATATATATATATATATATATATATATATATATATATATATATATATATATATATATTATCAAGATATTAAAACCAGTGTTAGGACTCAAAATGGAATGAACTGATACTTTTAACTGTTCTCTTGGTGTATGACAAGGTTAAATTTCATCAGTACTTTTTTTTATTATATTTATATGACTTACAAAATGTTCTTTCTAAAGAGTAATTGCAAAGTTGTATTTCACCAGTATTTCACCAGTAGTTTTTTCATTACATTTATTTGACTTACAAAATGTTCTTGCCAAGAATCATGGCATAGATGGTAAGTTAAAACATTGTATTGTATGCTGATGATATTGCTGAAACAAAACAACCAAAATGCAGTGATTGCTTAACAAGCCAAAAACCAGTTGTGATGAACTAGGCTAAAACAGTAACTTGTGTAAAACACATAAATGTAGTTTTCAAAATGGATGTTAAGGATGATTAAAACGTATTTTTTTTAAAAAAAATCACCAACTGAAAACTGCTTTGATTTATAAAAAAACATAATCCAGTTTTTTTCATTATGTGGGTTTTTGGTATATTTGTCAAAGGTCTGGTTTATACAAGCTTTAGAGGTATTCTTTTCAGGCAAGATCAAATTATAGTAAGTTTTGGAAAACTGGCAACATGTTTAATTTTTAAAGTTTTTAATGCAAAGTACTAATTATTTCATGAACTGAAATTTGGGGTTTTAATCACTGCATCTGAAAGTTACATTTAAATAGCTTCAAGTATACATTGAACTTATAACATCTTGTGTGAACTGCTTTGTCGTGAGTTAGGAAAAATAGGTTTTTGTTTTATATCAATGCAAATTGTTAAACTGATCAAGTGTTGGGGAAGTACAGTATCCAGTTCCTTTCATGTAACCAATGGAGTGAGGCCAGGAGGTTTCCTTCCCCCTTTGTTATTTAATATACCGGAATACATAGACAAGTTAAACTGTAAGCTGGGTTAGTGTCACATGGGGATAATACATCTGACATCTGACACCAAATTTTAGTTTTGCTGATGATGTGTCATTGGCAAGTCATTCTGTCATAGGTTTTAAGGAAATTAGTACAGATATGTGAATATCCTGCATCTGACAATACATCTATAATACATAAAAATCAGTAAGCATGGTTTTTAAGTCTTTTTTTCCATTATCATCTGTACTTCTTAATGGCTATGCTCTTATATATGTCAACAGTTACACATAATATGACTTTGTTACGCATGACTTTGGATAAGAACCATATACTGATATTATGGTAAACCCATTTCACATTAACTTTTGACAGTTGTTTGGATCTCATATAGTCAGCAAGTAAATATGGGTGGTATAATTATAGACCCTAACAAGGAAAGAATATTTAGCTCTTCTTGTTGTGTTCTAAAAGCAGTAATATAAGCATTTCTTCTGCTGAATCAGCTATCTGGAGATAAAACTGACATACTAGGTGCTTGATGTAGTGTGGACATCATTTTGTTGGTATATGTAAGATGTTGAACTTCAACATCAGTTACATTTACTATATGATTTATACTGCAAGAATAAAAATATAGAAAGGAACTTGAAAATTCTTGAATGACAAACACTGTATAGAATTTATCACAATTTATATGTTCTCATGTCATCCTCCATCTGTGTTCAATATTGATCTACATATAAATTTATTATTTGCTATCTGAGCCATAGATCTCAATTAATTGAATAAAGATTTTATTTTTAACATACATAGTACAGGGTTAAACACAATGTTTGAGTCATCAATATACTGGATTAGAGAAACAGAGGATCTGACAAAAAGATGAAAATGAAAATGTCATTAAAAGGAGGTCTCAGTGACCCATCTTTGTTATGGGTGAGTTACTCTTCACAAGATGCATCCACATACCAATTTTCATGAGCACAGGGACCGCTCCGGTGGCCTAGTGGTTAGAGCATCTGCCCTGGAAGCAGGCGGTTGTGGGTTCGAACCCCAGTCGAGTCATACCAAAGACTTACAAAAATGGTACAAACAGCTGCCTCACTTGACGCTTAGCATTAAGAGGTTAGTGTTAGGACTGGTTGGCCTGGTGTCAGGATAATGTGACTGGGTGGAACAACATGCTACATGTCTGCGGCATAATGACCCAGTGCTAGACATCACTATAAACTGCCACACTGCAGACACTGTGAAAAATTGTTCAAGCTACGTTAAAAATCCTAATCACACAAACATACACACTCATGAGCACAGGTGAAACTTGGTCCATGATATTGTGAGTGTAACAATGGATAGCTAAAAATACAAAAGTGACTTGCATGAAAATTAGTCACAGTGACCCACTTTTTGTATCATTGAGTTTCTCTCCCTTGAGATGCATCCACATACTGATTTTGGGGAGTAGAGGTGAAATAAGATCTAAGATAGTGATTGTGTAATGAATAGTTGAAAATATAAAAATTGCTATAAAATTGAAATTTTGTTCATAGTGAACTACTTATGGTACATTTGCTAGTCTTGTTGAGAGGCATTCAAAGATAAATTTTCATGTGTAGTTGAAAACAGGAACACAATCTGGAGGGTCTAACAAACAGCTGCAACATCAAAAGCCATTTGAGAATAAAAAATTAGGCCACAGTGAACCAGTTTTAGCAGTGTTGAGTTACTCTCCTTGAGTTACATCCACATATCAATTTTAATGTGTACATGAAATCAAGAACAAGATATTGTGGATGTACCAATGACTTGGTGAAAATGCATTAAGTCAATAAAGTATAAATATTAGATCATATTAACCTATTTTTGGTGTGCTTGAGTTATTCATTTCAATTCAGCCAGATACCAATTTTCTTGAGTATAGGAAAAATAGAGTATAATCCTTCTTATCAACGTTTGGCAGTGATGGTATCATGTGACATCTCACATAACAATGTGAACATTCCTTCGAAACATCATTAATTTCAACATTGAAAATAAAAACTAACTCTTCAACTGTTGCTTTGCCTTCATTGTCAAAACTAAATAATTGTAAACGTCACTGTCTGTAAAATTAGGAATGTTACACAGAGCTTTCATCCAATTATTCAATGACAATGGTGATTGCATTTTTTCACCAAGAGGAATGAACAGTTTCTCGGTTGTCCTTGAACTGTGTCTCTGCTGATCATTTAATAAAACATAATTTACATTTTGTAGGCCCAATACTTTAACCCCCTTCGCTTGCCTGACTAATTCTTCTTTTCTCCCACTAACATTCTGTCCATGCTGTCTCAGGTAAGATTTAAGTTCTGTGATTTTACACCTTTCCAAAGCATCATTGTAGCAAGTAATCAAAATTGATAAAAATAGCCACCAGAAGTTGATTAAGTGATGAAACGCCCCCTATCTAAGGGAAATAAGTAACTTATTGAAAAGGCCTATAGTCAAGTCACATTTATATCAGAAGGTCAAATTTTTTTTATTACATCTGGATCTTTGTCAGAGGTAAAGAAGGTAAATTTTATTACATCTGGGTCTTTGTCAGGGGTAAAGAAGGTCAATTTTATTACATCTGGGTCTTTGTCAGGGGTAAAGAAGGTCAATTTTATTACATTAGAGACTTGACTGTTACTTTGACAATGTAGATGCAAATATGGATACATGTACAGAAGTTTATGGTATTTCAGCACAATCCTGGCTACATAAAAAATATTTAACAGAACAAGTCCCTAAAATATATTATCAAAATTAGTTATATAAACCCCATTATTTTAGACAATCAAATGCTTTTTCTGGTAGAATATCATCAAAAACCAACTTGATCAAGTTGACATAAAATTTCAGTCTCAGTTTGGAAGTTGACACATTTGACAAATATATGCTCTGCTATCATGGAATACTGGCACAGAATATATTCAACATGAGATTCATCCTGCTGTGGCTGGATGAAGCAACTCCAGCCCACTTCAGCTTCCTGTTAACTATCAATGATCTTTCATAGTTCACATTCAAAAGAAAACAGAAACAGTTATAATTTCTTTTATTGTTTACATAGTTGCGTTCTTAAACAACAATATAAAATTTAAATATCATATCGCTACCACTTTTTCTAACATCACAGCCCAGTTTCCCTGATCATAATAGCTGTGTATTACTTTACAGCATTCTAGTTCCCTACATAAAGCTTCCAGTTCTCCTTGTCTGAAAACATGGTAAAATCTATGGAAAGTACTTGCATCCATGCACTCACCATTTTCACTTTTTATATCTTTATTTTTTTGTTTTTTATTTTTTAGCTGCCATGGAACTAGGATATCTTGCTGCTTAAATTGGGTTCGATTGACATGAACGTCCAGTCTTTTTGCCCATTTCTTCTTATCTTCCTCTGATTGTGAATCAGTGCATCCATTTTCCAGATCAATTTGTGAACCAGTCTGTTTTGAATCTATGGAGACCATCTTTTCCATAGCAACACAAGCATTTTCATTCTCACTTGAAGAACTACATGGAACAAAGTGATCCACCATTATTTGATGGTCAGTTGCCTTGTTACTTGATTCAGTTACCTCTTTATTTGAATGATTATGACTTACTGTAAAAAGTTTGTGGTTTTGAGACTCTACTTTTTCTGTACATTCATGTTTTGAATGGATATTGGGTGATTCTGCTGCGGAACACTTTTTGTTCTCTCTGATGGAGGCTGTACAAGCCTCAGTTTGACTCTGTATTCTGGTCATCTCTCCCAGGTCATTGAAAGACTCTGACCTTTTTTCCACTTCCTGCTGATCACATGACAGTAGCCTGAAAATATATTGAAAATATGCATACTTCTTTTCAAGGGTCTATTTAAAATATATTTTTATTATAGAATTCTGTCATTAAAAAGTTTGAAGAAAATATGTTAATTTTAAATAGTTCGAAATTCCCGCTAATTATCAGTGAGAAAATACCTTTTTGCAAATTTCTGGTACTGAGAACATAGAAAAATAACTTGTTCAGAAAATTACCCTTTTATGTCTTGATTTAAGATGAATGTAAAAGTTTATTGATGTATATTAGCAATGGGACCACACAAAAATGAAAGTAATGATATAAGTATTTTAGCACAATAAGACGTGAGAACAATGGGTTGAGCATTTACCTATGCTGTAGTTTACTAGGTCTCTCTAACAGCCCCAGAAATGATTGTACATAGTAATATTCAACTCACATTGGTTCTGTCTTGTTATCAAAATGCTTTTCCTTGAGATATTTTGACTTGATCTGGTGCAGTTCCTGTTCCATAGCCCAAACATACACCAGAACCTTTCCTCTAGGCCGTACTATTCGTAGTAGTTCTGATAATGCTCGTAACCTTCTGTCCTGAAAGGAACATATTCCTTTAAACCAGTGTAGATTGATATTACATGTTGATATGAAAAACAATAATCATCCTTAGCTGTATGAGTTCAGTAAGAAATTTAAAAATTCCAACAAGCACTTAACTCATTCAAAAATTATGTTAAATAAATAGATAATAAATCATTTAAACAGCAGTTTTGGTATTAATCAGTAAATCACAAATATCAGAAAGTAAACAAAATGGACAATGTAAAGCAATACATCTTAGTTTTAGTTTTACATCAGTTTGCACAACTCATAGTGAAGCATGTATTCCCATACTGTTGGTAAATTATATGTATATCATGGATTTTACTATAGCAAATTATAATGACCAACTAATCAGAAAGCATGTTACATTTCTTTTGGTAAGCCAACTATCATCTTATCCATACTGGTATCACGCATATTAACTAATGTTCTGCACTGAGATGCCATCCATGGACAAAAACATTGCATTGGTCAATATTACTAATTCCCTGTTTTAAAAGATGGACAAAAATATCTTACATGCCATCTCCAACTTAGTGTGAAACATGATTACCTCTTTCATGCTATCTTCACCAGCAGTTTTTCCACTGGCAGGAAAAGCAGGTAATGACCATGTGTGAGAATCCATATACAAAGCTGATTAAGAGGGCTGTACATCATATAACGGCTAATGCTCTGACAGCTTCAACTCATCTGGATCTCATGTGATGAGACACCGGCCTGTGCTTACCCCGCCCCCAAGCTGCACTATACAGCTGACCTTTTGCCAACAGATTATCACCTACTTTCAGGCCAAACCACTCTCAGACACAGCAAAGAGATGATCACCAGCAAAAGGTGAATAACACTCAGAGACAATAATTTTGTCCTCAGTTTTACTAAAGATGGCACCAGAGGTGCCTTAATAATAGGGAAAGGAAACTAGGTTTCTGCTTTGCCCATGTCTTCGAACAGCTGATAGTGAATTGCCACCCCAAGCCCTGCATACAGCCTTAAGGTAGGCACAAGACTGCTTCAATTTTGAACTGCATGGATTAACTTGCTTTGCAATAATCAATGTATAATCAAAGCTGTTTCAGAATGAAAATGATCACATCAAAATCATGAATAATTTAGTTAATCTAGGGTGTGAATACATGGCTGTGTGGATGAGAGTATGTTAGGTCACACATGCTGCACACACACACACACACACACACACACACACACACGAGTGATTGATTCAACAAGCAAGCTTGACCAAAATACAGTGATCTCCCCTGAAATGTTTGACAGCATTGGTTATGCACAAGAAAGCATCGTAAAATGTACTACAAAATGTTATCATCACTGTTTGGTTTTGTGGGGTTTAACACCATTTTTCAGCACATAATAGGCTATACATGGTGGCCAGTATATCTGGTTATTTGCCCCATGTGAGCTAAAGCCAAGCTTTCTCACATACCCATGTTGGATGTACTGAGACTCAAAAAACCCAGGCAGAGAGAGGTGAGATGCGAGTGTGTGTGTATATATATATATATGTGTGTGTGTGTGTGTGTGTGTATATATATATATATATATATATATATATATATATATATATATATATTTAACAGTAGTTTTTGTCATCACTGGACATCTTGTGACTGTCAGTGCAAAGACATAATCAGCATCAATGATCATATGCTGGCAGTCTGTCTAAGGTGGGTACAAAAAATAATTGCTAAGTGATTGAGTAATTATCCTGGATGACCTTAATTACATATCCAATAAGAAGTAAGAACAGCTGTTATTTGAATGATAGAGGATTTGAATTAGATGACTGGACATTTTTTTAACAAATTCTTTTTTTTTTTAAGTCTTGGGGAAACAAAAAAATGTATTGGAGGGTTTTAAATCATAGTGGACCGAATTACAGCACACCGGGACCACTATTGTGAAATGGCCTTGAGGAGAACACTGACTGTAGTAATATTAACCTTTGTTGACAAGTGGTGAATGACAGCAATGCAGATGGCCACATCAAAAGATTCTGTTCTCAGTGGTATAGACAGGATGTCACTGATAATTGCCAAATAGTTTCTTTCCCGACAAATCTTCACCAGGTTCTGACTTCTATCTGAGCCAATCTGTCATTAAATATAAAAAAATATCACTGATTACTTTATTCTGACTACCAGTAGAATTGTTAATTGTAACACATCCTTTAGTATTACATGGAATACTTAAGGATTCTTTAATTACAAAGCTGTCCATGGAAACAATGGACATTGTCTACATAAATAAAATGGAATCCATAACTATACATGCTTTATAACAGGAACCATATAACAAAGAAGGGCTTTAAAGTGATGGAGTGTGTATGGGGAAATTTCAATGTAAAATTTTGAAAAGGTTTAGATTTTAATAATTCCCCATTTTAATTGCTGTAATTGCAATTTTCCATTTTATTATTCAGTTCTGTGAGATTAAATTTTTGCAACTTTTTACTATATGAAATTTTTGCAACTTCTACTATGTTACAAAAAATAAATGTATCAATACACAGCAGTCATTTTGATAATAACATCCTTATCAGCTGGAGTTTATGACACAAAATCTGTAATGATGCAATGTGAAAATTCACAATTTTTATGGATTTTCTACACTTTATGTACTTTTATAGTGGTTTATAGTTACATTAAAATCACCTTGCCTGAGATATGCTAATAATTAAAGGTGTTCCATTTAGCACTGAGTTGTCAGGGGTGGAAAAATACCTTTGTTAACCAATTCCAGACAGGTAAAAGAAATTAAATGATTATACATATCATTTTCTTGATTCTTGGTTCTGCTCCATATCTAATAATTTATAAGCATTTAACACATTCCCCTTTCATGAAGAATTTCAATGGAACAGCTCAGAATGCCTGTTGAAAGTCTCAAAATGGAATTTTTATGTGTGGGTAATTTAGAAGTTTGAGTGAGGGATAATTGATTGAACTGATTATTCATCCACTCCTTGCTCTTTCAAATAAACATACTGTACCATGCATATCTGATTATTGACTCCCAAATATTTTCCATTTCCACACCCAATATCTGCTACAAGAGATCCAACTGGCAGTTGCTTGAGGAACTCAGAGATCCTAGGCCAAGGACTGTGTCTTGTGCCACTGAAATGGTCAGCTATATTATCATACACCTGAAAAGTAAAATGACACACAATCAGTCAATTAACAGTAACTATGCTATTATCGACAGAAACCAATGGTTCCTAATATTCTGTCAACATAAGTTGTTTAATGTATTTTATTAAGTACACATGTAAAGATGTGGTTCAAACAGTGTGTGTGATCTGGATTTATAACATAGCTTTAACAATTTGAGTCATAATGCTACAGTCTGCAGTGTGGCAGTTTAGAGTGATGTCTAGTAGTGAGGCATCATGCTGCAGACACGTGGCATCACATCCCACCTAGTCACATTATCCTAACACCAGGCCAACCAGTCCTAACACTGAGCTCATAATGTTGAGTGCTGGGGTTTGAACCCTCATTCTCTTGCATTTGAGGTGGATGCTCTAACCACTAGGGCCACTGGAGAGGTCGGTCCAACAGTACTAACAGACTAATTTTCACTAATTTGTAATGTGAACTTCAAGCTATTAACTCCTAAATCAATCAGAGTCTTTCACAGATACAAGGATTAAATTACGTGTGCCAAGTTTCCTTAAACTGGTTGAAGAGAACATTATGTTCTGGATGGGAATGAAATGCAAGTGACAGTGATCTTGACCCTGAGGGTATGCCCCTACCTGCCCTAACTGGTGTCTTTCTTAGGCAGAGGGGATTGCATGTATTTGTAAAAATGTGTTTTGTTGTGCTAAAGGAAAAATCCAGAATTGAGTCAACTCTATTTTAGTGGAGTGACCGTGACCTTTGAGCTTACGATTCTTAAAGGGAACAGGCATACTCAATTAGCTTTAAGTTGATTTTCTGGAAATTGAGTTATCATCCAGAAATGAAATGAATATTAAAAATAAAGTTTTTGCAATTTTGACCTTGACCTTGGAGTTAATGACCCCAAAATCATTAGGATTATTGATTGGGCTAAAGGAGAAACATGTATAAAAGAATGTACTGTGAATTCTTTACTAGAAAACAAGACCATTACTAATTTAGAGGAATATCCACCAGCCGGTCTGATAAAATTTGAGATCTCCAACATAACAGAGATATAATGGATACTGATTTGAAGCTATGTTCTGTTGACCTTTCAATTTAATAATAAAATTACAGCTCATCTATAACACATCTCACAACAATCCTATAGCAAACTTTAGCAGATAGGTTACTAAACATAAGTGACCCAAGTATTACACAGGCAGTGTTTTATCTACAAATGGCTTCATGTAAGTCATTTGACTCATCAAGGCAAAAAACTGTTGAGTCAAAATCAAAACCTATGAGTCTTATTCTATCCGATGATCTAGTTTTCAGTAGTTTTTAAAATATAATTACATTGTTTAAATACACAACGAAAATATTAGCTATATAATGTGACAAAAGCCAATAAGGCAATTCCCTTGCCAGAAGCATCTGAACATTATACATTTGTTAAAAATCTTGTTGATGGTTTTATGTCATCAGACATAATCTGAGCACATATGACAAGGCATTTATTGTTGGCTATGTCAGTGCTTTCATCTGCCACTGCTTTCACAAGTAATGAATTTCTCATGTCATGTATAAGACTATCCTCAACAACGTTTGGTTGGTGCTCCAGTAACTCTGAACAGGTAGTAGCCGAGTCATACTGATTGGCAGAATTCTTCAAAATGCCAATGGCATCAATTTCTTAAGCCGCTAAGTCATGTTATTAAATTAAGAAGATATTTGTATTTTAAAACAAGGGATGTCTTCTACACTCAGCCAATGTACACACTTAAGCTGCACTTTCACTACTATGTCTTGTTTGGAAGAATGTTTTTGTAACCCTGCATTCAAATCTGCCAGGTGTTGTGGACCTTCAATCTGCAGTTTATGTTCTGGCAACCCAGCATGCCTTGCCAGTGTACTATTCTGAAAGTTATTGTTTTTTGCACATTTGGTCATGGTGTTTTTTTTAGCCTCTGTACATATATAGCAAAATATAAAGGCATCTTAACTGTCACATTCTTCACTTGACTTAACTTCTTTTTGAAAACGTTGCCAGCTGTATTTTCAGCCATTGCTGCACAAACTACATTTTATCTTGCGAGTAACTGTTACCTCATCTTTGGATGATGAAGGCTCCACTGGTTCGATAACAATACCCAGAGGTCTCAGAAATGCTTAATCATGCGTATTTGGATGCAATTTTTTAAAAAATTGGATGCAGAAAATCATTTACACAGTAGGCCTTCCGTTTGCACACATTTGCCGGATGGCAAATTGAAGGACTTGCCAGTCCTGCTTCAACCATCTGCTGAGTGGGAAAATGTGTTTATCAAATGATATTTTAGTTTTGCTGATATTTACATTGAGAAAATTCTGTGGCTGAAAGACCCCCAGATGTATATGTTGTCATTGTAAGAGTACATCTGATGAACATGACCCAAGTTCAAAGGCTTGACTAGCAGCTGCAGAGTGGTGGGAAAATGTGATGATATTTACAATGACTGAATTCAGAGACAGAAAGACCCAGTGATGTTCTTTTGTGTAAGAGTACATGAAATGAACAACTTTACCTTTCGTTATTGTGTTCATTTCCAAGTGTAGCCGAATAAGCAGTGCATGTGACCTTGAAATCAAGACATGTTGAGAGTTTGACAAAATGCTGTTTGCAAATTTGGATAAGTACTTTGGGGCAAACTGGCAAAGATTGTAATGAGATTCAACAGTGTGCAAGAAGTTGCCTGAACTGATATTTCACACAGAACACTATGTGTGATGCCTAGCTTAGTGCATGAAATAAGAACTTTCCTTGGCCTGACATAATTCACTCTCACTCTAATGGACAAACAAGAGTTATATGTCAGTGGTGTAAAGAAGTTAGAAAATTAAACTCAGTGGCAATCACTGGTTCTACTCATCTGGAAATTTAGTCACTTCAGGTATGCCCAATATGCTTCTGGTAGGAAACTGCAACTTTTGCTGGTGGGACTCCTGTTTTTGTTTTTAAAATCCTAGCAAGACCTCCACTATTATCATTGGTCGGTCATAAACGCGGTCCAAAAGATAATTTTGTTTGTTTCTGATCTATTTAATTTTTTGCCTCGGATGCCATTTTCAATCAAATACCTACCAATTTTAATCTGTCTACCTTCATGAGATGATCATCTAAATACCAATTTTTTTTTATCGGACTATCTCCGAGAGGTGAAAATAAAGTCATAACATATACAAGTTAATACAAACATGTATACCAATTTTAATTTGTCTACTGTAATCAGATTTTGCTTAACCCTGCTAACAAAGCTTCTGAGAGTTTTTTTTGTTGTTGTTGTAGTGTTTAATGCCATTTTTCAGCACAAGATAGGCTATACATGGCAGCCAGTATAATTGTTGGAGGAAGAACCCTGGAAAACCCTGGGAAGAACCGCCGACCCAGGAGAAACTACTGGCAGGCTTTCTCATGTACCAACATTAGCTAAGGCTGAGACTCGAACTCACGCAGACAGAGGTGAGATGGCAGTGATCTGTAACGGTAAGCACTTTAAACCGCTCGGCCACCCAGGGCCCCAGTTTTTGAGAGAAAAAGTCCAATCTTCCAAAATGGAAAGCTGCCATAATATTATTAAAATCTAATCAGGTCACATACTTAAGACCAGCTTATAAATATTTGTATGGCTCTATGATGGATATTTTTTATGTATCATGCTAAAACAGATAAGGGACAGATGTGTAGATGTACAGACGAATATGCAAACCATCATGTCCCCTTCTACTATGGGAGTTTTTAAAAAGACAAGCAAACACCCAAACCTGCCAAAGTACCTGATGAACATGGACATTCTCTAGTTCAGCCGCTGCAGCATCATTCTCTAGAACAGAGTGCTTGTAATCTCTGTAAAAATGTATTTCATGAAATGGTTTTAATGCTTTTCAGTCATTTTAGTTTAAGAACATGTTCAAACAATTTGTACAAAATAATGTTGATCATGCATATGCTGGTATTTGGCTATGAATGTAAATAATAAAAAATATACAAATGGAAAATTATCAAGTGTTTCCTTATGTCTGCATAATATTTTCTGGATAAAGACTACAGTTAGTTCAAAAGAAAGTTTCTGTTTAGGCATCAGTAAAGTGAACAATGACCATTTGTATGATAGACTGAAATATTTATTGACTTCTTGCCAGTAGTATATTCGGTGAAATAATACAATTACTCTGACTAAATCTATTTCACTGCCCCACAATCCCAGTAAGCATTATATTTCTCACACCTTCCCTCAACTTTTTGGTTTTCCTTCACTCCTGTGATTTTCCGGAAAGTGAAAGATGTTCTAAGGCCCCTTGGTACTAGTGTCAACCCTCCTCCTGGGGCTGGGATGATGTCAGACTTGCGTGGTGTGATGCCATGTGACCAGACATATCGTGACTCGCCTGTCATGATCAAAAGACTGCATGGAGGGAGCAACACTGATAGATGCTGACCATCTGGGTGCCGAAAATCCATCACTACCTATGAAACAAAAATTTGCTGTCTTGTATTTATTGTGATACTCAAATATAACATACATACTCATGCTTAATTTGGATCTGACTTTAAAAGATATAGAGCCTGATCTGCCATTGCATCTGTGCTGCTTGTTCTAGTTATTAATACTCCTATGAAACTTCACTGACCCTGATCTGCCAACATATAATACAATGCCAGATTTGGGTCTATGAAGTTTGCATTTGGGACCAACTTGTAACAACATCAACAACAATAACAATTCATCATCAAACTCTTGAGATCTCAATGAACTAAACTTACATTCACTGCAAGTACAAATTATTTTGCTTATATGGGTTACAAAAAGTACCATTAAAGCATGCAAGTTATTGCTGTGTATACTATTCACCAACACTGAAATTCCCATTTGTATCAATTATGATTACAGCTGGCAAACAAATAGAAGCCCAAGTGTTGAATAAACATACCTGGTAGTGAGCAATAAATTCATTGTTTTAACTTACTGGCAGGATATCAAATAAAAAGGTTATTTTATTACAAAGTGAGCCAACCCCAGACACCAACATTGGATTCTTTTAAGTGTGCCGATTTTCATTTTAATGTACAAAGTCGGTCAACATATGGAAGCCAACTTTGGTTTCTTTTTACCAGATTCATGTTAATTTTGAAAATAAACTGAGACAACAGAACAGTTTTTAAAGTGAAACAATCTAGTGCTTTGTGAATAGACATGAATGACACAGCATCTCCCAGAAGCTTTGGAGGAGAAAATAACATCATTTGATGAATTCGAAGGCCAGAAGAAAAGAAGATGATTTTGCTGACAATATAATCATTAACACGGATGAAACTCAATTTACTTTGATCTCATTCCTGGACAGACTGTCAAAAAGAAGGGGGTTAAAAGTGAGAATTCACATGATGGGTGCAGATAAAAAATCTAACTTTAGTCCTTGCAGTTATGCAGCAGGAGATGTTTTGTCTCCAATTATGATTTTTCACAGTGTGAGGAAGCTAAAAATATTCATGCACCAAAAGGATGGAGGAGAAAGGTTGGATTGATGAGGTGATGCTGCAATGGGTTAAATAACTTAATCTCAAATACACAGTTTAGTATTTTTTGAAATAAAATTTAAGTTTGAGTGCAATTTCTGACATGTAATTTTATTAATGATGTCAAAGGTGTCCCACAACTTACAACTCAAAAAACCCTGATGTGTCCAAGAACATAAAGTACACTAAACAAATTACTTTAAAAATGAATTTATGGTGTCCCAATATATACGGTAAATACGGTATATAGAAAATCTGATTATATATATGACCTTTTGAGGATTCAATAGTTAAATCAATCATATGCTAGATCACCTCATTATTCTCCATGGATGTTACTCATCACTGAAATCATCTTGGTGATGAAAACATACACGTCAAGTCTTATTGAAATTAAGTTTATACAGTGCTAACAAACAAGTGTTCATAGATGGATGGACAACATATGATGGACATGGGGCTATACCAAGAGGTTTCAATAAAGTAATTGAAATAAAAGTGAAAGCCCAAATAGCGAGGACACATTGAAGGAAGGATGGATTGACAGGTGGATGAAGTGATACCAAATACTGCCTGCTTCTCAAAGTGTGGGTACTATTATAAAGAGTGAATTCATCTTACCTGGGATCCAAGACTGAGAGACATGATTCCATCTTCAAAAGCTGAAGGTGTATCAACATGTGGTGGGATGCCTACAAATGTAAACTCTGATCAAAGAGAACACACATAAGACAAGCATGTGCACACAGTATAGTGGCATGCTACGACTCTATTATCTTAAACTTAGTAACAGGAAAGAGTGAAAACCAACAAGTTTCATAAAATTCAAAAAACAATTTATTTCTTGAAATACAATGTGAAAATTTATGAAGAACTTACAGTATTGTGAAATAAATCCCGAATAATCCCAAATATTCTATCACAAGTCCAAAATGTACAGAGTTCCAAATTAATTTTAGTGGAGTTCCCATTAATGATAATATTAAATGAGCTGATGGCCCAATAACCTTGAATGTACTACTGTTCCAACATTCTGGATGTTTCACACTGTTATAATCCAAAATGATCTTGAATGAATTCATAATAATCCCAAAATAATTATTAAGTCAAATTAGTATTAATGAGCACTTTGTAATTCCAATTAATATATAAAATAAATAAATAAATCCTTCTAAATTAAAAATTAAACTTAACAATAAGACTGGTTCCTCTTTTGATGTTAAGGTAGGAATGAGTAATTTTAAAGTAAACAACATTAATATAAAAAGCTGCAACATAATAGTAGAACTAGGATGGGGGTCAACTTCCTTTCTAAAACATTCTAAGTTGTCAACAGATCAAGAATTTCCAGTAAAAAACTAATGTTCTAAACTCAGATACAAGTAAACATGTTTACCTCAATTAATAATGATCTGAATATTTAATCTATAATCAAAGAAAAATATTAGCTATGCATTATGTTGTTTACAACTAAAATGTCGCTAGTCAGGCAGGTCCATTACTGGATTACTAAGCAAGGTCAATCAAACACCACAGATGTACACAACATACAATCATGGAGAAAAGCCAACACACAAGAAATTAAATATATGTAACTGGTGACAAATATTTGTTTAAACTCTAATCATCAAGAACACACATAATACAAGTGTTATGTATATTTGATTTAATTTAATTGTTTGTTTGTGAGTTTTTATTTTTTAGAATTTTATTTCATTACATGCTATTGTAATGTAATATTGTTTATTGGGCTTGACTTTTTTTTAGAATTAAGTTCAGTTCTGTTTAACTTGACTTTTTAAAATTTTCATTGGTAAACACCCAATAACAGAAACACTGTTTCTAGTTTCTGACATTGATTCAGAACCAGTGACAGTTTTACCAAACAACTTTTAACAAAATTATTTCTCAGAGTAAGATTTATTAAGGTAAGTCAAGGCCATACCTGGATTATGTGATATTTATCATGTAACAAACTTCCATTTCTAGAAGGTTGACACCCATCTGGGAATCTGTTTTGCATCTTAGTTAGACTTATTACTGATGTATTGAGAAAGAATTGTCAGTGGTGCCTTAACATTTGAGATGTCAATTTGTTTATGTTGTGCCCAGTCTGGGCTAATTATTTTATTTTCTTCAAAATATTGAATTTAAATTGATTGTTTTACCTGGAAAAACTAGTGCTCTAAATTAATTCTTTATTTATCAAAATTTATACAGATTTAAAAAACTGGAATAATATCTTTTGTGATTGAAGAAGAGATAGCTGACACTGCAGCACTTTGCAGGTTACAACAGATGTCATCATCTTCCATTTTGGGTTTCATCGGGATTCAAACTCAGTTTCATTCAGGACTTTTTATGACTAGGAATTTTATTTTTTAATTCTTGGATTATTTTTGGATCTGAGTCATAAAACTGTTCTTTTTTTCTCATTTTTCACTTGATATTCTAGGGAAATAAATTATTTGTAAATTTTACAAAGCTTGTTGTCTTCACTCTTTTCTGTTACTTTTTGTAAGAGCCCAGACTCGTTAAGCACATGCACTTTGTATATTAATGGTGATGAATGAAGGATGTCTAAATGTTTCATGCAGATTAGTTCTTGGATGAATATGCTAAATATATTTTAATCAAAACTGAAAATAGAAGAAATGCACTTTTAACCTGGGACATGAAAATTAAGTGCAGGAGATTTTTCTAACATCAAGGCACAGTTTTTTTCACTTTACTTGAATGAAGTACAGTAAATCAGAATGTTTTCCATCATTAAATCCCCCAAAAGCTATATTCACCTGAAACAATGCACACACATCTGCATCAATTTACTTATGGGCCAATATACACTTTTTATGGTGATAGTTCTTTACACAAAAAGTGTACTTGCTTAATTTCAAAATAAAGAGAGTAAACAAATTACAGATGCTCAAACAAGATTATAAGAAGATATAAATAAGCTAGTATTTCATTGAAAATAACATGCACAGGTCCATATTTTCACTCTCTTGTCCTTATTAAGTGGAGGCCACTAACAACAGGTTAATCTTTTTACTCTCATGTCCTAATTAAATGGAGCCACTAAAATAACACCCAGTGGTATATCATTTCATTTCCATGTCTAAATGAAGATCCTCAAAATAACACATACACGTCAATCATTACACAGCCGTGTCCTTATTAAATAAAAGGCACTAAAACACACATTCTGGTCCAACTTTTCATTTTTGTTTTTATTAAATAGAAGCCACAGATCCATCTTTTCACTTTCATGTCTTTACTAAATGGAGGCCACTTCAATAATGCCCATAGGGTCAATCTTTCACTCTAATGTCCTTATTAAATGGAGGTTACTACCCAAAGGTACATCTTTTCACTCTCATGTCCTTATTAACTGGTGGCCACTAAAAAAACACACCCATAGAACGATCTTTACACAGCCATCTCCATATTAAATTAAGGCCACTAAACCAACATCCAGAGGCCAACCATTTGACTCTCATGTCCTTAATAAATGTGGGTCACTACCCACAGGTACATCTTTCAACTCTCATGTCCTTATTAAATTGAGGCCATGAAGATAACACCCACAGGTCCACCATTTCATTTTCGTCCTTATTAGATGGAGGCCACTAAAATAACACCCATAGGTCCATCTTTTCATTCCCAAGTCCTTACTAAATGGAGACCACAACCCACAGATCCATCTTTTCACTCTCATGCCATTACTGAATGGAGACCACTACCCACAGGTCCGTCTTTTCACTTTTCATATCCATACTAAATGGATGCCACTAAATTACTGCCAATGTGCCAATCTTTTCACTACCATGTCCTCACTAAATGGAGGCCACTAAAATCTAACCTAGTTAAAGACTTCCAAACTGTCTTTTGAGGTTGTCTCAGGCATATGGATCACACAACAATGTTATAACAAAATGTTAGTAAAAATTAAGTTCTTTGCAAACTGTGCTAAAATTTATGTTTGCATATATGTGTTGCTACAGTAATCGTCAATTTTATGGCAGACAACTATACTGAAATTCTTACCTTGACCTGGTTCATACTTGTTGATAGTCAACTGGTCTGGGGTAAACTTAACATGACCTGCTTGTAATGCCTGTTTTATGACATCATTACATATTGTTGGTATCCCTTCAGGCAGTGGGTCATCTGGATCCACATTATTGATGCCATATTTAAATTCATAACCATAATGTTTCACTCGTCTGTGCTTCAGATCTCTTTGCTGGGCTGTGAATAAAAAGTTTTCTATAAAATTAAAACAAGAGAAATTAAACGACAGTTTAGACTACAGTTTGATGACATTGTAAAGATTTATGGAGGTAACTTTTAAAGATTTACTTTTTCATTCAAATGTTTTCATTGTATTATGACCCTGTGGTCTTAAAATAAGTAACAGAAAAGAGTGACAAGCAACAAGCTTTGTAAAATTCAGCAAAATAATTTAGTTCCCTAGAATAAAATGTGAAAAATGTAAAAAGAACTTATGGTAATGCAAATTAAATCCCAAATAATTCAGGAATTTCTAACACAAGTCCTAATAATTTAAGTTCTGAATAAACTTAAGTGGTGTTCCAAAAATGAATCCAATCCTGGAAGTGTTGATGTGCCTGTGATGGCCTGTGTCATGATGATGTGCCAACATTCTTTTCTTGAATCACAATAATACAATCAATAATATATCCTTATTTGACTTTCACTTTAAATCCAAGTATCTATTTCCAAGAACATTATTTCTGAGCACTTTGTATTTCCAAAGAAGAAAAACTTGAATTAAATAATCTGACTATATAAATTCCAGCCCAATGAAATACTTGACACAACAATAATACAACTGATTTTGTTCAGATCTTACAGTATGAATAAATAATTTTTCCAATAACAAGACTTGTTACTCCTCTACTTGACCTCAGGTAGCAATTAACATTTTCTAAAAATATTTTTTTATTACCTGTTGGAAAATTTCATTCTGGAAGATTCAACATGTTTACAAGATAAAATCTTAGTTATAATAAGAAAGTCTATTACTAAAATAATATTAAAGAACATGACAAACGCAGTGTCCTTGACTCAGGGAAAGATAACAATACTAATATTTAACCCAAGCTCATTGACAGAAAATTAGCAATGTTCTAGTTGTTTACAGAATTTTTAAAATGTCATGAGTCAGATGAGGTAGAAGATAGGCTTGATAAAGTCGGTTCCAAAATACAATTATCCGTAGCATATAATGAAGAAGAAAAAAAAAAACTAACAAATTATGCAAATTACATATACATAACAACTGATCTATGAAGAAATATATTTAATCGTATGATGACAAGATGACCATAAACTGTACAGTACACACTTGCCATCGGTCAGGCACTGATGTATTAAAAGATGTAAAACACATTTAACTTGTGTACTGCTGCTGTTTTATGATATGTTTTGATGGATACCTAAATTCATGGATTTGCTGTCAAAGTTTGTAATATTTGTAGGTATTTTTAAAAAAGACACATTTTCATGGGAATTAGTGGTTCTGCCTGTCAAAGTCTGTATACTTGTGGATTTTTAATTCAATGGAATAACCTATACAAATAGCCAAAATAAAAAATAAAAAACTATGCCAAAAACAAACTGGTTGCTTGAATGGTTAAAACAATACTAACTCCCATCAGAGCATAAATTAAACACCTGTCAAGCTCAATCACTTACACTGTGGTTTTGTCTAAGTACCAAACAACAAAGGGATCAGACAGCCATTAAGTCAGTTACTGTACCATTAGTGGCTGATCATGGCATCAACACAGTTGCTTAAGAGTGGCAAAATTCAACTTAGAGATCACACCACTCAGGTGACCTAAGTAGTTAGAGCATCCACCTTGGATGCAGAGGTCATGGGTTTGAATCCTGACTGAGTCATACCAAAGACTGATAAAAATGGTACTAGCAGCTGCCTCGGTTGGTACTCAGTATTAAGAAGTTAGTGTTAGGACTGGTCAGCCTGGTGTCAAGATAATGTGACCTGGTGGAACATCATGCTATATGTCACACTGCAAACATCATAGCAATATGACTGATTTTTTTTTTAAAGCTACATAAAAAATCCACACATACTAAACTTGGAGACCCCTTGTTTTGGATAATGTCATCATTCAACATGTGAACCAAACATGTGATCAGCTGCCACTTGCTCAAAACAATCAGCAGTCACCAGACATATTTTTGATGTGTTCTTAGCCCATAAAAGTGAGATGTTAACTAAATAGAAAGACAACGGAACCAGTCCTCTGTTTGTGCCTGCCTCATGGGTGAACCAACAGCAAACACTAGACTTGAATATAAATACAAAAAAGAATTAAAATCACACTTCTGGTAATGGTAATGCTATACAGGTAGGCAAAAGGAAGAAAAATTGGTGAAAATTGTTGTACTGTTTTAATGGATCTTAAAATCTCAGCAATCAAGCTGACTCATGCTGAATGGATAAATTGTGGTTCATGTGAAAAAGTTTGAATGGCTCGATTAAGTTATCCATGGCTTTGAGAAAGGTGAATTTGTTTTAGTCAACAAAATCAGTATTATTTACGAACAGTTGTGTCTACCAGGTGACTTGATTGGCACAATATTGATTCAGTGGTTTTGTCCAAAACTCAGTCCAGTGTGAACTTCAATACCGGTACTTTGCTGTAATTAGTGTATGCATCAGAACTTAAACAGTGTAAAAATAATGCTTTTAAAGTTCTTAAGGGCTTAAAACAAATAATAGATAACATTATCTGATTACATTAATGATGCTGATTTATCAAACAACTTTATACTTCACTCAGGAAGTGTCAAACGTTGGACGCGTCTCCTTCTGTATCACACATTGCTAATATTTCACTGTGGCTTTAAATTCATGGTTCACAACAAATCAAGAACCTGGTTTAAGTGGTAACATGCATTCTAGTTGCCAAGAACCTGGTTTAAGTGGTAACATGCATTCTAGTTGCCAAGAACCTGGTTTAAGTGGTAACATGCATTCTAGTTGCCAAGAACCTGGTTTAAGTGGCAACATGCATTCTAGTTGCCAAGAACCTGGTTTAAGTGGTAACATGCATTCTAGTTGCCAAGAGCCTGGTTTAAGTGGTAACATGTATTCTAGTTGCCAAGAACCTGGTTTAAGTGGTAACATGCATTCTAGTTGCCAAGAACCTGGTTTAAGTGGTAACAAGCATTCTAGTTGCCAAGAACCTGGTTTAAGTGGTAACATGCATTCTAGTTGCCAAGAACCTGGTTTAAGTGGTAACATGCATTCTAGTTGCCAAGAACCTGGTTTAAGTGGTAACATGCATTCTAGTTGCCAAGAACCTGGTTTAAGTGGTAACATGCATTCTAGTTGCCAAGAACCTGGTTTAAGTGGTAACATGCATTCTAGTTGCCAAGAACCTGGTTTAAGTGGCAACATGCATTCTAGTTGCCAAGTTTTATCTTTAGAACCATTAGCTTCCAGCGTCATGATGTAAAACCACAACTGTACAATTATAGGGTATGGAGAAGAACTTGAGTAGGTAAATAGGTAGGTCTCTGTGTGTGTGTGTCTGTGTATGCTGTTCTAGTTCTTAACACTTCCTATTTTGATCAATAGGCTTTAATATCAGCACAATGTCTTTCATAGCATCAGTGTGAGCTTAATCCTCCCACTTTAGATACAGCTATAGTGTAAGCTTAATCATTCCACTTTAGATACAGTTATAGTGTAAACTTAATCCTCCCACTTTAGATACAGATATAATGTAAACTTAATCATCCCAATTTAGATACAGCTATAGTGTAAACTTAATCATCCCACTTTAGATACAGCTATAGTGTAAACTTAATCCTCCCACTTTAGATACAGATATAGTGTAAGCTTAATCATCCACTTTAGATACAGCTATAGTGTAAACTTAATCCTCCCACTTTAGTTACAGCTATGGTGTAAACTTAATCATCCCACTTTAGTTACAGCTATAGTGTAAACTTAATCATCCCACTTTTGATACACCTAAAGTGTAAGTTTAATCATCCCACTTTAGATACAGCTATAGTGTAATCTTAATCATCCCACTTTAGTTACAGCTATAGCGTAAACTTAATCATCCCACTTTAGTTACAGCTATAGCGTAAACTTAATCATCCCACTTTAGTTACAGCTATAGTGTAAACTTAATCATCCCACTTTAGATACAGCTATGGTGTAAGATCATCCCACTTTAGATACAGCTATGGTGTAAACTTAATCATCCCACTTTAGATACAGCTATGGTGTAAACTTAATCATCCCACTTTAGACACAACTATGGTGTAAACTTAATCATCCCACTTTAGATACAGCTATGGTGTAAACTTAATCATCCCACTTTAGATACAGCTATAGTTTAAACTTCATCATCCCACTTTAGATACAGCTATAGTGTAAACTTAATCATCCCACTGTAGATACAGCTATAGTGTAAACTTAATCCTCCCACTTTAGATACAGATATAATGTAAACTTAATCATCCCAATTTAGATACAGCTATAGTGTAAACTTAATCATCCCACTTTAGATACAGCTATAGTGTAAACTTAATCCTCCCACTTTAGATGCAGATATAGTGTAAGCTTAATCATCCACTTTAGATACAGCTATAGTGTAAGCTTAATCATCCCACTTTAGATACAGCTATAGTGTAAACTTAATCATCCCACTTTAGTTACAGCTATGGTGTAAACTTAATCATCCCACTTTAGTTACAGCTATAGTGTAAACTTAATCATCCCACTTTTGATACACCTAAAGTGTAAGTTTAATCATCCCACTTTAGATACAGCTATAGTGTAAACTTAATCATCCCACTTTAGTTGCAGCTATAGCGTAAACTTAATCATCCCACTTTAGTTACAGCTATAGCGTAAACTTAATCATCCCACTTTAGTTACAGCTATAGTGTAAACTTAATCATCCCACTTTAGATACAGCTATGGTGTAAACTTGATCATCCCCCTTTAGATACAGCTATGGTGTAAACTTAATCATCCCACTTAAGATACAGCTATGGTGTAAACTTAATCATCCCACTTTAGATACAACTATGGTGTAAACTTAATCATCCCACTTTAGATACAGCTATAGTGTAAACTTAATCATCCCACTTTAGATACAGCTATAGTTTAAACTTCATCATCCCACTTTAGATACAGCTATAGTGTAAACTTAATCATCCCACTGTAGATACAGCTATAGTGTAAACTTAATCCTCCCACTTTAGATACAGATATAATGTAAACTTAATCATCCCAATTTAGATACAGCTATAGTGTAAACTTAATCATCCCACTGTAGATACAGCTATAGTGTAAACTTAATCATCCCACTTTAGCTACAGCTTTTATTTTACAATATACTAAACAACTAGCAGACTTATAGCAAATTCATCTAATATAAGGTACTTGCTGTTTAATGGGGGGGGGGGGGCTGCAATTTTCTCTTGAGCTGAAATATTTTCTTTTTTTTAAAATCTCAAGATAATTCTTATTTTTCCATATAGTATCATGGATAGGATGTTGTTTTGCTATAAATCAGAGCAAGATATTTTTTCTCAGTACTGACAGAAAGAAAAAAAATGTCAGGCCCCTGCATTATAAATTGTTGGTCAATAATATAAGCACAGTATGCTATGGTACATATTGTGGTATGTTCCAAAATACAGTGGAACAAATTTTTCATGGCACCTAGCTCTAGTCGACATGTCTAACTTTCACTAAATGATCATAAAGTAGTACAAAGCAAACATATTCTTCTTTTTAAATTTGTAAAGTGCTGTTTGTTTGTCCTTTTCTTATCTGATGTGTTTTTAAGTTTAAAAAGATCCATCTCCTCCAACATTTTTCAGTCACATAACATCCATGAGTCACATAAAAAAGCCTGTTTTATTTTTTTATAAAGTAAAAACTGGCCTGGTAGCTAGATATGTATAAAAATATAATGAATCTGTTAAACAAGTTGAAGAAACCTGTCTGTTTTCATTGAAATGTGTCATATAGAGCTGCTATAAATAGAAAATAAGGAAAGTACCTGTAGGTCTATAATGGACAAATGTACTCTTATGTTCTTCTTACATAGCAGTCATCTTTTTTAGAATATTTTTAAGTTTCTCTGATGCGTGGGATTAAAGAGATGATAATAAAAACAAGAAACATAACTTTTTTAAAATGGACTAAAAAAGCATAATCCATATACAGACGAGAATAGATATAATTTGGTAATAAAAATTCCTAATGATTATGTTAAATGTGTAATGGTTGGCATGTAAGCTAATGCAGGGACTAATTTTGCAATTAAGAGTTTAATGTTGTTTTTTTCCTGAGTTGATTGTGGTATAAACTGTCAGTTGCCGACTCACACAGCAAATAACGCCAGAAGGGCGTTATGTAAGCTGCGTGACTCGGCAACTGACAGTTTATACCACGATCAACTCAGAAAAAAACATTAAACTCTTATAATTGATATTTCAATTATTCGTTATGTTATTTTGTTTGCATCATTAAAAAAACAGAAATCTTAATTGAGTGTAGTAAAACATGTTTGGGGTTTTCTGTTATGTAGCTATTTATAGCACTTGGGATTGTCGTGCTTGGTCGTAATAAGGTCATCATAATAGCAGTCCTTCAACCAATGAAAGCAAAATTTATTCAATTATTTTTGGATAAAAATTGTTAGAATGCTCTTTTCCTTTAATGCTTACTTCGTGTCTGCCTTCACTGGCAGTGTTTATCTTATGCTGTACATGTGACTCTATTTATAGAAGTGGGTATTCTTTGAAAAGTAGTTCTCCTTACAGTTCATCCAGAAATAAACACAATTCATTTTGATCACGTGGTAACATTCTGACCAATGGAAATGTTACTTTTCTTTACCAGCTACTGGCATTGCAATTATTACTGTATATGTGTTTCTGTCTCTTTATTAAATATTAGTGTACATATGGTTATAAAGTGGTTATCATGGCTATTATTAGCCAAGAGCCAGTACTGCATTCCTGGGGCACAACAAAAGGGCAATGCTGGATACACAAGTGGATTTATCTCCCATGTCCATTGCATATATAAATTAGTATTAGGGTGGGGATCTTAAAAGTTTTCAAGTTATGAGCCAGAGACAAGTCCCCTCCCCGATGGAATGACCTTGGGTCTGTATTTTAATGTATGTTTGATTTTTGTCTGTGCATATCCTACAGACCTATATATGGTAACTCGGTGTGCATTTCAAAAGTTTCCAAGTTACTGCCAGGAGCAAATAAATCAAATCATAGTTCCCTCTGTGGCATGATCAGTGGGGGTAATCCAAAAGCCCTTTATGTATGCAACAGTCCTTGCAACTTTCTGATCTATACTTATAATATTTAAGAAATTGTTTCAAATCCTTTATAAACCCCCTTAGGCCCACCCCACGGGTGATATCAGCATTTTAAAACCATTGTACACATTTAAAACCATCCCTAGTTGTAATCCAAAGTTTTGAGTCTGCATCTATCACTGCATAGGAGATAAACTTCATTGTCAGCAGACAGACGGACAGTAGTAAAGTCAGGCAAGATGATCCCCACTTCATACCAAATTTATTTGGTGTACTTATTTTGGAGAAATACTCTATGTATTGTATGTCACCTTTCAATGTTGGTTCCTTCCAATTGATAGAATCCATGAGCCTCTGTCCATATTCCTCTGATATGAAGTCAGGCAGTAAAATCAAGCCTGGGGGTAGTTTGTTAGATGGAGACAAACTTTCTGGCACTGTAAGAAAAAATAATAAGGGACATCAGTAAATACTAAATTGCAGAGGAAATAAAGTGGACAAATTCCAGTTTTTAAATGTGAGTTAAGTAGGGTCTGTTCTATGACTAAAAATTTTGGGGAAATTCCCACCCACACAAATTTTAAAAAAAGGGGAAGGGGTGTGAATAATGGAGGGATTTAAGGAAGAAATCCTGCAAACTGAACCTCCTAGAATTATACCCTGGTTTAGGTAATGTGTCAAATAAATCAAATGTAAGCTGATATGGAAAGAACAAAAGGCAACAAAGCTATATGGACATGAATAATTTACTACCGACTCTGTCACATATATCAAAGAGTATGTGTATTTACACCTTGCATGTAACCTTGGTAATTCAGGTAGGAAACAAACATTTAGACTTGAGTTAAATGTACTGAACACAATATGTGAGAGTAGCAGTTTTTTCTTATTATACATTCTATTAAATCAATGTTTGGGGGTGCTCACCAGTTAATATGTACTTTTGAGAGAGTGACGTATGTAAGGTGAAGTAGTTCACATTTAAAACATGCACAATGGAGAGAATGCTGGCATACCTCTATGCTACATTAATGTAATGTGGATGATATTTCTTTGGATATTGTACTTTTGGAAATTTTACATGATTTAAGCACACTGCTAACTAAAAGGACCGCTCCCTTCTGTTAAAAAATCAGCCTGAATTAGTCTAAAGTACATTATACATAGCAGCTATTAAAATATGGAAAATGAATTTTGCCAGACTAGACAATACCAACTTATGAAAGTGCAATGAATGAATTACCAAATATATAAAATGTAAAAAAGTTATTGGCTCTTTTTTTATACAATTTACCTCTGAAGTTCAGGAAGTCAAAATGACCAAGTAGAGTTAGCACTTTTTTGAAAGGTGCACATCTGAATTAAGGCCAAGCTGTATACTCTATAACCCATAGTATACCCATCAATCATACACCAAAATAAAGGGAATTAAAGGTCCTTTGAATTATACCTAAGATATACAAGGTCTTTTTTAAATAGCCAGTATAACCAGTGAGGAAAGATGGGGAAATTCTTTTTCTTTAAAATCCTAAACCTATGCAAAATAGCAACTGTAGAGCACCACCTTAGCTGCTCAACTGGGTGGCAATTAGATAGAGTGATCTTCCCTTGATATCATGATAGGTGCCAAATCCCTACTACATGGATATAACTGCGGGGAGGCTGGGAGGGTGTATGTGTATTATGATTGAATAAGTATTCACGAAGAAACATACTTTACTAGAAAAAATAATTTTCTTCTTTAAATATTTTACCAAATCATATGTTAGAAGAATAGGTAAGAGGTGGAGAGAGGTACATCCCTTTACCTGGAGATGTTATTTACAGTCCCCTAAGATATGTCATGCAAGCTTATAGGTAACCAGACTGGAGAAGACTCTATCTGTTGGAAAGCAGCTTCCAAAAGGGAAAATTTTCCCTCATACAAATCCAGAGGAAGTTATACAGCAGCATCATATGAATCTGTCAAACAACCTGGAAAGGTGACCTGTAGCACCATGGATGTAGGTCACACCCTATTGAGTTGAGCCCTTTGGCATGAAAGATCTTGCAGGTAAAACTGGAGAATGTGGACTTGGATCTCCATCCCAAGGCATGGATAATATTAGAGAATAATTCTGGTCAAAGACTATGATTGTGGCAACTGCTCTAACCCTGTGAGTCAAAATGAATAACAAATTCATTGAGCTGGATTTATTTCTCAATATGCAGAGCAAATATTCCACTTAATCTAGGACATATGGGTCTATGATGTTATATCATCCCGTCCCTGTTTGACAGATAAAAATAAGTGTGATCTTCCTCACTGCAATTGCTCAGATATTTTATCATACCACTTCAAAGCTCATACTGAATCTTCTAGGTGACCTTGAGCTCAAGTGTCCAGAGTAGACAGTGATTTCATTACAAAAGTCTGGTTACAAATGGATGAAACCCTGTTCTTGGCAAATAAAGAGTGCACCATCGTAAGTGAACTGATCTGTCCTATCAGAAATGCATGTAATTTGGGTCTACTTTCTTGTCAGAACTGCATGTAATTTGGGTCTACTGATCTGTCCTGTCAGAACTGCATGTAATTTGGGTCTGCTGATCAGTCCTGTCAGAACTGCATGTAATTTGGGTCTACTGATCTGTCCTGTCAGAACTTCATGTAATTTGTGTCTACTGATCTGTCTTGTCAGAACTGCATGTAATTTGGGTCTACTGAGCTGTCCTGTCAGAACTGCATGCAGTTTGGGTCTACTGATCTGTCCTGTCAGAACTGCATGTAATTTGGGTCTACTGATCTTGTAGGAAAGGTGAGTCAATGATGCCCTTCCAAGTGGGGTTTCATAACCAGTATTGATTCATCATGTTGGAACTGTAAGTAGATAGGTCCCCCAAGAAATGTATTGCTGATTTTGCCTACTAACTGCCAAAGTAGTGAGGAGGCAGGACTTGTATGACAGGTGAAGTAATTTAGCTCCTGAGAGTAGTTCTATTAGTGTCTTGTTCAGCCAGGTTAATTCCTATGAAAAGTTCACTTGGGCAAGGGTCCAATGCCACTGGCCATGTGAAATCCAAATGAAAAGAAGATTAGACAGGTCTGTTTCATGCAATATCCTCTCTGCTATGATAGTACAGTGTGCTGGAGATGGTGGAATGGTAAGTTTAACTGTGATGGGTGATAAATGTTTCTGAACAAAAAGCCTAGAAAATTAGCTATTGTGGTATGGATGCCGCCATAGGGATAAAGTACTCTGTTGTGAACCAATGAGATTATATTCCACTGACTTCCTTTACTGACCCGGTTGGTCCTGTATTCCCTAATTTAGTAGAGCAGTCAGGATGAAGAGACACTTAGATACTTTTGGTTCCAGTATCACTATCAGAGTCCAAGGTATTTAGATATGTATTCATCCAGCCATTCCAAGGTATAGGGAGCAGCAATCAGCCTGGCCCTTGGTCCCAGGATTGGTGGGAGAAAGTTTGGGACTGCTGGCATTCCACCTTGTCACTAATGTCCACCATAAGTCAATCCCATCGAGCATGTATCATATGAAACTGAGGGATGAAAAGGCCATTCCATTTATATGAATTCCTGCTTGCAGAAATATGAGTCCACTAATATATTAGCCAGCCTAGTATATGTTAAAATGAAACCGGGATTTCACTGAGGACACAACTTTAGAAAATCCCAAACAAGAAAACAAAGATTGGAGTACTCATTCTGCTTGCTGTTTGAGATCAGGCAGCACAGTGAAGTTATCAAGCAGAATTAGAACTCGATTCCCATGTAGTTTCACCAGCCACCAATAAGCTTTCAAAACTTTTGATGATGTGGACATATAAATAATGCTCCTATGCCCTCTGTGTTCACATCAATAGCGATCATGATTGCTGGAGGATGTCGTTTGCAGGTGTACTGCTGATGTGAGTCCAAAGTGCCTTTATGATGCAACATCAAATGGTTGCCAATTGAGAGAGTTAGTCCAACTCTCAAGGTTCAGTCTCCACTTGGACCATTTAATCATTGTTATGATAGCCCATTAAAATGAAAAAGGACTAAGACTTAAGCTGCCATGATGAACAAAACTCAGCTGGCGCATGAATATTCTAGCAGATGCATTGTTTCAGAGACATAGAAATTACCACTGCATGAATTCAAATCTCTTTTCCTGGGGGAATACATACTTCTTACTTGAACACTGAGTCCAGACCTAGTCAACCAAATCCTGAAAGGGTCTAAGATGTTCTTGTTGACAAGAGATAGAGAATGAAAGGAAAGTAATATGTAGAATCACATCTTGCTCCAAAATGTAGAGTCTGTTCATCTGTAGCCTGTTGTAGGCAAATCAAAGAACTTCTAAGTCGTTTCAGTGTGGCATGAAATCACATTTCTTGCAAGTCCACACTGACTGCGCCATCTTCACAACTGAAAGTATTAGGGCCCATTGTTGTAGGCCATTGCAAACCCAAGAGCAAAAAAACAGATTTGACTGCACATAGATTGAGGATCAAGTGATAAGAGCTGGATTGTAGCTGAAAGAGCTGTAGCCATAAGTTAAGTACATACACCGAATGTGATACTGTGTCCCCAGTACCTGCTGTTGAATCCACATGTCATCATAGTAAATCTTCTCCAATCAGCTACAAAAGACTTCCTACTGAGATCTGAGAGAAGAGCAGGATGTGATGCCTGAATGTATGTCATCAAGACAGGGATGGTCTCATGGAAATGTTTGTGGAAACAATGGACCTCCCTCTGACACTTCCACTTAGTTCAGGAGTTGAAGGACTGTTTCCCAGTGGCATGTGCTCTAGGGGCACCCTTGTGACCTTGTTGGCTGCCTCCTAAATCCCTCTGCTGTAACACAGGCTGAGAGGACATTGATTTGTTGTTGTTGTTGTTGTTGTAGGGTTTAACGCCATTTTTCAGCACAAGATAGGCTATACATGGCGGCCAGTATAACTGGTGGAGGAAGAACCCTGGAAAACCCCGGAAAGAACCACCAACCCACGAGAAGCTACTGGCAGGCTTTCTCACATACCAACGTTAGCCGAGGCTGAGACTTGAACTCACACAGACAGAGGTGAGATGGCAGTGATCCGTAACGGCGAGTGCTTTTAGACCACTCGGGGCCCCCATTGATTTGTAGTGAATTCTGGCAATCTGATCATTAAGATAGGAGAATAGAATATAGATGATCACTAAGGAGGAGAACAGATGGAGGAGGTTGCGAGCATACCTTGGGCAAAGATAGGTCTTAAGGTAAAGAGCCTTGATTATCACCTAAGCAACAGATAAATCTGTTTTGCTAACCTTATTTTTTTATATATCTAAGTCTGGTTATCTCAGACCTGTCATCTCAGTCATGGTGTCCACATGCTTGGAACTACTTTTGAAAAGAAACACTTAATGTCTTCTTCTGTGCCTGATGGAGAAGTTACAAAATCCAACAACAACAAGAAATATAAAACAAAAAATAATTCACTCAAGAAGCAAGTCAAGGTCTCTCCAACATTGATAACAGCATATAAATTATTTTGACACACTCACATGCTGATCTATAGGATACTCCAGACACAGGCAATACACATCACTGGCCACACAAAACCAGACTATCTCGAGTGCTACGGCAAAGCCAGCAAAATCCAGAAATGTGTAATGTCAAACTGGTTTCTTCTTTGTTTAACACCCATAATCTGCCCCAGTTGAACAAAATATAATAATGCGAATACAAATGTAAACTTAACAACCAGGGTGGACAGAAAATATAATATAATATAAATATATAAATTTCCCAAAAAGTCACAATTAGAAATTTCCTGATGTCACTACACACTTTGTTAGAACTGTACCCTGTAGGCCTATTGTACCATTGCCTACCATATAAATTTTCCAAATTAGAACTGATGAAAGTTAAAACTTAGCCACATAAAAGATACCAATTATTTATTGTCAATTTCATATGACGTCCATCGATTAAATGTGATAATATAGTAATAATATCAAATGATTTTATGCTTCTATTTTCTTATGCATAGATCTTGTGTACTTAGGATCCACAGGTCACCACATAGCCCTCATCAACGCATTCGTCTGAATAGGCAGTACTTGTATTTGGCAAGACAAAAGCACATGGCTCAAGACGCTCATTATGCAATACTTCCAACATATAGCAATTATAACTTTATTGCTGGAACTTTTTTTCCTTTTCTAAGAGCAGCATATATAGCTAGATGCTACTTAGATAATTATTCAAATTTTCATAAAAAAACGATGACCTTTGTAAAGAGTGAGAAACTATAACAGTAGATGACAAATACTGTTTTGAATCTGCTAATTAAATTACAATCTACAAGGGTGCAGGGTTAGGGGCCATCCATTTTAGTATGTACACATGGAGGGGGAGTTAACCCAAATGCATATGCTTGTGTAAAGGTAGGGTCTACTGATAATGTATGTATGCATAGGAAATGGGGTGGGGTGGGGTGGGGGTGAAACCTCAATAATAATTTGTCTTATACATAACCTGTTTGACTGTGGTTCAGTTGGCGTTTGAATTTTAGCAGACACTAGACAAAATGTTTAAAGTTATACAGCCTGACATTCAATGTCGGTGGACTATCTGTGTTATTAAACACGTTAATATTAATAATCCTTTATGGTTTCTGCATGGATCAAATACAGGCTGTTCTATAGAACTGGGTGTGTGTGTGTGCATCAAGCATATGTATGCAGGTGTTTTTTTTTTTAAAAAGTATACACGTGTACAGGGAGGGGTGGAAAGGGGTCAAGCTTTGCCTTGGATGGCCCCTTACTTCAATTTAGTTGGAAAAATTACTTGAGAAAAATAATCTGTGTTGGTGTTTGCAGCAAGACAAGGAAATCCCAATAGCAGAGTTACATTATTTGTCTCCCCATGAGGTTATGCTTCATGCGGAGACAAATAAAATAATCCTCTGACTAGGATTTTCTTGTCTGCATATTGTGGTTTGTCAAAATATTGGATACAAGACTGATCCCACGATCATGACATTGCAAATTAACTCATGAGTATTCAAAAGGAAAACTGGAGGCACCTGTGATATAACACATCCATAGATGCTTGGAACTCATCATTAACAGTGTACTCAGTTCCAAAATATCAGTAACTGTAGACCTGGCAGGTAATGCAGAAAAACGAGGACAAAACTCATCCAAGTAAGATCTAATACTGATAAGGAAACTTGAATGCCTATTACGTTGTCTATTCATTGTGATAGTGATGTTGATATTTCCTGGGCTTCCTGTGACGTAGTTGGAAAAGAAAGTCGATGATGGTGGTGCACTACACTCGCTGCACTTATGAGTAAGTCCTGTTACTTCTAATGGAAGGTAGAGGTTTGAGGGTGAGTAAAAAGACATCAATTGAAAACGGACGCATCAAGATGGACATCATATGCCAAAAGTGTTTTAAGGTACTATTGCAGGTAATATTGATCCATGACGGTGTCTATATAAACTGTATATTTTCCACAAGAAGTTGTTGTTGTTCTAGGGTTTAACGCCATTTTTCAGCACAAGATAGGCTATATATGGTGGCCAGTATAGCTGGTGGAGGAAGAACCCTGGAAAACCCAGGGAAGAACCACCGACCCACGAGAAGCTACTGGCAGGCTTTCCCACATAACTACGCTAGCCGAGCCTTGGACTCGAACCCATGCAGACAGAGGTGAGATGGCAGTGATCCTGAATGGTGAGTCCTTTAGACCACTCGGCCACTCGGGGCCCCTCCACAAGAGGTGCCTCTGTGGTTAGACTTATCCATGAGAGTGCCTGTATAGACTTAGTAAAGTGCCTAGCAGCGCTATGTAAGTTAGACTAATTCATGTATAACTGTTTCATGAAATGGGTTCGCTTGTATAATGGCAGCAAATTGGGTATCATACTCAGGAAGAGCTTGGCAGTACTATGTGATTCATGGAACTGGACAAGTTTGTTTTCTGTGGCTGATAGTGTAAGACTGATTTTATTCATGGCGAATTAAGATCAGTTATATGGCCAAGTCTGATTGGAAAGGAACATGACCATCTCGACTGGCATGACAACATCCAGTTCTTGAGGTTGGGAAGGGTTACGGGATATTTGATCCATTTACCCCATCCATAATTTTGACAAGAGAGACTATTACTGATGCTTGTTGCTGCTCTCCATCTCACTGCCCAGGAGGGCCTCGAGTGGCCGAGTGGTCTAAAGCGCTCTCCGTTATGGATCACTGCCATCTCACCTCTGTCTGCATGGGTTTGAGTCTCGGATTCAGCCAATGTGGGTATGTGAGAAAGCTTACCAGTAGCTTCTCGTTGGTTGGTGGTTCTTTCCAGGTTTTCCCTGGTTCTTCCTCCATGATTAATACTGGCCGCCATGTATGGCCTATCGTGTGCTGAAAAGTGGCGTTAAACCCCATAACAACAACAACACTGCCCAGGAATGATACAGTGTGAACCCTTGAGTGCAAGCAATGTTTTCATCCCTCAAGCTATGACTACCCATATAAGGCAAGTCCAACATGTATTGTAGGAACGACAACCAGAGAAAATTACACATGTTGAGTGGTTGTCAGACAGGTCTCACCTATGGTCTAAATCTGGTAGACAAAATATAGCAGGCCCTATATACATTTAGTGGAGTGGGTGTCTGTTTTGAACAGGATTACCCAATATGACAAATATCCATAGAGGGTTGCACATGACCTGTACAGGTAGAAAAATATCATCAGTATTAATAATTATAAGTGAATGCTAAATAAGCAATTTAAGATGTGATGGCCTATAGGCATGTGAATTTGACTGCCTGTCCAGGTAGAAGCACTGGACAGATAGACAAACTATAGTTTTTACATGGACCAACTGATAAGCAAAAAGTCAATTCTAGTAACAGCTTACCCATAAGAAGGCCAATTTTTAGGTGCCTATACATATAAGAACCTCTCATGCATCACTAATAGTAACATGCTAAATGCACTAGTATAAAAAACTTACCTTTATGTATCCGGTCATAGTGGAAATTATACATACATTAAGAGTTTTCTATAGCCCACTACAGACTTGCACGCACATAAAAATTATAGCCAGAACTAATATGAAGTTGCATAGGCTACAGGTGCAAGTACATAAATACCAGCAAGTAATGGCAAAGTGCTTTAATATTCAAGTAACGGCAAAGTACTTTAATATTAAGGCAGAACTTTGTCATCATCGGAAGAAAGAAACGGTGTAAATATAGAATGAGTATACTTCCATTTAAAGTCAAGGCTCCTCTAACTTGTGGGTTTAGAACTTCCAGAAACTGGCAGAGAATTTTTGCAATTTCACTCTTAATGAAAGTGTGCCATTTGGCACAAGCAGAAGTACTAACTGATATATTCATGGAAATTATGCACCAATCCCACTATTAAGGGGAGATCACTCTGCTCAAAAACCACCAAGGAGGGCAGATAACTTTTAGCTTTGAAGCTAAAATTGTTTAACCTGGGAGGGCTGGATTTGTGAGGTAGTCACAGTTCTCCTAAGATCTTATTATTGGGTAATGTAATTAAAGAAGCAAATGGTCTGCAAGTGGATATGTCTAGTCCTCAATTTGTGGCTTATTTCCTTTCCTCAGCAAGTCACAAAAGTCAATGTTGGTGCATGGCATGTATGTGGTGAGTACATAAAGTTATTTTACAGAAAAGTGTATGTATTAAAGTGTTTCTGGCCTCAAATCAACAGATTTCCTTCTTGTCCAATAAGTACAACATCCACCAAATTTGGTCAAGATATATGCAGCTAAACTAATCTCGCTAAGAGGAAACCATTTCTTAAACCACTTCTCACATTTCTTTTTTTATTCAATGTGACCTTGACCTGTGACCTTTTAATCCCAAAATTAATAGGTGTCTGTCTAATCCATGCTTATCTGTAAAGTTTGGTCAAGGCAAATAGTCTAGATCTAAACTTACTGCAAAGAACTTACATCTTCTTGGAGTTGCAGTGATTCTGACCATTATACAAAGTAATGCAAAGTTATTATGTAGAAAACATTTTCTTTAGTTTAGTTGCAATGACTCTGATCATTTACCACAAAATAGATACATCAGCTGTATGGCAGCCACAAATTTTATTTGCAGTATGTAGTCTGTAACTTAAGATATTGTGCAACAAAGTTTCCTTCATAGGCTCACAGTTACCTTGACTTTTGACCTCATACAAGCTTCTGCATCATTCGAAATGCAAATTTGTTTACTAAGTTTGGTCAAAGTATATAATCTTGATCTAGAGTTACTGTGCAGAGACAAATTTTCTTCTTTCAGTCAAAACTGAGAGATTTATTCTTTACAAAGTACTAGCCGTCCACAAATGCTGGTCAAGGTCAGTGACACTGGACTAAAGTTACTGTACGGAAAATCAAAAGGGACATGAATGGACAGACAGATAGATGTCATAACATTATGCTCTGCCTTACAGTGGTGTATAAAAAAAACCACAACTGTTTACAGAAAGAAATAATTTTGGTATACAGGTTAAGCACACAAAAACTTACTCTTGCTGACAAAGGAAATATAGAAAGTACAGCTAGACTTTCTAGTATCTGTTGCAGGTATGGTGTAACCATTCAGGTGAATGTAGGCTTCTTCTGCATTCTCTACCAATTTGTAACAAACAAAGCAGTATGGTTTCTTTGGCAACATCAGAATGTCATCAGTCTCCCCATATTTACAAAACACCTCAAAGACTTCATCTCTGGTCATACCAGTGTCAAGTCCTGCATTGTTCACACAAAGAATCTGAAAATTGACGATATGAAATAAAAAATGTGTGTTTGTTATGATACAATTTAAATGCTATTTATCCAACAACATTTGCATTTCCGAGCTATATGATGCTATATCATAACAAGAGGCTCAAGTGGCTTTGATATCACTCACCACCTAGACATTGGTCAGAATGAAAATGTAGCAATAAGGTATCTGCCTTGGGTTGAAAGATGCCCATTGTTGTGACTCTTTGGTCTTAAAGAAAGTAACTGAAAGAAGCCAAGAGCAACAAGTTTAGTAAACAAATTTATTTCACTAAGTTACAAATTAAAATTTTCAAAACTTATAGAATTGTGAATTAAATCTTAAATAATCCTAAAAGTTCTACCACATGTCCAAAAGTACACATGAATTATAATATTAAATGTGCTGATGTACCAGTAGTCTTGAACAGGCTGATGTGCAAACAGTGCTGCTGTATCATAATAATATAATCCAGAATGTCTTTAAGTTGTTAAGAATATTTAATTTGTATTGTGTGTTTAATTTTTTTTTGTTCATGTTTATAGATTGTAAGGGCCTACCTATTTTTTTGTTCATGTCACAGCTTAAAATCCATATCATCCTTGCGCTTGAACATCAACAAAAAAACGAAAGAAAGAAAGAAAAAGAAAAAGATGATTGAGCTCAAATTTGGCACATGGAGTATTCAAACTTTTTTGGACAACACCAAGGCAGATGGAGCAGAGTCGGAAACGCTTAATTACGCATATCTGGAAGCCAATTTTTGATCTGGGACGCAGAAAATCCCTGAGGCGGGAGTCCTCTGTACGCATGTTATAGGTGTGCGGCAAATTTCAAAGACTTTCTAGTCCTGCTTGAGTCACCTGCTTTGTGGGAAAATGTGTTGATCAATTAGCTGTGCTGATATTTACAATGACAGAATTCAGTGACTGAAAGACCCCTTAATGTACATACATGTTGCCATTATAAGAGTACATCAAAAAGAACATGATGCAATAGCTGGGTGGCAAAATCAAAGGCTTTGACTGTCGTCCGGATGCGATATTTACAGTGATTGAATTCAGAGTCAGAAAGACCCAGAGATGTACATGTGGTCATTTATAAAAGTATATCAAATAAACAACTTTAGCTTTCATTATTGTGTTCATTTCCGAATGTATCGGAATAAGTAGTGCACGAGAATCAAGACATGTTGAGACTTAGACAAAATGCCATTTGTAAATTTGGATAAGTATTTTGGGGTTAAACGGCAAACTTACGAAGACTGTAACAAGATTCAGAAGAGTGCTAAAGCTGCTAGAATTGACAGTTCGGATAGGACAGTAGCTAAGTGTAAGAAAGTGTGTGATGCCTAGCTTAGTGTTTGGAATAAGTCCCCTTAGCCCGGTTATTTCTAGTGTTGTAGCAAAATGTATTCATCAATACATCAGCTAGGCCGAGTTTTGATATGAATTACATTGACAAACAAATTCTTGCCCATTCACAAGCATAAGTTTTGGTAGCTGATTGACCATTAACCCTTTTCCGAGTAAGGTACAAACTATCAATTTCCTGCATGATATCCTTTAATGATAAAACAAACAAACATGTGTTTTAAGATCAGAATCGGTGATTATTAATGGCCTCTTGTACACTAGTTCATCATAAAATTAGTTTGAAACTGTAAGTGAACCAGTAGGCCTAACGGGAAATAATGGTGGACTTCGCTTAGTCTGGGATGTACCAGTTTATTAGATTGTCTGTTTTCGTAAATCATCAGGCAGATATTTTCAGAAAAATATACAGATCATTGAAAGCAAAGCCAAGGTATTATTTTTATTAATGATTTAACTTTAAAATGCAAATTATGTAGGTCAGAAATGTATGGGGTAATGCTATGTTGTGGAATTCACGAGATGCACTTTACGGTCTAAGCTGTTTTCCGACCTGACACGTATTTGCGAAAATACGGGAAAAAACAGCAAATAAGATACTATTTAACTATTGCCTAAAATTACTACAAGGACATACACAAATAAATAAACCATAAATATGCAATCCTGTCAATGGACTGTTGTAATGAAGCTATATTAAAGTGAGTGATTTCATTATGAAAACCTCTCCATTTAAAAACAGATGCACTCACGTCTCTGTTGATTCTGTAGAAAAGAAGGGACTGCAACTTTTGATGGTGGGACTCTTATTTTTATCAAAATGGGAATCTTGGACTCCTAGTTTTAAAATCCTAGCGAGACTTCTGGAGACAGACTCCACTGGTTGTTTGGGAACTGGCTTGATACAAAGTGGACATAGCAACTCTGAGTGAAACTTGCATAGCAGATGAGGGATAGCTGTCAGAAGCTATACATTCTTCTGGGCTGGCATGGCAGTGAAGAATTTTGTGACTCCTATATGATGGAGTTTGCTAGTTCTGCATCACCAGCTGATTACATGAAAATCTCAGGATTCTAACAAGTACACTATTTTAAAATACTTCCATGAATATCATTGTTTCCAAATAATTGCTGTATGCCATGTTCTCAAATAGAATCTATATCTTCTTAAAAATGTTATTTCAGTAACAAACTGGTTAACAATTTTGTTGTCTGATAATGTCCAATGATGTTAAGCAAGAGTTACATCACATGATTACTGTATCTTCCAGGAACGAAGAGAATGAATCTATGTTAGCAAATAAGAGTCAAAATTTGAAATATGGATGATTATTGTTTGGTGGCTTTAAATATAACAGGCATTGGATTTGATGTACATGATTACTTTTCATTGGATTAATGGGGGTCTATACAGTCTGAGGTTGACATGCTGCTATGCTCATGTTGGTGGTCTGTTCTCAGTGACAATGTATGACGTACCATACAGATTGACTGATATCGATCGTTTCCCGCGGTCACCTTACTTAAACTGTATTTTAATACAGAGCAAAGAACAGCAGATAGACATACAATATCTTGACAGTCAGTGTTTTTATTTACTTATTCGCCGATCGCAAACTTTAAGACCCAAGATACCACTGCAGCGGCTATTGGACAATTCAGCCCAAAGACAATTTGGCCCAAGACAATTCGGCCCAACTTGGACCGAAAATAAGACAATTCGGCCCAACTTAAAAGACAATTCGGCCCAACTCGAAGGACAATTCGGCCCAACTTTGCGATAGTTGTATAAAGATATTTTTCTTCAAACAGCAAGTAGATACTATGTAAGATATATATATTCGGCCCAATTTTATAATACAACTGACAATAGTTTTAACAAGTATTTATTTTTAACATATATTTTGACAATTCTTATATAATATGTTTTTACCATATAGTTCAAAATCCTTGTATTAGGTAACTTAATTATTCATTCTCATTTTAATTAGTTTGTAAAATAGAATAGGTTGAGAATAAAATTAGATAAATGTTTTCTGAAGTTATAATGGTTAGGAGCTTTCTGATATCTTTAGGAAAACTGTCCCAAAGACAAATATTACTGTGGAGAAAGGACGTCTGATAAAAAGAAGTATAGTAGAGATGGACGTGATGCTTTGGGAGTTACGTAGACAATAATGAGATGCATCATATCTCCTGTGGAAGAAGGTCGATTTTGTTAGGCACCTGCCCACTTGGTCTCAAAACCTACATTCTCAAGCAAAATACATACGTTACAAGAGATCTTCTCGTATTTGAAGGTATTTGTTATGATTTACAAATAAAATGATACCGGGAAAACGGTTGAAAATTGCATAATTAGGTATTTTGCGATAATTTCACATAAATTTAATTCAGAACATTATTGCGTTTTGCTATTATGAGTTACGAAAAAGACAGATAAATGTGCACAACGTACGATGCATCTTTACCAAAATTTCTTGTATTTTAAATTTCATTTAAATTGATAATAATGAATATTCAAAACACCAAAAACATTTTAAGTTGTCAAACTAATACCATTCTAATCAAAATATAAGCACGAAAGTTTACAATGTGTATGCCTTTTTAGTCACTCAAAAACTGTAACGTATGTATCAGATACATACGACAAAAGACTGTTTATTAAATCTGTAATCGTTTTCGCTCAGCTTTTTTGGTTCCCTTTTGGTCATTAAAATATGGCATGAAATTATTACAAATATGTTTGATTAACCATATTAAACACATACATTCGTCATTGTAGTTATTTCTCCTGTATGTGACAGCTGAACATCATCATTATTCCCATGATCATTAATCTGATTTAATCATTATGACTTATTTTATATTTTATAAGAAGATAAAATGAATAAAAATTTTATACTTAATTAAGTGCTTTCACGAAATTTTTAAAATAAAAAAAAATAACTAATATATATCTTACATAGTATCTACTTGCTGTTTGAAGAAAATATCTTTATACAACTATCGCAAAGTTGGGCCGAATTGTCTTATTTTCGGTCCAAATTGGGCCGAATTTTCTTGGGCCAAATTGTATTTGGGCCGAATTGTCTAAGTCCACTGTAGCAAGGGTCTTGTCATCAAATCCGGCTTCCTCTTACAAAAAAAGAAATAATGGAAAAAATATAAACTACGTACTTTCGTCGGTTTATCCTGTATTTCTATGCCATCATGTTTTAAAAGAGTATGTCTCAAACGTGCTTGCTTCTTTTTCAGTTTTTTCTCCGTCTTGCCTAATTTTATGTCACAGAGCGCTGCCATGTTTCATTTATCATTTCACATATCATTTTATTTACGAACGAATCTAATATACTTAAAAAAGATATAACTTTTAATAAGTAAATAAAAAGAAACAAACTTGAAAAATTAAGTTACAATATTTATTCTCTCCTCTGACGAGAATGAGAACACTAAATTTAAAACTTAATATTGACGACCGTTAATTTAATCAGTTCTGAATACTAAATGTCAGACTGGTATTTCAGTTGTGATAATAAATATGATATTTTTTTAAAAATACGTATATTCTAATAAACAATTTAAAAATTCATTTTGCATTAAACATTATCCTTAAATTGTGCATTGTTAAAATAATGTTTATGGTAGAAATGTTGCAAAAATAAACAGAAGAGTTTTAATAGATCTTTGCACCGGCCATTCTACGTCAAGTGCAAACAAAATGGCGGCGACTTTCCTCACCGCCGAACAATGCAAGTTGTGGGAAAAATCGGGAAGACAGGAATTGTATGTTATTGAAATACTCCAAATTTAGTCTAGAAAGTTAAAATATCATGCACACGTTAATATTTTATGATGAAAATTGACGTAACAAAATTATTTCCACTTTCTCTTATAGCGGGAAGGGGAGATATTTTGACCCATGCCTCGGCCGAATCGTTAGCAGTCGATTTGTTTGAACAGTTTGATTCTGTCGATGTCGTTAATTTATTGTAGATAACGTAAATGCTATAGCGGTTAATAATAAATCGTACACTTATATAACATTATTTATTTTGTTATAATGCATTTTATCTCGAGACTTGCTGATCAGCGTTGTTTCTCATAAAATAAAATTTCAGTTTGACAGGATAGGAATCTTTATAACATATGTATCAAGTTAACAATATCAGAATACAGAACAGTATTGAAAACTATATTTTCTCTCCAATGAAAATGCGCGAAAAGGAAGCCAGAACAAAATGAAGAAAAACATAATTTGGTGCGTTTTTAATCCTACAATGCAAGACCTCGACCCAGATAGTTATGTTGGAGCGTCGAGGTCTTATTCAGATTCCCACAACAGCAAATGGACATATTTTCAAGATGACTGGAATGGGATGGAAGGTGGGAATACTGAAATTGGTGAAAAGGTTGATAAGAATCTTTAACAAAATGAAGCTATTTAAACACTTTCTTCAATAACATATTAGTTTAATTAATGATGTATACATCAACTTAACCCGATTTCGGCATTCCCAGTTTCCATTGCTTTCCAGCCAGCTGAAATGTAGGTGAATGAAACTTGAAAACAGGTCCATTCACTTGTGAGAGAATTTGAATTTATTAGAAAAAGGACACCAGAGTAAGTAAAGTCTGACTAAAACATTATGACTTTAATTTGTAGAAAAGCTTATTTATGAGCTGCCAAGTTTGTGAGATATTCCTGAAAATTTGATTTCATTACAATGTTAGACGATATCAAAACAAGCTACACAGGGCCATTATTTGGGCAGTAAGATCAGGGTTGAGGTCTTACATTTTAGGACTAGTTCATTGGAAGCAAAGTAGTTGAAAAAGTCATTTAGTGTTTAATGCAAGACTACATGTCGCCAAGCATAGTTTGGCAAATGAAGCTGAGGCTATGTGTTGATTTTATGTAATGCAGTGAATACAATTTGTGGATCAGTCATTATCTATCTGCATTGTCAACTGTTCTGACAACTAGGAAAGAAAAAATTTAGGAAGACGTTTGTTATTATGAAAATGGAGAATCCTGTATATGAGCATTTTGATAATTCACAAATGAATCTGAATACTTACAGAATCCACACTTTAGGGTTGATTTTGGCAAAATTCTTGCCTTAGAATCTGTCATTTTATGGTAATAGGCCCAAAAACCAATGTTGATTTCACCTTTTAATATTATAACATTCCCCAGTGCTCACTATTTTCAGTAGTGTATTATTAACTCAATTTGTCCTGGTCCCGTCTTTATGTGTGATCTGGTTTCTGCATTCAATGGCCAATCCCACCTGTGGACATGGTTTGTTTCCAGCATTCAGTGGCCAGTCCCATCTCCAGTTGTGGTGAATGTGTGTTAGATAAAACATCTGATTGATTTAGTCATGCAAGATTTGAAAATCTACAGAAATATTTTCATGTGACTGGCACCAGTAACAACCCACCTTGAAGAACATCTGGTCATAACAAACTGACCCACATTTGACCAGTATTGGAGCATATTTGGAACACATGCACTAGAGAATACAACCCACATCGTGAGGTGTCCATTGATGAAGCAATGATTGGATTTTCATGCCAACTGGGCTTTAAGCAGTATGTGCCTTTAAAACTGACCAAGAGAGGCATCAAAGTATGGGTTCAAGTGGATCCTCATAATGGATATGTTGGGGACTTTCAGGTTTATACTGGAAGGGCTGACAACAATCCAGAATTGAATCTTGGACAAAGGGTTGTTCTTGATTTGATGGAACCTTTATTTCATCTTGGACACCATGTCTACACCAACAGTTGTCTTACATCTCCAGACCTATTTCTTCAGCTTCGACAATAAGGTATGTATGGTTGCAGAACAGTTCGATCAAGTCGAAAGGGTCTTCCATCTGGATTACACAAAGTAAAGCTGAAGGAGCAGGTTCCAAAACATAATTAAACAGAAAGGAGACATGAGAGTTACAATTTGGCATGACAAGAAGAATATCACTACACTGTGTACCAGCTGAGATGGTGAGCCACATCTGTTAGCCAGAAGCAGAAAGATGGTTCCATCAAGGATATTCCATGTCCACTCCTAGGCAAAACTGTACAACATGTACATGAATGGAGTAGACCATGCAGATCAAATGCGAGCAACTTAAAGCACTGGTAGAAAGTCTTTGAAATGGTGGAAGTATCTGTTTGTTTTCCTTTTTGACATTTCAATAGTAAATTCATATTTGCTGATGAAAGAATTGCAGAACCATAATATCATCACCAAAAACAACAGGGAAAGAGTTAGAACCCAGTTGGAGTTCAGAATGAATTTTGCACATGAACTACTTCGAGGATTTGTAGGTAAAAGGGAAAGAGAAGTTCAACCTCTGCCTCAACAAGGTCAGCATTGGCCAGTGGTCATGCCAAAGAAAAAACACTACAAAATGTGTTCACTGAACAAAGTGTGATCTAAACCAACAACTGGATGTGAACAATGCCAAGTATATTTATGTGCAAAATGTTTAAAACCATATCACATTAAATTTTCCTGGTTTATTTCAATGATATTAAGGGCTGATTACATGATATTTCTAAAAATGTTGCACATAATTTTGTAAATAGTGTATAAATAAGTTGTGAAAGATTTGGACAAATAGGAAGAAAAAAAATAATCACTGTGTAGACAAATTCATTTGGAATAATTGGTGAAAATTTCATGGATTTTTATTGGATATAAGAAAAGAGGTAAGAGTGAATTACATGTGCATGATGTTTACAGAATTTTCCAAACAGGTATTAACTCTCTGGGGCACAAGCAGCTAGACATAGCTTAGTGACTCTGGGGCATAACAGCAGTGAAACTGATAACAGTGTTGGGGCTGAATGAGTTAAAGTAGAATATTTACTTTTTGTATTTAAAAAAATCATAAAAGAAGATTGATAGAAAATTTTGTTTTATGTTCTGTAGTTAGTGTTGTTTCTAATTTGATGATCATAAATATGCAAAAATTACTTTCCTTTCTATCAAATTCCTGCAGAAAATTCATATGTAATCCATGAAAAACTGAATAATTAAATTTGTTTAACCCAGTTTGATGCAAAATATAACTCAGATTTATCAAGTTGCACTACTGATAAAAAATAATAATTGTTTTTTTTATATCACATTATGATGATGAATTAGGGAACAGTTCTCACAAGCAAGCTTGACTATTATTTGATGGAATAATTCAAAACAAATACTGTGGGTCTGCCAATGGAAGTTCAGGCCACCAAGTGGCATTAATTTTTGTAGTAGAATCACCTCTGAAGTTATGATTCATTTCATTGTTAGGTACCTACTTTTTCTAATATTGATTTTTAAAAATTTGATTACACATATTAAATAGCAGTTGTTTACTTTGGTTATTTAAAAAAAAAGAATATTCCTTTGAAGATAATTATATAAAAGTCCCTATTAATTCATGTGTCAGAATCAGGGTTTTAATTATATCAACATATTTACTTGATGTCACTGAAGAGATATCATCAGGTTTAAACTGGATTGATTGTAGTGCTGTTATGTCATGATGAAAGTGCTGCATATTGGAAAAAGTTTGAATTATCCTCTGCATTGATTATGAGTAGATCTGATGTCTGCTTTTTGTGTTCCAATTTAGTGCCTGTTTTTGCAATTGTAAAAGTCTGTAGCTATCATTAATTTTCATCTGTTTTGTGATGCAGATTACTCTACAATCAGGAATGAACAAACTTTGGCAAAGCATCTTTACCATTAAATTTTATAGTAACAATATTTTATTGAGATCAGAAAAGACACCTATATGAATATAGTGGTGTATTCTTAGATGCCTTTACTGATCTTAAATAATAACTGTACTTATTTGTAAGCCTGTTTGAAACCTGCTACCTTATGCTGCTGTCTGTTGGTTTCAGCAAATTCCAGATTTTTGATAGGGAATGCATGCTGTTTTTGTATCCCAGTATAACTGTTGGGATAGGACAAAGATAGAGGAAACTTTTACAAATGATTGCCATGTTGATTTTCTAATTTTATGATGTTATTTGATTTTCTTCTGACTTTTCTCATTGTTTTAGTTACAGAGCTTAGCACATTAACCCCTAGCGACAACTTAACGGGGCATGAGGTAGTAGTCTACTGCTGAGCTCTGTAGCGTCATGGTCATGCATAATACACTAAAGTGGGTGGTGTTATAGAAAGGTAGACAGATATAGCTGTAAAATGATACCATATAATCTGGAATATCTAGTAGCACTACAAAATACAGATAAAAAAACCTCATTTTTTGGAGCCAACTTTTTTTTTACCCAAAATTTCGCCCATGGTCTGAATCCAGTTTTGTGTCCGGATTTTATACTTTTTGGTCTCAGATCTAAGGCAAACCGGTATGAACTGCAAACAGACAGATGAGCCTTTGCAAAAAGTAGGATAAGATGGGCATTTGGAATAAAGAGTGGTCTCCATACAAAAATAATGGCTCCGTTTAGCACAAAAAAGTCTTTTACCCTTCTGCTCCTGCGTGTGTCAAATAGCCAATGAAAAACAATGTTTCTAACACAACGAGGCAGTATGTTATTGAAAGATCACTGGGGATTTGGTGTTTTTGGATCTATTCAGAAATAGCTTTCAGAATGTGTTTCCTACTTGATTTTCAGGCAAAAATGACAAACCTCCAGGGGTTAATATGTTAAACAAATACCTTATTTCTCTATTTGAATATTCATAGTACAGTGTGACCCCGCTATAGCAAGCCAGTTGAGGACTATGATTGACTTTGCCAAAAACAAATATAGCAATAACAGAAAGCAGTTAAAAAATAAATCAGTTTTAAAAAATATTTCAGTTTGCAGATGACTAGGATTTACACAGGAAAAAATGGAAATTTTGGTTAAATGAAGACAACTAGTCTGAAATACAATTGTATATTGAAAAATCCATGATTTTGAGTCTTCGATCATACATTAGAAAATTAATGTATCAGTCGAATCCCATTAGAAAACACACTGAAGCATGAAAGTTAATAACTATAGCTTATAGTACAGTACTTACCTCATGCAAATTAAAATTAGCATCTCTAATTTATTCATTTTTACCAAATCACATTCTTTCTTCCAAATCATATTTTAATTAAATGTCCATTGCTGTTTTATTTTCTTGAAGCCATGAGCTCAGGATTGGCCATTTTTAAGATCCATAAGAGATCTGAAAAAGTGATTAGTTGTCAAGCTAGACTTGAATTTTATGAAGTATCAGGCAGTGGCTTCTTTTGGAAAGAATAGGGAGAGGTGAGAGATGAGCAGGAAGATGTGGGAGCCAAGCAAGAAATGCAATATCTATGTGTTTAGAAAATTGTGTTACATGTGTATTATAAACATATTTTGTTAGTGTGAATGTATCGTATTTATATGCAGTGTACTCGTACTTAAAAGTTATATTTGGATTGAGAGATATATGCAGTATATTTTGGCCATCTGTCTTTAAAAGAACTCATTAGGAACTATATATTTAATTAATCTCATCTGATAAAGTAGATTGCAGTATTGTAATTGCAAGTTAGCAAAAATGCTTAACCATCTACCACTGAAACAAGATTTGTTTAAATTTCTGAATCTTAACACGAAATGGCAGATACAAATATCTTTACACTGTTTTGAAATAAAACCAGTAATATCTACATGTGAGCAAATGCACTTTCATACTGTTTGTCTTAATTTCATAGCTGTTAAAAGAAAACATTATCGTAACTTTTAAGACAACACACTGAAGCATAAAAGTTAATATATGAATGAACTATACCCTATTTCCAACTGAATTGGCATAACCAAGAAGAAATAAATTTGTTTAAATTTGAAAGAACTAAGTATGGTGCTGGCTTAAAATAAAGTTGTTACCAAAAAATTACTATTTTTTCATAATACAGTACTATTCATTTATCTCAACATCCAAGGTAATATTGTGGACATAATTGGATGTTTAGGTAAGTGGGGGTGGGGACTAAAAACAAATTGAAATTCTGCACACAAGTGAAAGTTTTAAGAGATGACCGGTTATCAGTGACTAGGATTTACACAGGAAAAAATGGAAATGTTGGTTAAATGAAGACAACTAGTCTGAAATACAATTGTATATTGAAAAATCCATGATTTTGAGTCTTCGATCATACATTAGAAAATTAATGTATCAGTCAAATCCCATTAGAAAACACAAAACGTGTGTGTGTATATATATATATGTGTGTATATATATGTGTGTGTGTGTATATGTATGTATATATATATATATATATATATATATATATATATATATATATATACACACACACACACACACACACACACAGAGATCTCGCTAGGGTTTTAGAACTAGGAGTCCAGGACTCCCATTTTGGTAAAAATAGGAGTCCCACCATCAAAAGTTGCAGTCCCTTCTTTCCTAGAGAATCAACACAGACGTGAGTGCATCTATTGTTAGATGGAGAGGTTTTCGTAATGTAATCACTCACTGTAATATAGCTTCATTACAAATAGTCCATTGACAGGATCACAAATTTTTGGTTTATGTATTTGTAGTAATTTTAAGCAAATAAATAGTATCTGATTTGCTGTTTTGTCCCCGTATTTTCACGAATACATGTCAAGTCAGACCTTAAAGTGCATCTCACTAATTTCACACCAAGCATTGTCCCATATGTTTCTGACCTACATAATTTGCATTGTAAAGTTAAATCTTTAACAAAATAATACCTACGCTTTGGTTTCAATGATTTGTATATATATTTTTTCTGAATATATTTGCCCGATGATTTAAGAAAACGGACAAGCTAATAAACTGGTACATCCCAGACTTAGCGAAGTCTGCCATTATTTCCCGTTAGGCCTACTGGTTCAATTACGGTTTCAAACTAATTTTATGATGAAATAGTGTACAAGAGGCAGTTAATATATATCCAGATCACCGATTCTGATCTTAAAGCAAGTTTGCATGTTTTATCATCAAAGGATATCATGCAGGAAATTGATAGTTGCTACCTTACTCAGAAAAGGGTTAATGGTCAATCAGCTATCAAAACATAATGCTTGTGAATGGGCAAGATTTTGTTTGTCCATGTAATATAAAAACTAGGCCTATCTACTGATGCCTTGATGAATACGTTTTGCTTCAACAACCAGGCTAAGGCAAGGGGCATTTAAAAAAAAATATGGTATTGTCAGTCAGTGTACCTCTTGAATAATCACAGGACGAAGTTGTTTTCGCTTTCCTAACAGAAGGCGAAGTTTACATTTTTAGGCGACTTGTCACCCACTTATGAATGGCATTTTATCTAAGTCTCAACATGTCTTGATTCAGAGGTCGCGTGCACTGCTTATTCCGCTACATTCAGAAATGTACACAACAACAAAATCTAAAGTTGTTTATTTCATGTACTTCTATAAATGACCGCATGTACATCTCTGGGTCTTTCTGCCTCTGAATTCAATCACTGTAAACATCAGTACATTTTTCCACCCTGCTGCCAGTCAAAGCCTTTAAACTTGCCGCCCAGCTATTGCAGCATGTTCTGTTTTATGTACTCTCATAAAATGGCAACATGTACATCAGGGGTTCTTTCAGTCACTGAATTCTGTCATTGTAAATATCAGTACAGCTAATTGATCAACACATTTTCCCACAACGTAAGTGGCTGAAGCAGGACTGGCAAGTCTTTGAAATTTGCCGCTAACCTATTACATGCGTACGGAGGACTCCTGCCTCAGTGATTTTCTGCGTCCCAGGTCAAAAAGTGGCGTCCCAATACGTGTAATTAAGCGTTTCCGATACATACATACATATATATATATATATATATATATATATATATATATATATATATATATATATAAGACAATAATCTTCATTTGTTCTATATTCCATTGTCAACAAACGTGTTTCCTGAAACAGTTCACTCTACTCTAATATTTATTATCCTTTTATCACATGGCTGTATAGTTGTTTATATGATACATGTACATGTACTTAAGTTTGCCTAGATTTTGTTCAGCCAGAGGCATCTACCATGATGCCGGAGCTACCAAAGGGATGAGGCTATTCATTGTGAAATGAAAATGTGAACAAATTAAAAAGTTTCACATTCTTGTGAGATGTCCCACCTTCATTTAACTTGATGGCCAGTTATCAATTGTTTCAAAATATTGGAACTTTAATACGGGTTTTAAATCACCATTGGTAGTGATTGTAAGCATGAACTTTTTTGTTGCAAGCAGGAAACTTTCATGGCACAATAAATAGATTCCAATCACTATGAAAAATGAAACAGTGCTATTATTTTTGTCAAAGGTGTTTGGCTTGCTTTGATGAAGGTTTGTGTTTTATTAAAGGCGCTCTTTGAAGGACCAAACAAATGTCCATTTGTTATTGTTGCGCCAAAATCAAACAATTACAAAACATTGACAGAGACAGACTTTTCTTTTTTCATTTCCTTCGTACATTATTTTTTACAGAACAATCAGTGCTTCAAAGGTAATCTGTTTTCTTTGATGATTCAGCAGAACTATTTTGTCTGGTACATTTTTCAAAAAGGAAAAAACTGCCATCATCTGGTAGGTTGTGGTAATTTCTGTTGCCGATTTTAGAGGTCGATTGTAGATGGTCAGGTGGCATGACTATTTGGGTTATATTACAGCACAGAGTACTAAGGCCAGACATCAGCATAAGCAGATTATGATATAACAAAGCCATGTTAGGGTGGTTTGTCAGTATGAGCAAAGGATTTGTTTATGTAACAATAGATTCCAACACAATTTTATATCCAAGTTTGCAGTTACCTCTCATGGTGCCTTTGAATTTCTCAACTCCAAACCCAAGACTATATACAATTTTTAACAGCAAAAAATGTCGCCAAAAAGATCACCAGATGGTATGTTTTGTCTCCAAAAAAGAAAACAAATCACAATTTGTGACATTGGTGCAGCCCAACACGATCCCTGAAGAGCTTTTTTCCAATTCCTTTTTTAAAACAAATTGTTATTTACATATTAATAAGTTTTGAAACACAAGTTGGTATGTTTTCATCATCAGATGGTAACTTCAAGAAATCCAGCAGTGGTATCTTGCTCAGGAAAGGGTTAATGGTCAATCAGCTATTAAAACCCTTGCCTGTGAAGGTGCAAGATTTTGTTTTGTTGGCACAGTTGGTATCAAAGCCAGTTATTTGAAGCATGCAATACATTTTCCCTTGGTTACAACACGACACTGGAACTACTGGCTTAGTTGAGGGAGAATCTCAAAGTCATAATCTGTTGTCAGTCAGTATACATAAAAACAGTCAAAGGGTGAACTTGCTTTCCTAACATTAAGCTCACATATTTTAGGCGACTTAGTTGTCCAAATCGCCAGGTAACATGAACCCTGGTGATGTGAATTCAGTTAAGACTTGTATCTTTCGTTATATAAGGTACATAACCGGCATATATTAAAATAATTGATCATCATGGATCCATTTTAGTTTTGTGTTTCAGCTCAACACAAAATTGTTATTTTCCACACAGTATTTGTTCCAATTTTGTTTTGGCATTTTGTTTTGTTTATAATTGGCTGATTTGTGTTGTTTTCTGACAACAATCCAGGTCAGGTAGTTGTTTAATCCCTGAAATTGGTTTTGGGTAAAGAGGCATTTTTGTCTGGTGGCAATGCCACTGCCCATTTGTTCTACAATATTAATCCACACCAATTAAATGTTGTAAAATCTGAACTGAGGTGAGCAGGATGAGGGAAGATTAAATAAATTAATCAAATAGAATTTTAATGTTTAACTTCCTTTTTCTATTGCAGTTTGAAAAAATGTAAATTGGTGGATTGGAATTCCTTGCTTGCTAATACAGGAATACAGCCTCTTTACGATCTCGTGCTGCAAGTCATCAAGGGTAGTCTCAGACAGGAACAAGTGCTTGCTGTACTGGATGAATTAAAGGTGGGTTGATTACAGTCAGACCCAAAAAATTGAAATTAATTCAGCATTTATAAGCATGATTTGTACATACGCCATTCAAAATACAAATGCTTCTACCCAACGTATTATAAGAAGTAAACATCAGGAGATAGGGTTTTGTCTGCTGTTTAGGATACATGAATTTAATTTGTTTTAAGCATTCTGGATTTAACATTTTAAACCATGTAAATCATTAATCTGAAAGATATCTACCAGATGTCTTTCAGGCAAAGCATAGGTGAGATATAGGCATCACTTTTCCAGTAGTGTTGTTGTTGTTGTTGGTCTAGGTGTCAGATTTTAAGTTTTTGGATAGTTTCTCAGACACTGTATGTTCACATGACACTGTTTTGGCTGTTCATCTTGGAGGGTTCTACACTGCATAGGCAAAAGTTGGTCTCAGTAACTTCTTTTTCATGTTTCAGCAATATTTGGTTTATGTTTATCTCAGTTTCTTTGATGCTCTTTTATGAATATTTATGAAACTTGGTGGGTGAATTAATTGTGGAGGGTACTATCACAGGTAGAAGTATGTGAAAGTGGTCTATTTTTCTTGCTTTAGCAACTTTGCAAGGTTTATGGATTATGTCACAACAGAACAGGAGAGACACAGCAGAGTTCTGGGGGGTCCCTGAGTGGCCGAGTGGTCTAAAGCGCTGTCTGTCATGGATCACTGCCATCTCACCGCTGTCTGTGTAGGTTCGAGTCTCGGGTTCGGCCAATGTGGATATGTGAGAAAGCTTGCCTGTAGCTTCTTGTGGGTCGGTGGTTCTTTCCGGGGTTTTCCTGGGTTCTTCTTCCACCATTAATACTGGCCGCCATGTATAGCCTATCTTGTGCTTAAAAATGGCGTTAAACCCTATAACAACAACAATAACAACAACAGCATAGCTGCCAACCCTCATGAATTTGGTGTGAATTTCACAACTTTTTCAGCGATTCACAGATTCACGCCGTAAGACAAAAATTCATGAATTTTCCGATCCTCAATTATTTTAAATCTTTAATAAAATAACTGATTTCCCGTTAAGCGCTAGTCGTGATATTCGCAGTTGCCGAAACAGTCCGGTACTGCTGGTCACGATATTAGTAGATCTACAGCTGATTAGTACAGTTGGCCCAGTCACAAGCATTTTAGCCTATTTTAATCTATATATATAAGAGTAGTTTTACAAGTGCTTTTGAGAGAAACTGGGGCCTAACCGGAAATTTGCTCTGTGCATGCGTCAAAACACTGATTCGAGTTACTGTTCAGCATCGCATTTAAGATTTTGAAAATGTCTTCACCACCAAGGAAAAAGAAATGTATTACTCAAAAAGTGAAGTTTAATTTGGAATATATCAAAAATTGGCCATGCATTCTGCCATTAAACATTGATATTCATTCATGCTTTTTGCACTCAGTGTGCCATCGCAGAGATGATGTGAGGAAGAATGTCGGTTGCAAAAAGCACGTAGAAGTTGGGAAAATTAAGAATTCGCAGATTTCAGCTCTGGAATATTTTAAACCATTGGCGGAAAACCCACATGCTACCAACGCTTAAGCATTATTTGTGAGTTTTCTTGTGTCGAACACAATCTACCTTTATTAGCTGGAGACCATGCTAAACATTTGTTCTGACATATGTTCCTGGACTCGAAAATCGCTTCCAAATTTTCCTGTGGAAGAACCAAAAATGCTGCAGCTCCTGTGCATTCCTCACAGCAACAGTGACAGCGAAAGAGTATTTTCTTTAGTGAGGAAAAAAAAGACAGACTTTAGGGCCTCCTTAGCTGCAGAAAATTTTTCAGCAATTTTAGTCCCCAAGATCAACCAGCAGGCAAGAAGTCGGAACTGTTTAGAAAACAAATTTACGATCAAGCAGTTGAGGAAGTTCAAGTCTGCCACAGTGTCATGTCTTGATAAATAAATATTTCTGCATATATGTAGTGTTTTATTTTTATTTTGCAAACTGGATATAGTGTAGTATTGACGGTTGGAGTAGTCAGAGTGGATGGAGTTATTGTCATGGTATTTTTCACGAATTCGTGTCCAAATTCACGACTTTTTATCCCTATTTTCACTAATTGTGAGCCTGGAAGGTTGGCAGCTATGCAACAGCAGAGTTCCTGCTTTTGTCTCCCTTGCAGTAGGAAATAATGACACATACTTTATTTACTCACTTATAAATGGAGTCCAGCTGCAAACAACATAGACACTGACCTGCCACCACATTGCACTTGCAGATCAGGTTCTCGCTTGTTTATTCTACTGATATACTGCTAAGACCCAGACATGTACCGGCACCTTGTGCAAAGGCAGATCAGGATCTAAGCAGTATGCAGTTGGACTCCACTTCTAAGCCAGTATGTATGGTAGATATCATGTTTCCAACTATGATGGCAGCACTGGCACATGAGGAATTTCTGTAATACATAGAGGTTTAAATTTTTGAAAGTCATTTACTGGTACATTATATTGTTATTGCAGGTGAAGGATGATATTCAGCATGATCTTATTGAAAAGTAACATAATAATAATAATAATAATGCTTTATTTATAGAGGGTGACTCATTAGTCCCGGACTATTCTCCCTTGAGGCCCTCTAATATGGCAAATACTGCTGACTGTTTTTTTAATATGCCAGAATATGGATGAGTCTTGTATTTCCTGTCAGATGTTAAGATTTTGCATAGCTTTCTTTAGTGAGTATCCTGCTTCAATGCATTCAGATTTTTCTTCATGTATTTTAAGAAATCCCTTTTCTTTACCATTATCTTTTATTTATATACTTTTTTGAGAATTTTAGTATCTTTAACTTCTATCTTTTGTAGTACTCTATGTTTATTTGGAATGGTATATGTTCCTACATTTTTTTGACAGTTTTTTATTATTAAAATTTGTAGAACTTAAATTTTAACCAGCTCCATATAGCTAGTGTTTTGTTTGGATGAAGTTAAACCCTGCAAGTTGCATACTTTTGTTCCATGGATCTTATGTTTGACAGTTTTGTCTGTAGTCGTCTATATACTAGACTCTTACCTTTCGGGGAACTTTAATTTTGATCCTGGACCTCCATGATGAAAATTCTGTACAGTTCTTTGTCTTTTAAAAGAAATTGTTGGAGTGATCTAGGAAGTGGGTAAAAATTTATTTTTTTGTTCAAAAACACAAATTCTTTATGGTACTTTCTCCTGTTGGGTTGCAAATTTCCACAAAATTCTGTCCTATATTTGAAATCTATTTCTCATGCTGCTGTATTTTTTTGTTTTAATAACTAAAATGAATTGTCCTAATTTGTAAGAGACATGGAAGATGATGTCTAATCATTTATTAGTACCATTTCTTTTGCAGCTTCTGTACCAACATGTTCCTTCACTGCTTACTGATGTCATCAGCATTGTTGGTGAGTTCAGATCAGTTATTATTTTTGTTTAACTTAGACTGTAGATACTTATAATTGTCTTCCATTAATTGTGTACCCCAGCCATATTTTTGCAATCTAAGAAAAATATGATTTGGTTTACAAGCTTAAAAATCTAAGTTTTGAAGCTGGAAGCAAACTAATACTGTACCTTTGTTGAGAAAGGTAATGAATATCAGTCCTTTCATGGTTGTGGTTGATAAATTCAATGCTTACTTACTAATGGTAAAATTAACTTGAGTTCTACAAATTGATTCCTAAATGCTCTCAAAAAATGATCTTTTTAATGATATCAATTGTCAAATGCTTACTCAGTTAAAAGATTTCAAGATATTAACCATCAATTGTAGATTCAACATAAAAAGTTTAAGAGTTTGGAATGCATTTGTTGCCTTATGATTTAAATTTTGTTTTATTTTACTTTAACAGGCATTTACAAAAGGACCAAATTAAGCATTTATTCTCACTTGACCTAAGTTTTGAATTAAATTTCATCAGAAATGTGTCTTTGATTTATAATCTGTCATAAAAAGTTACACTTTCTGGTAGTATTTTTATTGATTAATCCTTGCCAGACACACATGGATTTTATAATGTAATGTTCATGCATTCTGAGTGTTGATTTAAATGTATCAACTCAAGCATGAATAGATAGCACAACCTTTTTTGGCCAAGGGCAAGATTGCATTTTCTAAGACCACTCGAGGGCCTCAAACACTAATTTCTTTAATATAATTACTGTTCACAAGCCAGATTTCTGTGTTGTTTTTATTTGCCCTGAGGGCTAGACAGAACACATCCATGGGCCAGATCCAGCCCGTGGGCATGGGTTGTGCACCGCTGAGATAGCATATATGTTTGATCAGACATCTTTTCTTTATCATTTTGATTTTTAAGATGTTGAGCTGTCCAGTGGAGATGAAGATAAATCTCAAAGAGAAAGGTTCAATTCATTTGTGGGATTGCTGGGCCAGGTAAGTCACCTAGTGAGGAAAAATAAGACAGACTTTAGGGCCTCCTTAGCTGCAGAAAATTTGTTAATAATTTTAGTCATCAAGATCAACCAGTGGGCAAGAAGTCTGAACTGTTTAGAAAGCAAATTTACGATCAAGCAGTTGAGGAAGTTCAAGTCTGCCACATTTTCATGTCTTGATAAATAAATATTTCTGCATATATATAGTGTTTTAGTTTTATATTGCAATCTTGATGTAGTGTAGTATTGACGGTCAGAGTGGATGGAGTTATTGTCATGGTATTTTTCACTAATTCATGTCCAAATTCATTACTTTTTATCCCTATTTTCACTAATTGTGAACCTGGAAGGTTGGCAGCTATGAGTCTGGTACCTGTAGTGGTGTTTAGTAGTATCTTGCCAAATCGGTAGTCCATAATTTTGGAACTAGATTTACTGTTGATACACCACCAAACAAGATTCCTTTTTCTTAAAAAAAAACACGCGACATTTATTTTGTGTCACATTTACATCAAAACTCCTTTTTCCACCTCCTTTTGTTTTAATTCAAAAGACATAATTAGTGTGATAATACAAAGGAGGCCAGCTTTTAATTCAGTGCAACAATACAACAGATACTTCCGCAAGTCAGTTATCAAAACACGGGTGGCACTTAATTAGGTTCTCAGAGAAACGCTCGCAGACATAGCTGTTATGGTAGATTCACGTATTTTATGTTTAATTACAAGAGGAAACATTGCATTTATGATGATTACACTTAAAAGGAACTAAAAGATGGAAATAGAACACAAATTTAAATTGATAAAAAAATTATTTAATTTGTATTTATTTATTAAAGTACTGCCTCCACTTGGCATAAGTGACATTTTCATTGATCAAAATTTCCTTACATATCGTTAATTGCGGTGTGCTAGGAATGTCGTTTGGAAAGAAAATGTAAAAAATTGTATGAGCTATTTTTAAATTTGTTATTTCATAGTGTTGATTAAAATTTCCAGGTCCTGTCTACAGTTTTCAACGATATAACAAAAGATACATCAAAGTTTCCATTTCCAATTTTGATCATGTTTTCTTCAAGTTCAACAAATAGGGATAAATTTTAGGGGTATGTTCTGGTTTAAAAAATGGGATCCACGCCTGACACCACGTTATAAGCGGGTTTGCGAGTTATCAGGGCATGAGTTATCGAGGGAGTGGTGTAATAGGCTATACCATGCAGAGGAGATGAGAGCTAAATGCCTTTCCCAAGGTCACACTGACCTTGGCTGGCCACGACATTCGTCAAGAAAAACACTTTATTGAAGAAAAACACTGACAGTGAAACCCATGTTGGGTCTTGTCAATATAAAGGTAATATTGAAATCTCCAACATTCAACAGTGCCACCTCTACAAATTGATGAAATTTTGGAAGGTTATAGTCAAATTCATTGGGACATAAAAAGTGCCCTCAAAAGTGGATGGATCCAGCATGGGCTTACGTCAAGTACTTTTCAAAATAAAAACTGAACCCAGGCACTGAGCTCAAATGAAAACTACAACACTTAAATGACTTTTTTGGTGAAATATTTTGCAGTGAGCAGTAATTTACTGTGTCACAGTCAGCTGATATCTTTATTTTTTTCTCCCAAAGATGCTGTTGGAAACTAACATTTGTGTTATTTATGATTTTGTTTCATCTTTTATGCGTTATTTATTTTGCTAGCTTTTTCTTTCAGGCTTTTATACCAGAGGCAGTGCTAAAGGAACGTTTAGATCATGAATTGCTGGAAAATTCTGGGCTTATTCCATCCAGACAGCTTTTCCAGCAGAAGTATGTAAAGATCAAAACAAGATTATAGTAAGTATTTCACATGTTTTTCAAGATCTCAGCAGTTTTCGCAATTTGCTTCTTTTACACTGTTTAAATTTAATATGATCAAGGAATGTAGGAAATTTTCTTAATGAAATCTATGGTATAATGCAGTGCTGTCCAACCTTTTTGACACCATGGGCCACTGAAAAATGTTTTTCTTGAAGCCGAGGGCCGTAGCAGAAAACTGAAAAGCAACAACTCTATAGCTGCTCAAGCTCTGGTGGGCCATTTAAAATCAGCGGGTTTGACAGCACTGGTATAATGTATGTAATTGACTGAAAAACATGGATTTTCCCCATCATATGCCCTAAAAATTTCAAATGAAACCAATCTTGTAAGTATGCCTACCTTGAGAAAAAGCTGTAGAATTTCAAACTTGTTTTTATGTCAGTAAGACAATATGCTCAATACATATCCTACACAAATAAAGGTTAACATGAAGATATAAACTTGTGACATCGTGGAAGAAGGACATATCAGTGGCATTTTGGTTGGTAGAGTGTTGGGCTTGTACTCCAAGGGCTGTAGGTTCATTACCCACCCAGACCAGTCTGGGTCAGCTGCCTGTATGTGCCCTTGGGGAAAAGCACATAGTTTTTATTTCCCCATTCCAAGCCAGCAACCAGTCATCATGAAAAGAAATATATTTGGAAATACATGGCTAAATCTTCTTGCTAAAGCCCCAATGCTGCCATTTTTCATAAATTTCATCATTTGTCTGACATAAACTGTAAATTAAAATAATTAAGATGTTAGGGTTAAAGATGTTCAGTTAGAATTAAGAGGTGCCACCCCTTAATCAGTCATTGAAGTTGCTCACAATTCCGAGTGCACCAAAGAAGTGATGTGATACATTCAACAAATTACTTATGCAACAAATGTAATAAAATCATTTCCATGAGGTGCACAAACATGATTCAGGAAGGATTGAATATAGGGAGGCCCACTTTTCTAGAGCAGATCGGAGAAGAAAAAGCATGCATTAGGGTGAATATTGGTGAACAGCTGGGTTGCTGGAATATACATTGATTGGCAAACTTGGCCTGAAGACAGCGTGACGTAGTATGGTGTTAACTACTCGTGTTTTCAATGGTGATGTCATCAAATCTTATGCGCAAGCTTTTGACTGAAGTTGGCATGAAGTGACCATTTTTTGTCATTTGCTTATAAGGGATGCTCATACCAGTTTACAGCTTTGTCAGTGGATTAATTGAGATCAAATGCTTTGCTGAAGAGCTCACAGCAATAACTTGGGTGGAATTTGTGCAGTAACCTCTTGATCTAAATCTTAAATGCCTGCTGTAGTGCTTCAGATATTACAAAAAGTTTAGAAATATACTGCAGTCATTTTATCATTATGATTTCAGCTACAAGCAACAAAAATTCAATCTGTTGCGAGAGGAGAGTGAGGGCTATGCCAAACTAATAACAGAACTGAACCAAGAGATTTCAGAGAAGATTACAATTCAGCAGGTGCTTCAGAACATTAAGTCACTTATAGGTAAGTATGATTGGTTTCTTTTTTTTTAGTTTATTTTGCCTTTGATCAAAACTAAGATGCCATCGAAGTTTGTCACTGTTCTTGTTTAATACCAACAACCAGCAGAATTGGCTGTTTCTTATGATTTTTATTCCTAATTTGTCGGGGCATATAGTGTTATGCTTGTCCGTCTATTACATGTTAAGTTTTGTATTTAAGCAAGTTTTTCTGCACTGGTAAGGCTTTAATGTTTCAAGAACACGTTTTAACAGTTTTCTTTATTTGATTATTTACTTGTTCATACTAATGATAAAAACACCGTAGAAGATTGTTTCATTTCTATTTCTTTGTACATTTCAGGTTGCTTCAATTTGGATCCAAACAGAGTGTTGGATATCATATTGGAATCCTTTGAGTGCCGAATTGAACAGGAATCATTTTTTGTGTCTCTGTTGAAAGAGTATGTCAGGGAGCAAACAACCCTATGTCATATACTTGGATTCAAGTTTCAGTTTTATGCAGTGAGTAAAATCCGCAGCAGTTGAAATCACAATATATTGAAACCTGTTATTACATACATGCATGCATAAAGAACACCTGCACATGATACATTGAAGACTATTTGCAGACACCCTGTGAGAGGGTATTGTGCCAGTCACATATCATACACACTGTAGACACAAACACACACACACCTTCTGTGCTTTGCAAAACTCACTGCATTAGTTACTTCAAATTTCAGTGTCATACAATTCTATCGCATGGTCTGTAACAATTTTATATTCCTTTTACAGAATGAGGAGACTCCATCGTCTTTGTTTAGACTAGCTGCAGTCCTGTTGAAGAATGACCTAATTGATCTGGATGGGCTCTATCCTCATGTAAGTTAGGGATATAAACAATAGAATCTTTCCATACTGAGAAAGCATTTGTGGTGTTAGGATAGAATTGATATCGGGTGACTCTTATTCCAAGGGATAAGTGAGATAAAATGGGGAAAGTTTTTTTTGTCACCCTCCAGATTGATTATATTTGGTCAAATAGCCTTACTGAAACTTAAATGATATTGTACAAACCATTTGTACATTTTATTATTAGCAACAATGACATCAGATGAATCAAGTCATAGGTTATGCATGAACTTCTAACAATGTGATATATATTCTGAGAGTTATTAACCTTGTATTCTAATCTGTTGATTTATTAAAACACTGGTTAGTGCATTGATTACTACAGTGGCTTGTGCATTGATTAATACAGTGGATGGTGCTTTGATTAAATACAGTGGTTAGTGCATTGATTAATACAGTATTTCAGTGGTTGGTGCATTGATTAATACTGTGGTTGGTGCTTTGATTAAATACAGTGGTTAGTGCATTGATTACTACAGTAGCTGGTGCATTGATTAATACAGTGGTTAGTGCATTGATTAATACAGTATTTCAGTGGTTGGTGCATTGATTAAATACAGTGGTTAGTGCATTGATTAATACAGTATTTCAGTGGTTGGTGCATTGATTAAATACAGTGGTTAGTGCATTGATTAATACAGTATTTCAGTGGTTGGTGCATTGATTAATACTGTGGTTAGTGCTATACTAACTATTCAGTAGTTGTTTGCAACAACTGAAGATTCATATTCTGTTGCCTTTTTACAAACAAAAACAATAGTCAGGAAAAACATGTTTCATATTCTTTTCATTTACCTTTATTTTGCTGAAGATAAAAAGAAAGGATTCACTATTTATCAAGGGAAAAGAATAATGACTATCAAGTTCATTTTCCATATATGCTTATAAATTCAAGGCTAGCTATTTAGATACATCCACAGCAGTATAAACTAAAGTAGAGATTCTGAATGGAATTTGTATTTGATTTGTTTGAGTTAAATGTGCACATAATTTTCATTGCTTTGTAGCAATTCTTCAGACCTGCCCACCCTTATGATTTTGTTGTAAGTCTTGAGGAAATGACCCATAAAATATGGACTTCTGGAGTAAAAGCATAAACTTTAAAAAATGAGATGGTTTGCAGTAAAATCCTGATACTGTCTTATCCATGTTTGATTTGGATCCAGGTTTCATATTAGATTCATTGAAATTGTGAAAGATGATTGCCACTGCCACATGAAATTTAAAACATTTTTAAGGATTATGTGAAACAGAGATGGCAACAAGCCATTGAACTCAAAGGGTTTGGAACTGTTGTTTGTGAAACTACTGGCGGTAATTAAATATACTTTACAAATAATGGACACAATGTTTCCCATCACTGCCACAGTCTTGAATCACACTTTTAAACGCAAGTTTTCTAGCTTGACAATAGCAGTACATGATATTTGTTACACCTTACGAAAAGCTAGTGTGACTTAAGGAAAAAAATGACTGAGAATGTCTTAATAGGGTTGGCAGGAATGGTATTTAAAAATGGATTACTTCAGAGATAAAAAAAAATTGTGACACAACACCCATGCCTACACTTTTCTTCATATGATTATGGAGTGTACATATATTTGTCTTGCAGTTGGCCCCTAGTGATGGAGTAATCATGGAGTTTAGTGCCACTGAGATGGCAGAGGCAAAGCAGTATGCTAGGAAGTTGACTGTTGTCTCGCTAGGAGGGGACAAGTCTAGTGAAGAGAAAAAGGAGGAGGAAAATGTTAAGATCGATCCGGTAATGAATCACCAATACTGAATTTAAGCATATTAGACGTATGAACAGTCAATGTATCATAGTGCTTTTCAGTACCTTTTCAGATCTATGATTAAAAAAAAAATGCTGCAGCAGTCTCAGTTGATCACACTGTTACATTGTATATATTGGTGTATAAATTATTAAAGACACAGGCACACATGCAGTGTTAAACATGACACAGTAGCTGGATGGCAAATTCAAAGACTTACCAGTACTTCTTCAACCAGCTGCTGAGTGGGCAAATATGTTGATTGATTGATCATTTTAGCTGTGTTGATATTTACGACTGAATTCAGGGGCAGATAGATCCGCAGATGCACGTGTCATTATAAAGAGTACATCAAAAGAACAACGTAAGCTTTTATTATTGTGCTCAAATAAATGCCCCCACCCATTTCCCAGATTGGAAAATGCAGTTCCCCATGGGGGTGTTAATTAGGGAATATACAGTAGGTTATTTTGCATTTGAAAGAAATGACTAGAACTTTTGGTACACATGACATTAACAAAACCCAACCAGATCACACTTATGCTTTGTCAGTGTCCTAAACTCCATAAATATTTTCTTTAATGCTGCTCTCTGTTGACCAGAAGTTGCATTCTTCACTACGCATTAAATCTCCAGGAAAAATCAGGGGAAAAAATAAGAATTCTTGACAACTCCTTGAATTTTCCCAAGATATCCCTTGAATTTAATTTAGTGAAAACAAAACTCCTTGGAAAGTTCTTGAAAAACAGCAAACCCCCATGAATCTAACACTAGGATTTACTTGTTGTACTCATTAAAGAAGAAGCTTGCTTGATGTGTTTAAGCTAGTTAGAATAAATTTTTCAAAACATTTTGATTTGTGAAGACAAATATTTATTGAACCAACCTTAGAGTGAAACGAGCAGTGACTTTTCTGTAACCTCAACAGTTTGTAAATTTTTTGTTTAATTACATGTATTTTCAAAAGCCATTGATTTTCAAAGGTCCTAGTCATTCTGACCTGTTGATCAGTACACTTTGGAATCACCCATGGGGGTGAGTATATAACGTGCCATTCAGGATACTCATTAAATGCTCATATGTTGTCCCAATAAAATGGTTTAGTAATTCATTTTGTTAGAAAATAATCAAAACTTTTAACTTTACTTTCAGCATGACAACAATCAGAAGCTTGGCCTTGTTGAAGCTTTACTCAATATTGGAGCTTGGGAGAAAGCCAAGAACATCTTGGATAGGCTTCCAGAGTTTTTTGCTGTTGCACATCGCCCTGTTGCTACCTCACTCTGTGCTTTGATTCACACCATTATTGATCCTTTGTACAGAGAGTAAGTCCTCATTTTTGTCCTGCCTACAGTATCTGATATAAAAGTATTATTCTGATGCGACTAGTGTCAGTGATGTTTTGAATGTATTGTTTTAGAATTATAAATCATAACACGGTTTGCCAGTGTGAGAGAGTGCATCTTGGAACCAATATTTGTCAGGGAAGTAATATATCAGTTCTTTGTTCCTATAGCATAGGAACTTACCTGTGCACAACAATAAGACATTTATTTTTCCTTTCATGTTATAAATGTGATAGTCAGACCTTTAAATCATGTAATTAAAAATATTCTGGAAAAATTGTCAGTAAACAATTTCCTCCTGTTTTGTTATAGGCAGTCAGAGATACATGTGACTTCAGTTCCTTATGAGATAGTTATGGTTCATTATTGGCTTTATTTCAAGATATTCAGGAAATTAATTTCTGCCATAGTTTTAAAACTTTTGACATTTAAACAAAATTAAGTATCATGCTACTCATTTTAGATGATTTATTTAGATTTAACACCACAGCTTTTGCACAATTTGTGGAAACAGCTTGTTTGTAGTTATGTGGGACAATGCTTGTGAAACAGACAGTCACTATATAGTTTCCTTTGATAAACTTGGTGTAGTGTATTCCAGCTGGTTTAATTTGTATGACTTTAAACTATTTAAGCTTCAGTAAGTATTATTGGTTGTCCATGGGAAACCCGCTCTGTTTATACTTAATTTTGTTTTGCAGTTACAGAATATATGTATAATAAGAATTTCTGTCCAGATATATTCATGGTATAAGGGTATGAGGATTGCAGGTGCGGGTTTGGGTTTTGTATAAGTGGGAAAACATTTAAGAATATTTTGCTTTGGTGTTTATGTTTATTCTTTTTTCAACAGAAATAGTGGCCTAACTCCTGCAATTCATAAAGCCAGGATCAGTGAACAAAACAATACAAGAGCATCAATTGAGAGAGTCAACAATTTCCGTGAACTCTATCACAGGATCATTCCCATGGCAATGTACCTTGGTCCTTATACCTTCTGTGATCCCATATTACTGGTCAAGTTTATCCGACTTGGAAAATCATTCATGACAAAGGTACCTATGAAAATGACTTTCTTTATTTGAATCCAGTCATTGTCAAATGGGTTCAATTTTTAACTACTTTATTAAAGGTCATCTGTTTTATATTTAAGTTTTCACAGGGCTGATTTCCCCTTGTAAATCACAAATTATTACATTGGGGGACGGGTTATAAATTTAGCATAAGAATCAAAATTCTTTTTCTGGGTAGTGAAAACATTACAGTATTTGAAAACCATCAGTTTAATCCATGCCTTATCGCCAGTCAAATGTCAGAACACTTATTCCTAGTAGTTTTCATTTTATTTTAAACAAAACATGGGGTACTTGTGTTTGCAATCCTTTGATGTTAATGCTTGCCTGGACAACACAGTAGTTAATAGATTTGCAGAAAAAAGAAAAATCCACTTAATCTCGACTCTTGATCTGGTTAATATCTAGGATTACATTGATAATAACAGATTGATTGTTCTTTAAAAAAAATTGTATACTCATACAAAACATCTTTCTGTTTTATACCTTATCCATACATCATTTTTTATACCTTTCTCTTGTGCCTGCTTTTTAGTCTACCATTGTTGTGTTTAGCTTGATAATACATTTTTTATTTTTACTTGGTCATATTTTGCTTGAAAGTACTGTTTGTTTGTGTAAGGACTATATGTTTTCCTATATCATGCACATTTGTATTAATTTTATTCTGTAACAGATTTACAGGCAGGAAACAGTTGAAACAGTTGTATTATAATTGATTGATTGTTACTTTTTTAGCGAATAAAAGGAGGTTTGACCCCAGAGGATGAAATTGCATACTTTGGTTTCCTGAATGTGATTGATGAGATTTTACTTCCCAGCCTCTCGCTACAACCTTGTAATTGCTGTATTGCAGAAGAGCTGTGGACACTACTCAGACTCTTCCCTTATGAAATAAGGTACAACACAATTCTGATTTTGTTTAAGTTATTTTTAACTCTAGTGGTAATAGATCAGATGAGCTAATAATGATGGTCTGTTGTCCCTCATCCATCTTTCCATTTCCACGTGTTTTATATCCTACTGCTTCTAAACTACTTGGAGGATTGATATTAAACTTAACACACATTTATTCAGGTTGGTTCTAAATGAAAATGCTGTAGCTTGGACATCCAGTATGAAAAATGATGCTGTTTCTACTCCTTCTGAATGAATGGTCATATCAACATTTGGTTTTCACTGATAAAGGTGTAAGACCCACCTCTCAGGTAAAAAGTAATCTCTGGATAGTATATTGATGCATGTACATTATATTTTTGTTTTGCCTGTTATCAGCTAGACATGCTTAGGATTTTTTCACCAGCATCAGTAGCAGAGCTGTCAAACTTGTAGGAAATATCAACGGGGTACTCAGGGGCCCGAAGTGGTCTAAAGCGCTCTCCGTTACGGATCACTGCCATCTCACCTGTGCTTGTGTGGGTTCGAGTCTCAGATTCAGCCAGTGACGGTATGTGAGAAAGCTTGCCAGTAGCTTCTCGTGGGTCAGTGGTTCTTTCCGGGGTTTATTCCGGGTTCTTCCTCCACCATTAATACTGGTCTCCATGTATAGCCTATCGTGTACTTAAAAATGGCATTAAACACTACAACAACAACAACAAAATCAACTGGGTACTCATTGATCCAAATGGTCAGTTACCCGGGTACCCAATCAAAGGGAAATAGTATTATATGCGAACCTGAACAGCTTTGTTGTAGGTTTATACATGCCAATCCCCATTAGAGGTACAAGGATAATTATTATTAATATAAGTGGCAATAAAGCGTAACCTGTGCATGAAAAGAGCAATCTATATATTACATGCCATAATTACAGAAAAACCTATGAAAAATGTACATTTAGTTTTGCTACTTGATCCAAGGTTAAAATTCTCGCCACAAGTTGGCTAAATCAATGTGGATTAGTATAAGAGTTTAGGCAGAAAACAAATTGATAAATTATTTTATGTAACTCTAACTAAAACTAGTCTTCGTGACTAACTATCTCTGAATGGTCATGAAATCTGCAGATGATGAATGCTGTATTGCATCACTGTCAAATTCTTCTTTCAAAATTTGTAAAGTGCTATTATGTCCTTTTCCTGATGCGACATGTTTTTAAGTTTAATAAAATCCCTCTCGGTTTACATTTTTCAGCCATATAACATCCAGGAGTCACATCGATAAAACCTGTTTTGCTTAACATTTAGCAGCATTAAAAAAAATATAGACTGGTCCACTATGTAAATGTGTATAAAAATATGATGACTCTGTGACACATGGTTTCACATTCAAGAAACCTATTTGTTTTCTTGGAACTTTCATCCACAGTTACTATAAATATAAAATAAGGAAATTAGATGTATGTCTAATGATTGATAAATGTGCAGCAGCTAATATTCACATGACAGAAACCTCGAACTGAACTTGTTATTCTGTGTCTCACTTGCTCCAGATGTCACCAGATGTCTTTGATCTGAACTTGGAAACATTTTTTTTTCTTTTTTGTTATGCAGGTACCCAGTTGCCCATTTTATTACCAGGGGTTATTACAATGGGTACTGACTGCTTTCTTGACCTAAGTGGTTAGAGCATCTGCCTTGGATGCAGGAGGTCATGAGTTAGAATCCAAATCGAGTCTTACCAAAGACTTATTAAAAATGGTACTAGCAGCTGCCTCACTTGATGCTCAGCATTAAGAGGTTAGTGTTAGGACTGTTTGGTCTCATGTCAGGATAATGTGACTGGGTGGGACATGATGCTACATCACTATAAACTGCCACACTGCAGAATCATAGTGATTTGACTGAAATATTGTTAAAGCTACATTAAAATTCCAAATCACACACACATCAGTGGGTGGGTATCCGTGTACCCAGGTCTCAGTTAACAGCTTTAGCCAACAGTGTTAAAGTCCTTTGTTGTGTCTTGAAGGTAACATATCTTCAACAATAGTTGCTGTATTCAACTAAAACTTGGTGATTATTGACTCAGTGTCCAGAGTTTATATGCAGATATTTTTGTTTATTAGCATTAGTACAGTTATAGTGATTATACAGTTGGTTGAAAATGAAGTAGAACAGGGTGGATTAGTGAGCTCCATGTACTTAAGGCAACACCACAGTATCCAAAAAGTACAGAGACTATAATCTGTTTATTATTTACAGTCCTTTATGAAATAATAATTGTATTTAAATTGCTTTTCACAAAATTAAAGTGAATACAAAATGTGTTTTTTTTTACATATTTTGACATGATGTGATTTTACATACTGTTACATTATGAATTCATTTTACAACATTCTACATAACAACTAACTTATTTGATTAACAGCACATAGTAACGGCTTGACACTATAAAGTAAGTGCTTAGAAAGTCATTATCGGAGTATATATTAATTCCATTCACAGGTGAGACAGTACTTTATGTTGAGCACTTATTGATAATGAAATACAAACATAGCCACTAAAATGCATGAAATTAACAAAACTGGGTAGATACACATATGATATAGACCAGAAAGATGAACATTTTGGGAGGGAGTGGGCTTAACGTGATTGGGTATGTATTCTCAGAGAAACATAATTTACCAGAAAAAATACACTGCCATCTCACCTCTGTCTGCGTGGGTTCGAGTCCAGGATTCGGCCAATGTGGGTATGTGAGAAAGCTTGCCAGTAGCTTCTCGTGGGTCGGTGGTTCTTCTCGGGGTTTTCCCCGGTTCTTCCTCCACCATTATTACTGGCCGCCATGCATAGCCAATCGTGTGCTGAAAAATGGCGTTAAACCCCACAACAACAACAACAACAACCAGAAAAAATATGTGCATTTATGTGTTTATATCACACCCCCACTTTTTTTTCTTTTCTTCATGTCATCAGATACAGGGTGTATGGTAACTGGAAGAATGAGACATACATGGTTCATCCCAGGCTAATCAAGGTTCGTGCTGACTGTCTGGAGAGGGCCAAATACATCATGAAGTTAGTATACATTCTGATGCTTCTGACAAAGTATGTATGAACAAAATTGCTTTAAAGACCACATATGGACTAGGCAGTAGAAATAGTTATCATTTGACAGTAATAAGCTTTTGTAATTATCTACCTTGTAGTCACATCCACAGTTTTGTGGATCATTATATAACAAGAAGTTTATTGGGAGAAATTAATTCCATAAAAGAATTATTTGCAGATGGGTTATATTTCTTGAAAAACAATGGCATAATTGTTCTCCTAGTAGAACTGAAGTTAATAAAAATGTATTTGTATTGATTCATTTTATGTATATACAAGAGGAGCAGATTTGCAAATCATTTGTATAGTTACAATAATTACCGCATGGTCTCATATTTTGATTTTACTGTTATATTTTAATGTCACATCTGTGCACCATATATACTCATGCAAAAGCGGAGTCCAACTGCAGGCAGCATAGATCCAGGTCTGCCAGCACATATGCAACAGCATATCTATCAGTGTTGTTTGTTCTATTCCCAATAGACTCCATAGTACCAGATCTGCCAGCACACTATGTGATGCCAGATTTTGGACCTATGCTGTTAGCAGTTGGATCCAACTTATAAGTAGGTATATATCGTATATTGTTGTTTCAATTACAGGCGTCTGTCCAAAGAAAATGTGAAACCTTCTGGTCGTCAGCTGGGTAAACTGAGTCATAGTAACCCTGGAGTTCTGTTTGATTATGTAAGAGTTAATCTGCACATATTCTTTGCCTTTTCTGAAATTCTGTAGGTATTCAAGTATTCATTGAAAGAATTCTTGTAATAGTTGGTCAGCTTCTGAGTAAAGAACACATCCTGTAATTAATGTGTGTTAGGGTATACATTTATGCTGATATTTCAGATGAAGTAATAGAACATGATTTGGCCATACTTAAGGTTAAAAATGTTAACTAAACACTAGGAAATTTTTATTATCTTTAAAACAGATTTTTTATCCTTTGACGTAAAACAGTTTTTGTATAGTCTGACTAAAATTTCAAGATGAAAATATTTAGAAACAAAAATTAAGATCTTTGATTTCTTCATATATTCAAATTGATATCCTTCACATGCAGGTTAAATTCTTATCAAAATATGAAATATTAGTTTTGCTTTCACACATTTTCAAATAAAAATGGCAAACAGTTCATGTTATATAGAGGATTTCATATCTGTGTTAATTGCATAATTTTTCAGAGTAATATGTACATACAGCTTATAGCTCACTGTAGGTCACTTTTAAATGACGGATATTAATTTTTATTGATTTTGTGGTTCCTACCAACTTTAAATTTTAAAAACACTGAAAAATCTTGTTGTCATAAGTTCTTTTTCTACAAAAACACAAAATGTGATACCTTTGTAAATAATTGAATACATAGTATTGCATTATCTGAGAATATTGATACATTTCACATTTAAGGAAAATGTTTTAGAGTTGTGTGTAAATTAATGTTTACATTATATGGTACAAAATCCCTGTCTTTCAGGTGTTGAATCAGATCCAGAAGTATGACAATCTAATAGGACCAGTTGTTGATTCCCTGAAATACCTCACATCTTTGTCCTACGATGTTTTAGCCTGTATCCTTGTCCTTTTTACATTGCATTAATGAATCATGTCAGCTTGAAGGTTCCTACCAGCAAAGATGTAGAGATCAATTCATCAGGGTACAGCAAACATAAATCACATTAGTGTACATGCATGTCCATGTCCATTTCTATTTGTATATTGCCTTATAGGTATCGCATGTAAGCATCAATTAGCCCATACATATATTTGATCCAGTATTGGACTAAGATTTGCTGTAGTTTGTAAACAAGTACTGCTTTACAGCATTCAACAAATAGATAATAAGGAGAAACCACCAGGTTTATATGACCACTAAACACATCTTTAAACTGGGGAGGGATCCATATATCACAAAGATGTACAGTATTTCTTGCACTTTTGTGCTGTCCTGTCTCCTGGTTGCTAACATTTTTGAAGAATTGGACATTAAAGCATAGATCAGTTTGCCTGTAATGCATTCTTTTGCCTCATTCATAGTACATTGCAGTATAAACGCTTCTACCCAGCTTGACAGATGTGATGGCTTTTCCAGTAATGACATGTCAGATACAAAAATACAATCATTTTGGTCATATCCAGAAGAAGTGCTGCAATGTTAGACATCAGCCTTGATATTTAGGTTTTGGGCGTTGAGGTCTTACTGCCTAAGTGATGGTGCTGTTTAGTATGTTTTGATGTCAACTGACATAATGAAAATCAGATTTTCAGGAATATGTCAGTTGACATACTATATTGGCACTTTTCTACAAATTGAACTTATAATGTATTAGTCCAGCTTTACTTACTCTGATGTCTTTTTCCTAAGAAATTCAAATTCTCACACAAGCAAATTGACCTGTGTTCAAGTTTCGTTGGCCTACATTTTAGTTGGCTGGCAAGTGATGAAAGCTGGGAATGCTGAATCAGGTTAAGTTGAAGTATTATTCTTTAACAAAAAGAATATAAATATATTACGCCTTTTAGAACTGTAAGCAACATTTCATTTCATTCAAGAAACATATCCCCCTACTAAAACCTAACATACTTCAGCATACCTCAACTACCGTTGCAAAACTTTGACTACACATTCCGATGTCAGCCATCATTGGAACACGCTATACAAGGCCCTTATTTGAGCAATAATATGTAGCACTAAAACATAAATAACATGTGATACGTTTTACACTGTAGGCCTAATCCAGAAGCTGACATGTCGGGTTTTCTGAATCTGGCATATTAGATTAATTGGAGTTGGTCAGAGAACCAGGCAAACTTTACAGAATGTTTCAGTGTTTTAATTTGCCCATGCTTTTAATACAAAATGTCTGCATAATCAGGATTTTGGTGATACGTTGTGGCATTATCTAGAAATGTAATCCAAAAGACAGCACGCTGAGGATGAATAAGATAATCAGTATCGTAATTGTTCACAGTCGGCACAGAAGTATAAAAAGTAATGTTAATATTCTTGGCTATGCATAGGGAAAAAAGGCAGGATAGGCAGCCATTACATTTATTGTACATGTTACGTCATGTCAGTTTGAATATTGCTTATGACAGAATTGATGCCATCATGTGAAAATTTATTTTTTAAAAAACGATTATATTAAGTTGAAGAATTTAGCAAGGAGCCATTGACCTCATTAGGTTTTGGAATTGCAGTTCCTGAAAACTTTACTGGTATTAATGTTCTTTGACAAACTGTTAATTAGAACATAGTGTTGCTTTTTTCTGCATCGGGTTACTCTTCTGAACTGTTTAAAAGTTGACAATAGCAGAGCATGATATTTCATTAAACCCTACTGAAAGTTGGTCAAGCAGAAAACACATTGACTGCCTTATTGAGGTCTTTTTAGGGTTGGCAGGTCTTTTATCATTTATTTTTTATTTATTTGGAAGATTTTAAACATTCTTACCTTTACCTTTTATTTTATAGGATTAGGAACCCTCCGACTTGCATGATTTGGATTTGTGTGAATTTTACATTAACATTATTTCACATGAATTTTTCTTTTTACATTTAATTTCGTTAGTGAAGTATATTTTGAAATTATTTATCTTCTTTGTTGCAAGTTTTGTTTTAATCTGCCAGGACTATGCTAATCTGCCATTAAATCTCATACATACACATGTTATATATTATCAAGTGGATGATTGTCAAAAGTGGGCCCAACTCATTGAGGCAGATTCAAGTTCAAACTAAACAATATGTTGTCCTTAACTGTCAGTCTGTATAATTGAAGCTGTTGCAAATCCTGAAAAAGAGAGAATGAAGCATGATGACACCAACATATCCTTGTGGCTACAGAGTAAGTTGAAATGGATTTGTTTTATAAATAATGCCTCTAGAGATCCCATAAATAAAGTAGGTAATTTCAAATGGAGTCTTTATTGTCTCTTACACTCTCTGAGAGCAAAATACATTAAATAAAGTTAACGTTATTAACACTTCATATAATTACGTTTTACTTGTTTATCTTTGTGATACCTTTTTTCTAATTGTATCGTTACTGAAATAAATAAAATGTAATTCTACAGCATGATTTATCATATTTATATTGTGTTACAATAAAGTTGCCTAATCTCTCCCTGCAGTGTGCATTTTCTGCTATTACAAACATTTTGCAACCTGTACAAAAACATCAGACAAACACTGAACTCTTTAATATGGGAATGTGCAATATTTGATGAGTTGTGTTTAGGGGGTGTAATATTATGACTATACTATTGCTATGGTATACTGTTATTTGGGATACTAAATTTGTATGGTATACAATTATATTTTTGTAATATTACTATAAGGTATACTATTTATTGTATAATATTACTATACAGTATTCTGTTTTCTGTATACCGTTATTAAATTGTAAGATATTACTACATAGTAATATAATATTACTACATGGTATAACATAGCATTATGTTACTATATGGTATTATTATATGCTTGGATTTTATAGACCTAATATAATGAGGTTTGCATTTTTGCCTCCAATAACTGCATTGGTGGTATCAGTGTTAAGATTATTTACTAGTTTTTTTGAAGTCTTGTATTATGTACATCAATCAGTGTACTCAAATGGAACATTGTTTTAAATTTACTATGTATAAGCATGGTACTCATATGTCAGGGCTTCATGTCGAGTATAAACAGAGATTCTTCTTTGTAAAATTCACAGACAAGTCAACGGGTTTAAAATCTTATGATCCTCATTTCTTCTTTCCTGCAGGTCTGGCCAACTTTGCTGGCTCTATATGCAGAAAATATCAAGTAGAACTGGCAGGTTTCATGCAGTATGTTGCAAACCAGTTAAAAGCAGGGAAAAGGTCAGTACTGCAATTTTTTTTACTGCAGTTGTCAGTAATGAAGTGTTTTGAATCAAAAAGCACTTTTTTGTATTATCTGCTTATTCCAGGTTTTATTTTGTGGTACTGTAGCATGTGTTAGAAACGTGCATGTGTGCTAACATGTTTAAAGTATTCATAAACATTTTGGGGTAGGTGGTAGGAGTTAAGTGTGCATTTAATGTAAAAGAATAGCAAATACTTTATTAATTAAGATACTTGTACAATCAGCATTTTAATCAATAAATTTTATCAATTTAGCCTTGACCTGATACTGATGAGAGAGGTGGTACAGAAGATGGCAGGAATAGAAATCTCAGAGGAAATCACAACAGATCAGCTGGAAGCAATGTCTGGAGGTGAACTGCTCCGACAAGAGGTCAGAATTTATGAAAGCAATTTATTGTCCTTTTCAACAATACTCTAGATAACCTAATCCATGTCCCAAACTATTCAGATAGGTTTTCAGTGAGGATTTCTCTTGAGCTGCACAGTGAAAATTTTCTGTAATGGACAGATATTGTATGTGGCAAATATATTGTTAACATATATCATGCTTAAGACTTTCTGTGGACAAAACATGTTGAAAGACCATACAAGAATAGTTTTTATGATTGACATATTTTCGAGGGAGAGGCTTTTTCATAGGTTTTAGTATTGGTAAGAATGTCATTAGTACTACAGATCAGAAACTAGAAGAGTTTGTCAGAATATCCTGCATCTGATGTCTGGTAGTAGTTGTTTGTTATGCTTCTAAACAGCTTGGAGAAAAGTCATGAAAGTAATACAGTTTTGTCCAAAGTATTGTAACACCCTGTTTGTTATATATCGAAAAGACCAGAGTTCAAGAGTAAAAATGCTCTTTAGTAAATAATAAAGGTGATATAGAACATGCTTCTCAATATGGCATAGAAACCTTACATAAACACAGTGTTCGTCACAACACTATCGGCTTTTGATACTATAAATCGACTTAACTGTCTAAATGCTAAAAGAAAATAATACACCATATTGTGGTAAAATTAATTCTATTATTAGATTCCTGTGTATATTAACAGCTAAATATTGAATTGACTATGATACATTCTGACATGGTAGCGTGATCTCAGTAAAAACTATAAGTTAAGTACTAGTGTACTTGAGCAGTGCGGTGGGAGATAGCAGCGGCTTTATAAAGAATTATATAGCAATTCTTTAGCATTTAAATTCAATGGCAATCATGTAATAAATCTATTTAAAACTTCTCATAACAATTTGATTTATCTCTGGGATTTCAAAGTGCCAAAGTTAATATCGGTTGTGTAAAAATATTTATAATATATATAAGTGATGGTTTGCCGAAATTCTTTTCTACATAGATGTTCATACTTTGCCGCTCTGACAGCTATCTGCCAGTGTACTGTCTGCACTCGTATTTATAGACTCCTATTTAGGTCACATGACCTTAGTTAGCCAATCATTATTTGTCCTTTTCATGGTTAGCCATGGCGGTAACCAAGTCAACTGTTCAAACTGCATGGAAAAATCCCTCTGCACACAAAATTTAGACAGAAGTAAGTTGTCCTCTCAATGTCCGTGGTGTGCATTTTTACTTTTAATCTTATTTATATATTCATACCTATGATTAAGTAGAACAACGAAATGGACAAGTGAATTTCGATGCAAATCAAGCGAGAGTACAATGTACTGCTGATGCAATGAGTCATAATACGGTTAGAAATAGTACCTATCAAATGCATACTATTTCACACATTAAAGTAAAATAACAAATTCTACATAACCAAGAACTTACAATAATGAACAGTAACATTAGTTCTAACTGATTGTTCAACAAAAGTCTGACAAGTGTGATTCTTTGGCTGGGCACATTGATTCCATCACTATCCTGCATGTCCGCTGTTTCGGCAATGAAACTCCTCCGGATGGTTAAGTCTCTAATTTATGGACTAGCATCATATTTCTGGCTTTGATATTCCAAAATTCATGGAATGTAAGATACTTCATTTCCTAAACCATTTATGTGAAATTGCAGCATGACACACACATGGTCCAACATGAAAATGAATATGGCACAATGACTACTATTATGCGAACTTCTTTCCACTTAATGTTGATATCACAGGGCTTGTAGAACTGTTGATGTCTTTAAGTGAATTTCTTGACGAATTCATTAATACTCATGAAAAGAGTGTGACATTCCGAGGACAATAGCAATGTTTTATACTCGCATTTTTTATAAAACACGGAGTACACATTTATAAGAGATACAGATGGCAGTCTGAACAATGGTGGGTGGGTGGCTTGCGTTCAGGAGCGGAAGAAGGAATGTAGTTTTTAATAACATTTTGGTGTGCTGAGTTAGGTAATACAGTATAGTTCGTCCAAAATGAAAATGGTGCCCCTCCGACATCCATTATGGCTTTTCACTGAAAGACTTTTTGGCATGTGTAATTGTTTCTCAGATACATTACCCATTGACATGACTATTAGCAGAATTAATCTATGCTATCTCAGAATTCCTTTGAATGAAGAAAAATCTCTCTCTCTCTCTCTCCTCTCTCTCTCTCTCTCTCTCTGATTTGACATGGGGAAGTAAATCACACAGATTAACTCCCTTTGTTTGCATTAGTTGGCCACTTGTAACCCACAGGTTCACGAGTTGAAACTTGCACTTGGAAATGTGAACAGTACCTCTGAAGAATCCATTGCAATTTATAGTCAGTTTTGACCATCCAAGATTTATTTTCAGTGGTATAGCAACTCCAGAGGTTGTTACACATTGTGTCTAAACCACTTTCTCAATAATTTTCACCAGGATAACAGCTTACAATGCAGTCAGGCGTGGATCCCATATTTTAAAACTACAAAATATGCCCCAAATTTGCTCCTATTTGTTAAATGTGAAGAAAACTGATCAAAATTACTAAATGAAACCTTGATATATTGCTCATTTTCTCTCTGAGAATGTTGGTTATTAGTACCTGGAAATTTGAATAACATCACAAAATTATCAGTTTTTAATAAGAAGTTGTATATTTTCTTTTCAAACAACATTCTCTGTACACTATAATAAAAAGCAATATTCAACAAAATTTCAGTCAGTGAGCATGTTACTAAAATGCCTACCAGTGGCAACACTGTAATAGATAAATACAAATGAAATAATTTTTGTCGAGTCAGATTGTTTCTGTTCTTTTGTTTAGTTCAGTTTTAGTATAATCATTATAGATGCAAAATGCTCTCTTGTATTCAGAATGTTAATCTTCTATAACAGCTGTGTCTGAGTATTTCTTTTAGAACCTAATTAAGCACTGGCTATGCTTAGATCTTGGGGGAAATATTTGTTTATTATTACAATCAATGAAAAGCAGATTTGGCTTTGCTTAGATCTTGGGGGAAATATTTGATTATTATTACAATCAATGAAAAGCAGATTTGGCTTTGTATTATCATGTTAACTCTTTTGTATCAAATCAAATAAAGGGGTGGGGAAAATAGTTAAAAGACATAATTAAACTACCTTAAATTGTCTTACTCATTCACAAATGTGATCAAAGATAGCAAGGAGGCCAAGTGAAATGCTCAGTAAACTGCAACACTGCAGACATTGTTGCAGTATGACTGAAAAATTGTTAAAACTACATAAAAAAATTTAAATCACACACACACACAACACACACCAAGTGAAATGAATCGATGGTGACTTAACAAAAAAGTTTCATTTCACATACTCATTTCATTATGGAGAAGTGAGTTTCAGAGCTTGTAGTGAACGTAAAATTCCTGAAATGGCACTAAGAGATTTCCTGAAGTATGAGAAGTTTAAATGTTGCTTGCATCAATATTTTATGAACAGAAATATAAAAAAGAATCCAGTTTTGATCTTTGTTTCACAAGATAAATGTCATAAAGATAAAGCAGAGACATGATGCATGATATTTTTGTGCACACAATATGTTATGTTTTTTTAAAGTAATATTACTAATGACCTTTCAAAGGTTTGGTATCTTCAAAATAAAGGTAATTTCTATTTTAAAAAATGTTGAATTTCATTAGATAAAGCCCTTTATTGACATTTATTCCCATTCCTGTTATAAAATGAGTGTTCAGCTCTGTTAAACAGCCATTACCACCATCACCCCTCCTCTGGGTTTTATGATGTCCAGCGGGGATGGCATCTCCTTAGTTTGTTTGAGGACCCTTTGTAACTTGCTCCCTCACTCACATTGCTGTGTTTTTGGACCCTGATGTATGTGTTATAGAGGTTGAAATGTACAACATTCATATTTTTCCTGCTGAATTTATTCATATTTATGTACCTTTTTATCAGTCATTATTGTTCATCTGATATCAATCAGTAACACTAAATTTGTCAATGGTATAACTGCACTGCTCCTTTAAATTTAAGTTTATGATGCACTTCTTTTGGTCACCTCAGGAATACGAATCCAAAATATTTGAGCAGTTTGCATATTTCTTGTATGCACTTAATTTTTTCTTCCCTCTTTCATTCAGTCAAGTACAAGAAGTGCAGACACTTTAAAGTCATGGCGGACAACCATGAGATGTGCCTTGCATGCACAAAATGTTCTTCCTTACAACCCTGTAGTATGTGTGTAATGTGGGCAGAAGATCATTGGTCCAATGTTTTGAAAAGGCAATGAATGGGTCACAAAAAAGGACTCTTGAGTTTTAGAATGTGAAGTGCCAAGCATGCAAAATCATAATCTTTGACCAGTTACTCCACCCCTGATAAACACCTAAAAGAGCACCTATAGCAACAAACACTTATTATCCAGTTGTGGCTGAGCAAAGCTATTCCATTCACGGTATATTGGAATTATATGATACGCTACGCATTCTTCGGCAAGCTCTTTCTTCTAGAATATTGAGAAGCAATTTGGATGAATTTTGCAGCCAGCTGGGCATGTCTCTGTTGCCATGAGGGCATAGAATTTGGAACATTGAAGTCAGGCATGTGGGATTACTTTCCAGATTTCCTGGCTCACAAATTATACATCATATGCCATCCCAGCTGCCAAACCAACAAGTTCAACTCTTGGGCCACTGGTAACAGACCAGACAGATACTGCACCCCTTTCATGACAGGAAAACCTCAGTCCCAGGCATGAAGTAACTTTCACTGGATTTGCCCAGGAATCTTTTAAATGTACCACTATAAGGAGGTGTGGGATTCAGTGGTGATTGCTCTCACATGAGTATAAATCCATAATCTTCATTTATGAAAACTTCTTGTTAGGTGAAGTTCTTCCTTTTAGTTCTCATCCTTGTGTTGGTGAATTAAAAGCATTTCCTTCTCCTCTTACCTATTCATCTAATGTTAATGTGATCTTTAATGTTTTTGATGGAGAAATGAATTGTTTAAGTAAATTATGTTTCTTTAAAAATATTTACTCAGTCATGTTAATATCAATCCCTCTCACTCTTCCCTGCAAATGCAAGCATTACAGGATTCATTCGAGTTTAAACATCTAAAGATTGGGATACGGGTGTGCACCTGTATAAATTACTTCCCTTTGTACGATACAGAAGCAGAAAGATGTTTATTTGCTTTGTTTGGTGGGCTGGATTTAGCGGTAGCAAAGAGTAATTTCCTTAATGGTTATGTGATGGGAAAATAAGTTATAAAACAAAATACAAGTAGTGCCAATCTGAAATCCAACTTAAATCATATTATAGCTACTACACCTGAACAGATGATCATATCCGCATTGTGTTTTATTTTAGAAACGTCTTATGATATCTTGATGGCCCTGAATGAAAATGGTTCTAATCTGAAGTCCAACTCGGCTACCATTGCATCAGTCTTGAATATTTTTTTATTGTCATGAATTCTCGATAGATGGGCTAATTGACATGGGTATTTTTTGTTTTTTTGTTGTTGAAAGACTTCTTATGGTTTATGATTCAGCCCAATTGAAAATGTTTCAGATTTTAGCTTCAGCATGGCCACTGTGGTAGACATCTTGAAAATCTTTTTATCAAGACTAATTTTAAAGGGATGTATGTATGGGTGTTGGGTTTTTCACTGCAAGACTACTTGCGATAAAGTAGTGCCCCTCAGCCATCTGTCATTCAACCATGTTGACTATCTTAAAAATTGATTGCTAGTGCTCATGGTCAGATTTACATGGAATTTCTACTGAAAGACTTATATTGTTAGTTCTGAATATAAATGGTCAAGCTCTGACCTCCAACATTGCCTCCAGGGCAGTCATTTTGAAATTCTCATTAATACTATTTTTGAATGGTTGGTCGTACAGAAATTGAGTTTCACCAAAACACTTCTTGTTATATGTAGCTTCTCCGATTTAAAAAAGTTGCTGATCTGACCTTACGAAGTGGATACAAGGTTGCCTGTTGTGGTTACTATTCCTCCTTAATAGATGGTTGTAATGTTATGGAGGTCCACAAAAAAACGTATCTTGTGTATAGATGCCGACATTCAGAATTGCAAGAATCTTCTGTTTTTAGCACATGATTACTAATGTCAGAATCGGATTCTCTAGTCAAAAGTATTGGAACTTAAATCGCAGTATGAAATGCTTGTCATGTCTGATTGTAATTAGTGTATGAAAACATACCCATGTGCATTAATCACAAAAGCAACCAATCGAACATCCTGTCAACTTAGTGCTCTAATTCACCTGAGAAAGATGTGAAACATGGTAACTGAATAGGTTTATGGCTTGATTAATAAAACCACAACTAGTGCTACTGAAATTCAAATAGGAACACAAGGTATCAACACTGGATGAAGGGCATGCTTTTGCGGTCTTTTCTTACAAGGCTTCATCATTTCACGTATCAGGGAAGAAAACTATAGGCAGCACATTTCAACCAAAAAATCACCTTGAATCATTATGATTAACTGCTTAAAATAAATTGTTGGATTAGAATTTTAAGTTTTCCTATATTTAGGACAAGATTCAAATTTTTTATGCACACATTCCTACATGATGTTGGTAGGGATTGGGATTTCTGCTAGTATGTTCAGAAATAAAAGTAATGGTGATCAGCTCTCAAAATGACCGCCCTGAGAACCACCATAAAATCTTTTCATGATTCTTCATGAAGCTTCTTCTGTATAGATACTTGTGTCAACATGGGACTTTCACTAAACATTTCTTTCAACATGGACTTGGTCCTGAAAAAGAATGTTGCCAGTCAGACCATTGGATATTCGCCTACAAAAGTGGTTAATGTGTAAATCATGTTATGGCTACTCCTAATTCATAGATTGTATGACCATGAGATTTACTTTCAAACACTTCATGCAATGTGTGATTGGTCCCATATTAAAATATTGCTGAACTGTTGCAATTGGTGCCTTGACAGCCATCTTGAAAATCTTTTCAGTAGCTACTTCTTCAGACTGGTTGGTCAGAAATACATTGACATTCACTAAAATACTAGAACAATCTGTGGCCTATCATGAAAGAAAATGGTGCTGTCCAATTTCAAGCATGGCAACAATGGCCTGTGAAGTCATTTGCATTTATAAAAATGAATTTGACCGGACTTTTTGTTTGTTTAGTAAACAAGTTGATAGCAGTCTGACATCAATTTCAAGGTCAAAGGACTTGACTTTGGGGTGGGGGCTTTTATCTGTAATGGCTTGTGAGCATGATAAGTATGAATGGAATTTTTAAAATCAATTTTCTGATTCCTGCATGTATGAAGTGTACCATGAATAATGCTACGTCATTAACTTTGGATTTTAAAAAATAAATTATTTATGAATTTAGTGAAACTTGTCATGTGGGTATATCCTACTGTATCTAAGAAGAGTTCATAGATCTACTATCCATAAAATCAGTCAGGGTCAAAGGCTGTGACATGTTTGTATTGTATTTGTGAGCATGTTAACTTCAGCAGCTTAGAAAATGTTTTTCTTATAAAAATGGTATTTGGAAGTTTCTAAAGAATACCTGAGATTGTTTCAGTATTCATCAGTTGAAAGTGATAAAAGAAGGAAAAGGAATAGACTTTTTGTGGATTCCTGCAAATTCTTTTATGTCATTTGAGTATCTTTACAATTGTATGTGTATCATTTTTTCAAAATGGTTACTTTTCCAGGGTGGTTATTTTGCCCAAGTAAGGAATACAAAGAAATCATCAACTCGCCTGAAGGAAACACTGCTGGAACATGACTTGGCTCTGTCTCTCTGTCTTCTGATCTCTCAACAAAGAGATGCTGTTGTATATAAGGAAGGAACAGAGAAGCATCTCAAGCTGGTTGGCAAGCTTTATGATCAGGTATGGATTTAGTATGGAGTAAATAATTTTAGGTATGACTTTAATTGGGAAATCTGATGTTGCTTACATTATATATATATATATATATATATATATATATATATATATATATATATATATATATATATATATATATATCTTTAAGTAGCTTCTCGTGGGTCGGTGGTTCTTCCCTGGGTTTTCCAGGGTTCTTCCTCCACCAGTTATACTGGCCGCCGTGTATAGCCTATCTTGTGCTGAAAATGGCGTTAAACCCTAGATCAACAACAACAACAACAACATATATATATATATATATATATATATACACACACACACATACATATGCATAAATACAAACATACATACACACACACACACACACACAATTCCCTTAAAATTATCAGACAAAACCCATCAGTAGGATAAAAGGTACCATTTTAAATGACTTGCTACAAGCTGTTCATATTTTATATTGACCTACCCCAAATTTATCTTTAGGCTCTTATAGAACAGTTGAAACAAAACTAAATTCACTCTTTTGCAAATTCATGTGCAGTTTGTGACATGCATAAATGATAGCGTCCTACCTTTCCATGGTATATGGTTTTCTCCAGGTAATCTGGTCTTTGTTTTTCCAATTTTAAAGACCATATATTATCAACATATGAAACATCAACAATACTTAGGATAAATTGTGGGAACAGTGCAAGTAGATTGAAAAAACCCACTGTACCACTTTGAACCAGGCAGGCATGAATATTGAATTTGTTACAAATGATAACACTAAAAAAATGATTAATTAATAAATTAAATCATGGCATGAAGAACTTTAAAAGTTTGTAAATGATGCTGGTGCACCATTAAATTTGGAATAACAAAAAGTTTACTAGTTTTGACAGAAATTGTACTGGCATACAAACTTTCAACATTAGACATAAAAAATATAAATGTGCTTTCACACTACAGAGATCAGATTTTCAAAACTTGTTTGCACCTATTTGTATTTTTTGTATTGCTTTTTTTCTTGTATTGCAGTGTCAGGATGCCCTGGTTCAGTTTGGAAGTTTCCTGTCCATGTCATTAAGCACAGAAGAGTTTGTACGCAGGTTGCCACCAATAGATAAGATGGTGTATGAGTATCATGTCCCACCAGATGCTGCCTTCTTCCTGTCTAGATCTCTATATAGCTACAAGATTTTGGTAAGAATTTTCAATTTCAACAGGCTACAATGCATTTGTAACAATGTATAATGTGCTGCATTGTAAACTTCATACACATAGATCTGATGCACATTATGGACTGACAGGTCTGGTTCTAAGCTAATAACTAGAAATTATAATTATAGTACTCCAATTGATTTAATACATACCCATGATTATAGATTATACACCTTTTCCAATCAGCATACTGTACCAGTAATGCGTTACATTATTCTAGCAGATAATCCATCAGGTTTGCAACCATGCAGGCATGTCAGTTTTAATATTTGTTAGATTTTTGTAATAAAAAAAGTAAATAAAGTTAACTAAAAAACGTGTTTTTATGAACAGGAAAAGTGTGCATGTTTTAAGTTAGGAATTGACTGCAGTGATGCACAAAGATGAATGTCAGCTGGGATGATGACTTTTTAGCTTTATTTATCAAGCAATTAAGTAACTAAGACAAGCAAACTTGTGTTGCATATATACAGCATAATATTCATATAGGTGCTGTACATGATGAACACAAAATAAATGATGTGCTTACATTTTTATCTGTACATATGCAGAGTTTGTGTTTTCATCATGTGTGGATGTGAGAAGGTAGCTTTTGTGTAATTAGTTGTATACTATTTTTTTTTAGGATAGAAAATTAAACATATTTCAGTTTAGGTATTAAAATGTGTAATTAAATATTGGAAGAAAACTTTTTATATCTAGTAACAATTAATAATGATTCTAATAAGTTATATGCTGTCTACAAATATTCATGGAGGTTTAAGGAAAAAAAGAAATACCATGGCAGAAACCTGATTAAGTAAAATATGTTGATGCCAGGTCCACTGTTGCTTATATTAACAAAACCTGATTGTCATATAAATTGTGTCATGTATCTTTTTTTATATTCTAGGCCAAATATGATGAGCTAAGAAAGGCAGAGAAGGGGTCAAAATCTTCAAGTCAGACAAAGGTATGAAAGGGGTGTTTTTAGCTCTGTTGGACAATGAATAGTATACCACTGTCATTTAGGAGTTGTTTGCTGTTAACCACTGTACCTAAACAACTTTAATGAAAATCATACACTTTGGGATTCAGTTTTGTTCCAAGATCTTCTTGGTGCCAAATGAAATCATGCCTCTCATACATCTAATATGGCTGTCATGGTGGCCATCCTGAAAATCCAACTACTACTTCTTCAGGATGGATGTATCTAAATTATTTTTAGTGCTACTGGTCATAGAGCAGAAGAGCTTATGGAATGGTCTGTAGTCTTTGCAAAGTTAGGAAACAACCGTACAGGAGAGGTAAAAGAGAGCAAGTTTCTCTGCCTCCAATCCTCCTAACTCTTGATGTTGACCTGCCAACCCCACCACTCACAGACAATATTCTGGTGGGTGTCCAATTCTTGTAATTCCAGTCTCAACAGATCAGACTATTTCCTCAGAATGAATGGGTGATCCAGGTTATTTTTGAGTAACTTCAGATTTCATTTATCCAACCTCCTGTTTCCACCTCTCCCATTTTCATGGACATTACATCAGATTGGATAAGAACAACTTTAAAAAAAGGAGGTTGCTTACTGAGAAGCAGGTGGTGGAGATTTTGCAAAAACCACAATGGTATACATAGTTGTGATAATATTTGCTGATAAGGTGTAAATAGTACTCTAGCAAATATTGCATATAGTAAATTTATTGGGGATAGTGCATGCTCAGTAGGAAATTACCTGGAAGCAAGTTACAGGTAATTAAGACTGATGCTTTAGCTGAAATAAATGTATGTCTTAAAAATGGACAGATTAGACTTTTAGTGCATTAGAAATGGGTCATATTTAAATTCCAGGCATCAAAACCCACGTTTACACATCTGTTGAGAACCTTGGCATATAAGTGCAACTGTTCTCTGATTGACATCGTGAGACCTTTCATCCCTAAGGGCTCAGTTTCACCAGGTGGTGAACAAGAGAACAAGGGGCTACCTTTGCAGGCAGGTCAACATCTGTGTAACGACATGGATATGGATTACTCTTCTAAGACTGGATTTGTGGGAGTCTTTCTTGATAATGCATCCATGTATTGGCCATGGGGTAAGGGCATCTAACTCACTTGTTATCTTACCTATCCCCCTAATGTATTATGATCAGTTAATGTATTTGAAGAAGAAATCAGATTTTGGATCAGAAATTTTGTTTCTCTGACAATACTTACCTGACCATTGTATGGACACATCTTTCCAAGCCCTCTCTCAGCAATGACATTTCATGAAGGGCATGCACATCTTCCAGTTGTAATTGACCATTGACAGAATTTAGTGTGAAGCACTTTATTCAAGGGCAGACCACCCACCTGGCTTCTGTCTTGGGAAGCAGATGACTAGCACTTTTGTTGCCAACACAAGCCAAAATGACACTGTGAATGTATTTGGTAGCTTAGGATGGCTTGATCTGCAAGGTGATTGATGTACTTCTAATATATTATGTACTCCTAATGCTCAATATATGCATGTGAATATTTCAGGTAATTTTCTTTTTCTTCTTCGTTCTCAGAGCCAAAAGTACATAGAGGCAGCTAAGACTGTTATGGACCCAGTTGTTGAATGTGTACGTCCACTTCATCCTCTCAAGATCTGGGAGGATCTCAGGTAAATAAGCTTATCAGTCACTTTGCTAATTTTAGTCTTGCCTTATCAAGAGATAATGAGAGCATTGTTAGGCATGAACAGCACTGTTGGCAGTGGGAATGCTACTATTGTCATCAGATAAAGAATGTTTTGTGATAGGCTTTGACAGTTTTGTCATATTGATGTGTGCATTGGGAATAGCAGTTACAAGCCACGGTCTTATGACTCTCTTAAATTATGTAACAGATAAACACTACTGTACTCATATCACCTTAATAACTTAGCCATTATTAAAACTGGTAGCTGAGGTATGCATATATCTCAAATGCTAGGTAGACAAAGAATCCAAAGGAGTTTTCATTATGCTTAATGTTGATTTAGGCTGAACTTTATCAGGAAAATGTAGTTTCCAATTACTTATTTCAGCCCCCAGTTTTATGTGACATTTTGGTCACTGTCGATGTATGATATTGGAGTGCCCAGTGCAGCTTATGACAAGCAGATTCAACAGCTGAATTCACAGATCAGTGCTATTGATGATAACAAGGACATGGTGAGTTGTTTATCATGCTTTGAGCAGCTGCAGAAATTAATGGAGACACTGCTGTATCACGATGGTTGGGGTCCACAAAGTGGGATCATATTATTCAACGTGTAAAGTCGAGATAAGTCAGTTAACTTGAGAAAATGTTGCATGCATATCCATTTTGCTATGGAGGTGGGTTGCCAACCTAAATTAATGCATATTAAACCAGTAATACATACAAAAACATACAATGATTACATTACAAATATTTAGTTTTTTGCAGAGAACCATTCATTGGTGCATACATATATAAGAAAATCTTGAACTGAAGAGCATGAATAAAGTGATCACACCAACCAATTTCTACATACAGAAGCATTCATTTTTAATCATCCCAGTAGAGATCATGATGCATCTGAAAGTTAAGAATAGCACAAGGAAAGATGTAGCTCAGTTATGTTTCATGTGTATTGTGCATTCAGACCTCTAGAATTTTCCCAGCTGGATATAATTTGAACCCATATACCTAATTATTTGCTAATGAACTCGTACTTAATATTTTTTGGTATAACTTTGGAAATATCCATACATGCCAGTGGGGGCTGAAATTACACGCTGATTTAATTGCCCTTCACTGCTTTATTGTTGTTTTGCCACTGGGACTTCTTGGCACTTGACATGTTTCTTTACAATTCTTGAGTTGTACACCATGATGCATTTTTATTTATAACTTTAAAAAAATACATTTGTAAAAGATACAAAAAATGTAATTCAGTTTAATTGGACTTTATATGCTGGTTATAGTGAAAAATTTAGATTAAAGTTAAACCTTAAAGAAAATTGACAAGTTCGCTCACAAGTTAATGGTATGTTTTTTAAAACAATTTGCTTCTTTTGTATCAGTACTAGAGAAATGAATGAAACTTGTACTGCTATATTGTTTCTCATTTTTATCTTTTTTTCTGTGCTAAAAAAGAGGTAGCTACTTATATTTGGGTGGCCTGTTGTACATTGTCTGTTTGTCCATTTTCACAAGTTTTATATCAGTACCCCTAATAAACTATTAAAGGATTGCTGCCCCAACATCTAATACGGCTGCCATAGCAGCTATCTTGAAAATCTTTTCATTGCTGCTTCCCTCTAACACAAAGTCATATCGACATGGGATTTTCAGCAGAAGACTTTTTAGGATGTCTGGTTAGTCTTAAATGAAATGGTGCCAAATCTGACATCCAATGTGGCCATCTTGAAAATTTTGTTCATGCCACTTCTCGTGACGGAATGGTCATACTAGTAGGTTTACAACACAGCTTCTTATGAAGTCTGGTTGGTCCTGAATGAAAGCGGTGCCAGTCTTACATTCAATACAGCCACCATTGTGGCCATCTCAGAAATATTGTTAATGCTAAAGAATAGCATAGATAGCTCAGCACTTGGCAGGTTAAAAGAAGAAACAATTGTATATTTGATTCCTGGAAATTCTTTTCAGCCAGTAGAACATCAGTTCCTTCAGGGGACTCTTGTTAGATCTTATAACTTCCTTTTGATAGGCCCAGAGCAAGAAGAAAAAGGAGAAGGATCGCTGTAATCAGCTGATAGAGAAACTAAAAGATGAAGAGAAGAGGCAAGGGGAACATGTTCAGCGGGTGATTGCCAGGCTCAAGAATGAAAAAGAGTTATGGTTTGTCTCAAGTAAGTTAACACATTTGTCATTTATTATTATAGGGAATTAACATATTGCTGTGCAATTTGTAATAAATCACACTTTAAGCTTTCACATAGACCTTTTCCTTGTGACTTTTATTGTATCAAAATAAACCAGTACAGTGACAGAAATGAAAATATGATGAGTATGTTATGAGTGTGTGTGTGTGTGCACGAGCGCGCGCACGCGCATGTGTGTGTGCACGCGTGCATGTGTCCATGCATATTTATTCAGCAGTGTACCGGATTTTATGTAATACATAAACAGTGTGCTTGAAAAATTATTGCTTGGGTTCATTTTAAGTACTCCATTTCAAGTCATAAACAGTGTTCCAGCCACATGTATGTAGATGCAATAAGTATCATATCCCATTATATATAATTGGAGATCTCTGCTGATGAATTTCATTCTCCTGTCCGTGTTATGGGACTGAATAACATTTATAACATTCTTTTTGAGACTTATTTAGCCAAACGAGTTTAAGTAGTAATGAAGCACAAAGCATGCATGGTGATACATTCCTAGAAAATGATGTCATATTCTTGGTTTTAATAGCTGCTTCCCACCCATTAGACACATTGGGATCAGGATGTCTGTTTAGCACAGGATATTTTTGCAAGTTTTGTGCATTTCTTAAGGCATGTGAATTAAAACCTTTCTTTACAATGAAATCTTGATTCCATTTGTGCAGCATGTACACCTTTGATCCCTGAATTGTCATGGATTGAACCATTATAAGTTTCAGGATGTAAGCAAATAGCAGTGTTGATTCTGCTGTAATTTTTTGCTGATATATTCTTTCTGCATTAATAGGATCAACGAAGAATGAGACAGTCACGCAGTTTCTGCAGCTGTGTATATTTCCAAGGTGCTGTTTCACAGCCAGTGATGCTGTTTTCTGTGCTAAGTTCATCCATATTCTGCATGACCTCAAGACCCCCAACTTCTCAACACTCATCTGCTATGATAGGGTAAGGAGAAACAACTGAATGTCAGCTTTGAGGTGTTGTTAGTAGGGCCAAAACCAGAGACCAAGGTTTGAGATGGGGGAGAACTTTTGTTTGAATTTATCAGCAGTGAATTGCTAAAATTAGGCATTCTGCATGACTTGGAAATATTTCATAATTTGATGGGCATATTTGGGTTGAATTGCATTTTTGGCATTGAAGATTAAGTGAAAACCTCTGTTGTTTTAATTTTACTGATTTGTTTTTTGAAGTCATATTGATAAACATTGAGTATACATTATCCTGATGGAAATGTAATTAATTTTTTTACGAAGTATGCAAGTAAGATTTTTTGGGTTAATATTTGAGCTCAGATATGTACATTTTTCTGCATGATCTAACAAGCAATTCATGGAAATCAGGAGAAAATGGTAATAGATTTTTATGCAGGGAAATATTTTGGTCACATTTCTTTTAAAGTAACATTTTATTAAACATGCCTACATTATGATACAACATTCTTTAACTGTTGTATGTTTTCTTGTAGCACAGCTTCAAAACTGTCATTTATGGTATGAAAGAAGTCTGATGTATTTTTCACCTTTTTTCCGCCATCAGATTTCCATATCTGGACAAGAATAGAATGTTTTGACAAGTGAATTTCTGTGCATGTGTCCTTAGGTTTTACAACTATTTAGTAGTGAATCAAATGACACTTTATTTTTCAGATTTTCTGTGATATTACCTACACTGTATCATCATGTACAGAAAATGAGGCTCACAGATATGGACGCTTCTTGTGTTCCTGTTTTGAGACAGTTATGACGTGGCACAGTGACAAGTCTATGTATGAAAAGGTAAGGTATTTAGTATTCATATACATTACATGGTATGTTAGTAATATTCATTTATAAGTCAGTTTACCTATGTATCTTGTAAATAAGGACAACTGTCATGAAGATTAAGAGTTTTAGCTTTTTGTTTTGGTGTGGTTCATGTTTTGTGATTTAGAAATGTGAAAGTTGCTTAAGCAGTTGGAGTGAAGTGCCTTGGCCTGGCACATGCCACAGTAACAAACTTGGAATCTTCTGATGATAGGATTTGAACCTGCACCTTTTGGTAATGAGTCCAATGCACTAACCACTGGAGCCATGATGACTTACCATCAGAAAGCCAGGCCTTAAATTTACAGTTCAAAATGTGAAACTGAGAGTAGATTAGGAATTTTCTGAAATTAAGAAGAAAACTGCCCTCCTCAATATTCTGGTTTGAACTGCTGAAATTTGCAAGATATGTAGAGGTAAAGAATGTACATTTCAGAAACAAAAATAATCGTTTGTGGCCTGCAATGTATAAGAAAATTGTGCATTTTTGTCTGTGTTCATTATTTAGATAGAACAAAGAAAACTCGACAATCCAGCTTATTAACAAAGTAAATTCATTGTTTTTATCAAGCATAAAATATTTTGCAGGAATGTGCCAACTACCCAGGCTTTGTGACAGTCTTCAGGAAAGGTGTGGACAGTGTAAACAAGGCTGATCAATTGGACTTTGAGAATTATCGTCATGTGTGTCACAAGTGGCATTTCAGAACAACCAAGGTATCATTTGTTCATTACAATAAGTATGCTAAGCTTGATTTAGATGTAAGAGAATATTCTGCATAAATATATTCTAATCATGGTCACCTTTACAAAGTGAAGACATCTTTAATAATTATTAGCTGCATCTTCTCTGGTTTAAGAAGAAACATTGTTTGAACCTGTCTGAAGCACAGTATCTAACTATAATCATGTAACCATGAAGGGTGGTAAGAGGCTCATTTTGAATCATCTTAGGAATAGTGAAATAACTTGCAAACATATTCCTTCAGATTGTTATGTGTATTTAATTTGCACAATGTGTTGGCTTTTCTCCATGATCATATGTTTTGTATATCTATGTTGTGTTATTGACCCTGTTCATTAATTGAATTTTGGACCTATCCAACAAAAATGATGTTATTTTAATCATCATTACTGAGGTAAAAATGTTTACTTGAGTTTCAATTTAGGACATTGGTGTTTCCTTTGGGAATTCCTGATTCTTTAAAAAAAATTAATAAGAGAACTAACTTTGTTTACAACTTAGTGTATTCTGGAAATGAATTTAAAACGACACTCATCCTGGTTCTGTTATTGTCTTAGTTTTTAATATAAGGGAGAAGTAAACAGAACAACTTATTCCATATCTTAACATGAGTATTAGAGCAATCAATTAAGTTGTGTTCAGTTAATATTTGAGAGGATTTGTTGTTTTTCACTGGAATTACAAAGTGCTCAATACCTTTCTGACTAAATCACTATTATTGGATTATTATGAATCCATTCAAAAATATTTTGGATTATATCTTTGTGTTACATCAAGACTGTTGGCACATCAGCACATACAAAGTTAGAATTAATTCAGAATACCAGTGGAATTCATTCGGAATGCTCTATACTTTTGGACTTGTGATAAAATGTTTAGGACTCTGAGATTTGATTCGCAAGACTTTAAGTTCTTTTTTGAAATTTTCACTTTGTATTCTTAGGAAATACATATTTGTCAAATTTTACAAAAATTTTTGCTTTTTGCTCTTTTTTTGTTACTTAGTTTAAGACCATAGTCATAAAAAGATAAACTACTTGATCATAATACATTTGGAATAGGTACAACACAGGTAAAGCCTTCCCAAACTCAGTAAGACATTGCAGGTACTTCAATCACATTAGGTCATGAGACTATAATTTTTGGGATGCCTTAATTATTTTCAGAAGTAATTTTTTTTTTACATATAAAAGTTGGGGCAAAACAGGTATGTACAGGCATTGCTGCTGAACAAAATTACTCTTTACCTAAGCCAGTTTCAGGATTTAAATAATTATCTGGCCTGGATTGCTGTTAAAAAAACAAGACAAAACTGCCAATTTATGAACAAAAGAATATGCCAAAACAACCAGATTACTAAAATCAGAGGTGGAATGAATAATATGTGGGAAATTACGATCTTGTCATGAGCCGAAACACAAAACTAAAATGGCTCAGTAATGATCTTTAGCTCATCTATATTCAGAATTTTAACTGATGATCATTCTTTAAAAAATTGTGACGGTTATGTGAATCTTTACTGGTTATGTGCCTTATGTAATTTAATTTGGGTCTTTTGACAGATTAGATTAATTTTTAGGATCACTTATATCACTGATAAATGCCATCTCTTGAGCATGTGGATCAAAGTAAATAGCAGTGGACATCGTGCTAAAATGTAATCTGTAAGAAAATGATTTGGTAAAAATGATGAATGAAACGAAATGTGCATCTTGTATTTATGGGAATAAACAAGGATATAAGTGACACTAAGAACAAGATCAGTAAACTGTAGTACAAATCTGGTAATTTCTAAATGTCCCTTGAAATATGACATCTTTTTTTTTCTTTCTATTTTCTCTTGTTGGAGAAATCAGAAAATATTCACATGTAAATTAATAACAAAAAGAGTGATAGTAGTTTATAGCAGTTTATTGATGTGGTAATTGAACAAAAGCTGGTCGCTGCTACATAATGTATAAAACCTTTTCATTTGAACCCAGTATAATTTAAAACATAATTTTTTGGAAAAGTAATTTGATTTTTCTGCAAAAGTTTGAGCTTCCATTTTAGTATTTTAAAATATATTCGAATAAATCAAACATTTTTTGCAAAATATTTGGATTTTTACTTTGTCTAGTGAAAAACCAGCAACATATAGCATAGATATTATGTTTGGTTTGGTGTTTTTTTGCACAAGTAACTTTATTTTGTGCCAAGGTTTGGTGTTTTTTTGCACAAGTAACTTTATTTTGTGCCAAGGCAGTTAGAGTCAGGTGCTTCGCCCAAGGAGATATCATGGTAGTCAACCCTGTTTATTAGTAGATTTCTAACTTACATACTATAAGTTTTTTCTTATTATCATTTGATGAATAACATTTTATTCAGAAGAAAGAAACCTGTTGTGTCAGTTGCCTTAAGTTTTTTTAATATTGTATAGTTTACTAATATAGGCAGTTTTGTACCTGGTTACTAGACAGTTGTAGACAAATGATGCTAGTTCTTTAAAAACGATAATTGCATTGATAAATTTATTAAACAACACTTGAACCATTTTTAAATATATTTTATTCTTAACTGTATTGAAATGTAATATTAAATTGATTTGATAAGTACAATTTAAAAGGCTATATGGTATAACCTATTGGCACCTTGAGTTGTAACCATTGTTTATTTAATCTGATCAGTACATATGGTACATATTTACTTTCTATTCGTATTGGTTTATATAAAAAGCAAACTGGTGTTACTTGTACAGAAATTACCTTGTTAGTAAAGAACGGAAGGATCTTGGCTAGCCTTCAAATAAAACTTACTATAGTTATTGAAATGCTGGAAAGTTAATTTTGTTATGGTGTTCAATTTTTGTTTATTTCGAGGGTGCTGCAAACAATGAAATAAGACCCAACAAACATTGCTCTTTTGGAAATAATTGGACCCATTACAAAACGTGCAAATTAAATTGCACACAACAAGTTTTATTTTGTAAAAATGTGAAAATTTATAAGTGCAGTTAAATGAATTTTAAAGTACCTGTATACTTTAAGACCTGACAGAAGGTAGTAAGCCATTGGATAAATGAACACCACAGATACTATTGTTAGTAGCTAATTACTTTTACTATTAGGATTTATATATTTTCGGGTGGTCACCTTTAGCAGTCACTGCCAACTCACCTCTGTCCACATGGGTTTGTCTTGGGCTCAGCCAAAGTGGGTATGTGAGAAAGCTTGACAGTAGCTTCCCCTGTGTCAGTGGTTATTACATGGGTTTTCCTGGGTTCTTCCTCTCTCTTTTACTAGACACCATGTATAGCCCATCATACACTGATAAATTGCATTAAACCTAAAGCCACATGTATTTATTTATTTATTATAGATAAAACAGATCTTTTTTATCAGCTTGTAATTTGGATCATTTTCAGGATCAAAGTGCTTCAGGTAAAAAAAAATTTTAAAACCACAAAAATGTCAAAATTACTCAGAAAAAAGAACTTTTATAAATTATTGGAAAAAAATTAAGTGCAAAATATTTACTATTGTAGCCATGACTGACAGTTGTAACAGCAAGAGTTTTAAATTGATAACAAAATCAGACTATATCTGTATTTTTAGGCAATGGTTGCTTGTTTGGAGTCTGGGAAATACATTCAAATCAGGAATGCTCTTATAGTTCTCACAAAGGTAAGTAGTTCATTCTATACTTACATCTACATACTTGTTTGCTTTTTTATCCTATGAAGTACCAGAACATTATTTGCTATGTAGTTGTATAAATGTTTGGATAGACAGAAATTTGAAGGAAATAAAATCAAAAATAAATTTTCTCTTGTGTTGTAGTTGCATATAGTTATCTCAAAATTTAATTTTCTCTTATCCATTTTAAAACAAGATATTTTTGTGATATTGTTAGCGTTGGCTTAAGATTCATTCAGCTAACTGTACTTTTTTGAAGGGAGGAACACTGTCTCATATTTATTTAAATTAAATCAAGAATTTAATGGAGATCTGTTAGCTAGATAATTTTTATCTAAAGCATTTTGTGGACAATGATTAAGTTGGCAAAAGAAACTGTTTTGAGAAATGGCGTTAAGGAGAATGATATGACATATAATTCTCATCGCAGTGATAATATTAAGACAGTTCTTACATGTTAAGCTTGCAGTCTGGTCAAGACGTCACTTTGATGTTTATATTCTTTGCTATTATGTCTGAAAATGTTCTGTGAATTTGATTACACATTCTTGTGATGTAGATGAGTAAAGGTTGGATATATTTCTTATTTTTATGTTGTCTGTTTTGTGAACTTTTTTTTTCTGTAAAGATAAATAATCTTTGTCCATCATTCTTCCTTGTTAGTGATACATTGTTTTATCTCTTTCAGATCCTGCCTTACTACCCCAAAATACTTCAGTTTGGTCAAGCCTTAGAGAGAAGGGTTGACCGCCTTCGTCAGGAAGAGAAAGAGAAAAGACCTGACATATATGCCTTAGCTATGGGGTAAATAGTTGTACTGTATGCTGGCATGTACTTCATGCATCCACACATCTTTCTTTCTTTCCTCCATACATTCTTTCTTCAAATACTTTTACCAACCACTGCTGTCTCACCTCTTTTCATGTGGGCTCTGGTCTTGAGCCCAACCAATGAGGGTATGTGAGAAAGCTTGCCAGTGGCTGGCTGTGTTCAGTGGTTCTTACTAGGGTTTTTCCAGTTTCTTCCACCACCATTTATACTGGACACTATATAGCCTGTCTTGTGCTGAAAAATGGTACTTAACCCCCGCAAAAAAGCATTACCTGATCATATGTTAGGTGTGCTCAAAAGCTCTCCATTCCCTTCATTGCCTCTTGAGCCCTTCCATCTCGCTCTCCATGGATTGCTAAACACCTTTGCTGCTTATTCCACTCATTTTTCATTTTATAATTGTAAAATATATGTTAGAATGTTTTTTCTTCCCAGAAAGAAAATACTTCCTTAATTTAATCATTGGCATGAAGTTCTTTTATTGAAAAAAAAACTTACCCCTTTCTTCCAAGAACAACCTCTTCAATGTAAATGCCCCAACTCAAAAGGTAAGAAATCCCTATCTGGATTTGTTAGGAGAAAATACTACTACTTTGCAAGGTCATTCCTTATAAGTTAGAAATGAGATCAAATCACTTTATATCAATTGCTTCATGTTTTGATGCCCAGGAGTTAGCCTGTCTGTTCCTTGTTTTGTTTCTGCTGAATATCTTTAGTTCTCCACCATCACTCATTACCAAACCTTGTAAATGCCTTGCATTTGGTGTAAGGAAGAAGTCTGTTGATTTTGGGATTAGAAGGTTAAAGTACCAGGTCACTTTGGCTGACAGAAGTTAGCGATTTCCACACTAGAATATTTGTTCGATACCACTGCTTGTAGAAGCTAAATGATTTGGGGATTAAAAGGTCAGTTGTCAAGGTCATTTTAACTGAAAGAAGCCAAGTGCAAGACAATAACTATAGCAGACCTGCCAATCTTTCTATTTTCCCTTAAGTCTTAGGAGGATTACCCGCAAAATATGGACGGCATACTACCAAAAACTTTGGAAAAATGATCGTTTAGCCGAAACATCCAGATAATTGGTTCATCTGTCTTTTATTTGGATCCGGGTTTCATCTCAGAATTAGTCAAGTTAGTCAGGGAACCAGACCAACTTTACAGCAGCACCCCAGATGCTTTAAACTGCACCTCTTTGTTCATGCTAAGCGTCTGCATGATCAAAACTGTTAATTATAGAATTTTTAAAAATGGCATCCAGAAAGCGATGCACGTTTAAGATGAAAGGGAGAATGAGCTTCTAGAAAAGTGTTAATAATCAACACAGAAGAATAAAAAGGAGTATTCAGATTCTTGTGAATAAAAGCTGTGAAGGACACAATTACGTTTATCGTCATCATGTGAAATGGAAAAGAATTTCCAAAGAATTATATCAAGAGAGATAGCAACAAGCCATTGAGCTGCGTAGGGTTAGGAACTAGAGTTTGTGCAACTGTACTAGTGGTAAAAAATAGTCTATGCGTACTTTACAAACTTTTCAGTTGAACATGTTTGTTGTTGATGCATTAAACTTTTAACTATGTTTTCCAGCTTTACAATAGCAGTTAGTGATATTTTGTTACACCTTACTGAAAACTGGTCAATCTTACGTAAAAAAATCACCTGCCTTACTGAGACGGACTTGTCAGGGTTGACAGGTCTGCTATAGTTCTGCATTAGATACATGAGCTAAACATTTATTTGCACATGGAGTAAGGTTGAACCTTATCAGTATGGGGTCTGCAGTGTGACTGTTTAAAGTGATGTCTAGCACTGGGCCATCATGCCACAGACATGTAGCATGATGTCCCACCCACTCACATTATCCTGACACCAGGCCAACCAGTCCTAACACTAACCTCTTAATGCTGAGTGCAAAGTGAGGCAGCTGTTAGTATCATTTTTGTAAGTCTTTGGTATGACTTGGTCGAGGATCGAACCCATGACCTTCCGCTTCTGAGACAGACGCTCTAACCACTAGGCCACCGGAGCGGTGCTCAGTACATTTATAGCTGTTATTTGCAAGTTGACATTGATAGATTGGCATGACAGGTTCATATTCGTCAGAGTTTATGGGTGACTTTCATGTTGGATAAGAAAGTAACATATTCATTTAGTGTCAAACAGTGAAGCTCCATGTCATCTTGACTGAACAAAGACAAATGTTTTATGTCTAGTAAAGTTAGTTTCTGAGTTGATACTTTGACTCAGAGTTTGTGGAGGACTTGCACTTAAGGTAAGAAAGAGGCTTTGGGATTGAATTGTCAAAGGTTAAGGTCATCGACACTTGAAGAAAAATGGGTTTGAAACTTTTGTACAAGACCTGCTTTCTGGACATACAAGCTTGAAATGACTATGTCCAAATTTTTTAGACCCTTTGTTTTCTTACCCCAACACGTTCTTAATTCTTCATCAGTAATTTTTTTTTTTTACCCTTGTGTTCGGACACACTAAGATCAGAACCCGTTTCCTTTAACAAAACATAAATGCAAGTTAAGATAGTGCCAGGAATTGATAACCAAAAACAATGTTAAATGTACACTGTCTGTAAAAAGTAAAACTCTTTGTATTTTCTGTATTCATATTATCAATTATCGTGTTACACATCTTTCAGGAAAATGGCTGTAAATCATGCTTTCTTCAGTTGTATAGCTATATAATATACAGCTGTTATTTGCAAGTTGACATTGATAGATAGGCATGACAGGTTCATATTGGTCACACCAAGAAGTTCAGTTTTGCGATTATTTCCCTGGAGAAAAGCATGACATTTTCTTAAAGGAACATTTGATAAAAGCAGTTCTGAATAAAAATGGTGAAGATCCAACCATCATCACATCCACACCTTTGTGAAGAAGTTTCAGAAACCAGACCCAACTGATTTTCAAGTAAAGTCAAGGGTTATTGCTTGCAATTTGTACTTGGGGTAAGTCTGACCAAATTTGACCAAAATTGCATTCCACTGAAAATGTTCATTGTCATCACTTTGACATTGATTACCATATATACTTGCTTTAGTAATTAGTAACAAAAAAGTTACAGCTTTAAGGAAACTTTGCACATAGGTATATTTTGACGTTACCCGAGATGGTTCAAATGAATTTCTGAATATGATATCAGGTTTAATGTCAACAGCCATGACTAAGAGTTTTGTTCCTACACTTAAATGTATATTGTTAACGCTGACAAGCAAGAAAATGTTTTGGTTACTAAGTTTGGATTGAAGAAGTTTCTCAAGAGGATCATTCATGGAATCAATACTCGGCAGTTTAAAAAAGGAAAGGGTCTTATCTTTGAGAGCTTATAATTATTGTTGGCTAGTTGAGTCTTTCTGAATGATTCTTTTTAAATCTGTGGTTTGCAGCAACTACAAAATCCATAAAACAGTGGTATTCTCCTCCCCCATAATATTGAATTTAAAATATGTTGACTTGCATCCTTCAGAATCATTGATTCCTTTTGAAGCTTTTCTGGCACATACACACTAATGAGCTTATATAATCATATTTGTATTTAAACAACATCTTAATTTTCCATTATGTTATCTCAAATTTCCTTCAGGTACTCGGGCCAGCTGAAAAGTAAGAAATCCACATGGGTGCCAGAACCAGAATTTCATTTGAAGGACAAAGTGGCTGTAAGTTTATCGTTTCTTGTAAATAACTTGTGTGGAAGTGATGTAAGAAATATTTAACATAAGGTTGCTTATACTTGTTTTCTAGCCTGCATAAATGAGACCTAGAATTGGATGACTAGTTTTAGTTGGTTATTGTCTTGGCTGAAATTCATGGTTGAGAACCAATCTAATATAAATATTGTGCTGAAGTATAATAAATTATTGAAAGAATTTCAAGGTTTTCGATTTTGCAGGTTCCCTTTGTAATCTATGAAACAGTAATGAAATAAACATCAGAATGTTGCAAAACTTTATTTATAGGACCAGAAACAGCAATGATTACTTGGATTTCATTTTAGGATGAGAATCCACCTTACTTTAGTTGTTCCATATGAAGCTTCATAATTTAGATCAGAGGTGGGCAAACTTTCCAGTGCAAGTGCCGCATACACAAATTTACACCTTGTCGCGGACCGCATAGTTCATTAAGTAAAATAATTAATATTTGAAATAGCAAAAACAAAAGGTTTTTCTAAATGACATCTAATTAATTTTCAGTTGTTAATATGTTGTTAATATTTGAAAACTTAAACTTCAAAAGAAGCACCTTTATTTGATAAACAGAGTAACATAAACAGAGTCAGTGCGAATGATGACTTGTTCCTGGGCTGCCTGAAAACCCTTGGCAGAACCGCATGAAAGCCCTTGGCGGCCCATGGGCCATAGTTTGCCCACCCCTGATTTAGATACATACAGATTGTTACATGAAGTACATTTCTTTTGTAAATCAAGTAACATTCCATATTTAGCTTTCTTTTTTATGGGTTTCTTATGTGTCCCTGTAAATTGTTAGATGTATATCAGTTATTAAGGTCCTGTGTTAAACTTTTGAAAGTTGCATTTCTTCATTAAATACATTATCCAATCACAATAACATTAACATTACATTGTGTTACCTCCAAATCATGCGATTCTTTAAAAAATTAAGTGTTTGTCAGTTATTCATATAGTAACTCTAACAGATCAATTCCCCGGTTTATCATACAGTTACCGTTGGAGGTTAATTCCCCTTGCTTCCACTAGATGGCCACCAGTATCCAGGACTTAACTAGTTTAAACTTGCAACTGCAAATAGTGCTTGAAAGAATCCATGAAACCTGTAATTAATTTTTACCATCCATCATTTAATTTCAATTGTGTAGTAAGTCAAAACATTGTTATACAACATTATTTGATATGAATTTGTTTTTTGTTTTTTGTTTGTAAGTGTTGCTGGTCATTGATGTAATTGTAATCTCACTGGGTAACACTGAAGTATTTACAAATGTAATTGTATTGCATTTAAATTTTGGTTTAGTATGCTGTTATCTCAGTAATGTGTCTTTTCTTCTTTTTCATTAGAGATGTAAAATCATCAGATCATGAAATTCTAAGTATTTATCTAACTTAGAATCTTTCATTAGCTTTATGGGGGATGTCAGGATGCCTCCCCACCCACCCCTTCATGAAGATAACAGAAATCAGTACCTTTGGCGACAGTGACATCAGATGCAATTGACACCACACCAAGCAATTCCAATCACATACTGGAATCATGAATGATGCACATTTTACAGCGTGCTCTTTCATCAAGAATATAAGGAAGTTGGACGAAAACAAAATTTGCAGCTCACTAGGTATTAGTCCCTGTTCACGCTTCTGCATGGAACTGGAAACTTTACCAGCTGGATGGGCCTGCAGGTCATATTTAATCACCTGTACACCATCTCAGCTGCCAACCAACTAGTCCAGCCATCTGGACGATCATGGTACAGTTTTAGCAGTCCTGAATCGGTCATTTTGGATTGGCAACCCGGCTTGCCAATGAGGTCTGTAAACAGTTCTTCCATTGATGGCATCATATGCACAGCAGACTTCCTGGTCCGTTAACCAACTGGACCAACAGTATCCATAATACCAGTACATAGCAAACTGGCATCACATTTGTAGCCATCTGACCCAGCCCAACTGACCACACCAAACCAACATACACCAGCTAGACCAGATTCGGTGCTAAACATAGCATATCTGACAGATGGAACCTTGTTTATGCATAGCGTTGATTTTGGCACAAATCCCGAGTTGATTAAGGGGCTGTATGGACATGCCTGAGTATTCAGTCCAGCCATGAAAAAGTTGGAATTTAGTTTAAAGTTTGGCAGTTGAAGAAATATACATAATTTTGCCTCCATCGGATTGCCATCCTCTACCAGCAGTAAATCTTACTTACAAAGTCAGTGCAACAGTGGATGTGTATAATGATGACAAACATCCATTTTTTAGAATAGTAGTTGTCAAGAATTGCAGAAATGGCCATGCATCTCTTGGATAAGGTTTGTGAGCCCTCTAATTCGAGAGACGGGGGCAGAGTTGTCTCAGGCACTAATTTATAGAGGTCACTTTTGCATCTCACTTCTGTACATGTGAGTTTGAGTCTCAGCTCAGCTAATGTGGGTATATAAGAAAGCTTGAAAGTAGCCTCCTGTGGGTTGGTGGTTCTACCCAGGTTCTTTCTCCACCATGTATCATGTACTGAAAAATGGCATTAAATCCCACAAAATCAGACTTTTTTATCCATTGAGTCAGCTGCCTCCAACTTCCTCATTTCAGTGATACAAATCACATTTCATTGTTTATTATTTGGATGTACCTAACTAGACAAGTATATAACTGACTTCAGCAGGAGGGGCCCTGAGTAGCAGAGTGGTCTAAAGCGCTCACCATTCTGGATCACTGCCATCTTACCTCTGTCTGTGTGGGTTCGAGTCTCAGGCTCGGCTAACGTGGGTATATGAGAAAAATTGCCAGTAGCTTCTTGTGGGTCGGTGGTTCGTCTTAGGGTTTTCCAGGTTTCTTCCTCCACGCGTTATACTGGCTGCCATGTATAGCCTATCTTGTGCTGAAAAATGGCATTAAACCCTACAACAACAACAACTTGTGCAGGTCTACTGTGCCCTGTTATGAAGTCAGCATGTGTTTAATGCCAGGTCTATGTGGGTCAGAATGTTAGGTAGGCTTTCACCTTATTAGCCCTTGAATCTTCTAGCAGTCTTTTGCCTAGCTGAGTAGGCTTGAAATGGCCATGCATCAGTAAATTGCATTGCTAAGGTAGTCAGTAGGATTGGTTGCCACACATTGACAAATGCCTTAACAGTGTCCTGTAACCTGATTTGAGAGGAAGATATACACTCCTAAAGTCTTTTTCTCTCCAGTAACATCCTGTGACAACCCTGTGCTCTTTCCCTTTCGGTTCTTCTTGAGAGGGGGCCCCGAGTGGCCGAGTGGTCTAAAGCGCTCTCCGTTACGGATCACTACCATCTCACCTCTGTCTGCATATGTTCGAGTCTCGGATTCGGCTAATGTGGGTATGTGAGAAAGCTTGCCAGTAGCTTCTCGTGGGTCGGTGGTTCTTTCTGGGGATTTTCCGGGTTCTTCCTCCACCATTAATACTGGCTGCCATGCATAGCCTATCGTGTGCTGAAAAATGGCGTTAAACCCTACAACTACAACAACAAAAATCTTCTTGAGAGGACAAATTAAGGAGTTGAGAAATCAGGCAGCACATGAGTTTCTCCAGCAGCTCTCATTGCAGACTTCTCTGCATGACTTCATCAGGGAGTGTGCCAAAAAATAGAAGATTGAAGTCAGAAAGATCACACAAGGTAATTTTCAATGGGTTGTAGGCAACCAGATGTCCCAAACTTCCACAGGCAGGCCAGGAGGGAGAACCAACTTTCTATGACTTGCCATCTTCCTACCCACTGGCAAGCTTCCTGTGGGCACCAGCCTCCTTATGTTTCACCAGACTTGGATCAACCAAATTTTGAAAACAATTGGTTAATCCAAGTCTTTTTGGAGGGGACCCCCCCCCAAACATTCATCCAGTTCCCTCCACATTTGTTGTCCCCCTTAATGATGCGATTTCCAAGCCACCCCATGAAAATTTGATGTTTTACTTTAAAAGTGGGTGGTAGAGGCAGAGATCCTGAGTTTCTACTCCAGACACTTTCTGGTTACAAAATTTATCTGAAATTGAGACATGATCAATTTATTACTGCCCCAAAATTCAAGATTGAGATGGCAGAGTTTGTCTCTCTTTCATTGCAATGCATCAAATATACAATCAGTCTTGAGGGGCCCCAAGCGGTCTAAAGCGCTTTCCGTTACAGATCACTGCCATCTCACCTCTGCCTGCATGGGTTCGAGTCTCGGATTCGGCAAATGTGGGTATGTGAGAAAGCTTGCCAGTAGCTTCTCGTGGGTCGGTGGTTTTCTCCTGGGTTTTCCTGGGTTCTTCCTCCATCATTAATACTGGCTGTCATGTATAGCCTATGATGTGCTGAAAAATTGGTGTTGAACCCTACAACAACAACAAAAATCAGTCTTGACCTATCTGACACATATTTCTGTATACCTATCCGCAAGTTATCATGCAAATATAATGTAGTAATTTGTTGTATTCAGTTGAAATTTGTCTCACCACTGTAAGTAGGAAGTCATCATAGAACTATTCACAGGCCTGACAATGCATTTTGCAGGACACTTGTTTTTTTTTTTTAAGTGGGGTGTTCACATCTTTAATTTTTAAACTATAGCACTGCATACATCACCACTTGCATTATTTTCACTACAGGCTAAATTTCAACAGAATGGACCATCACAGGCAGGTGGATCTGGTTCAAAGAACGAGTCATCTGGAAAAGAAAATCAAAGTAAAATTAGGCTTGAGAATGAAAGTGAGTATTGAAATTTTATATGTCAGTGTATTAATTTTATTTGTAGGTTTTATTATCATTGTAACCTACTTGAAATGTACACGTAGGAATTTGGTGAACATTCTTTATTTTTAACACTAAGAATTTCCGGGTCATACTCTCAGGCAGTTCTTGTCAAAATATTACTGCAGTCAGATTGGATTATATAATTAATAGATAACTACTTATAATGAACCAACCTTTATCAAGTGGCTTATTTTATGTAATGATAAAGTGTACACAAAGGTATTTTTCAAATCTGTGTGCATATATTTGTGAAAGTGTACAACCGCTTTGAGTAATTCCTTTCTTATTTTATAAAGGATAAACGTTGTGTGAAATTTGAATTTGTTTATACCCATCCATTATAGAGATTTTTGCATTTCAGATGTCATTTCTGGGTTGCTTTAATGAAAAATATAATTGATAAATATAAGTACAAAATTAATGAGTTTGCAGTTTGATTTTTTTTCATCACTTACTTTTGTAGGATTTCCAGGACATAAATCCCCAAGTTGCACATGATAACACTGTCACTGCTGGATGCATAAAAGGATTACAGATTCTCACAAGTTAAAATGTCATAACAATTTTATGTCACATTTTTAAATAACAGCAAAATCATTTAGTGACAATAAGTCTTGGTTCTAATGGGACGTATATACAGTAGTCCCCCTCTTATAAGGCCACCCCTACTGCGGCAGGGAAGTGGCCTTATAATGAGGGTGGCCTTTCTAGAGGGGATGACAAATGTGAATAGGAAATACATATAAAGAAAGTCACAGGTACATTTAATTCTAAAACATTTAATATTTTCATTAAAATATCATATGCATGTTGTGAAATAAATGAAAAACAAACTGTTTCATCATTTTCTAAAGAATGTTATGAATAACCATTGATATAGTTTTAAAACTGTCTTTATAATTTATGTTACAGATCACATCATCTGTCACTCTGTTGGTAACAGTATAAAAAACAAACCAGTCTTGTCGCAATTAAAAAATATCTGTGCTGTCATATCCCCTGCATATATCGTTTAGTCTTTTGTTCTAATCTTTGACATCTTCATTATTAACATCAGCTGATTCTCCACTAAGGACAGAACACTTAATATTGTGTCACACTTGAAATCTGTGCAACCATCTGTTACTTGCGGTAAAGTCGTCATATCCCAATTCAACTGGCAAAATTGTTGCTTTTTCTTGTCATTCAAATAAGGATACAAACATCTCCTGGCTCAAACAATCTTCCTTTCTCCATCCATTTCACCTTCCCACTTGCAGAATTGTTTCCTTATCTTTCATGATATTGTTTATCTGAGTCTTTCTGACATAATAGTTTTCTGCAAGGATTCCCCCCCCCCCAACCTCTCAGTCAGTTGAATTATTTTCACTTTCTCTTCTAAACTGATAGTTTTCCTTTTCCTCGATGACATGTCGATCTTTTTGCAGTAAGTTATTCATGTTGCCAACTACAATACTGATAAAACAATTTTGTATGCATCTAAACAAATTGCTATGTGTTTTTAAAGGAAGTGATCTTGTCACGTGATTTGTTAGTCACAGTCTGGTACCCTATTGTTTTTATACATTTCTTTACATTAAGTGAGTGAAGCCAAAATGGCTTCGATATGTACCATTTAACATCATGCAGATTTGATCTCGCGGCTGTTAGGATTTGTTATTTTGGCAATTATTGTCAGTTGTAATAGCCACTAATTATCATAGTGAACATCTTACTAAGGGAAGCCATAAAGGCTATTAAACCATTTTCCTGCTGACTTGTGTATTGTACATCGATACTGCCACTTCTCAGCTGTTACTGCTGTTCACTAATTGTAGTCGTAACAATTATCAAAGTGACTAAACCGGACATCTTATGATAACACAGCAGTAAGGCTAATTGTATAACATGTACTTACCCTTTTGCATGGATTAAAATTTGATTCTTTCTCAGCTTTATGGAATAAATGTAGCTTCTCGTGAGGTGTAAATGATATAATATTAACCTTAGTGGTACATGTACTTTAGTCAACACTTCTTTCAATAACGAAAACCTGACATCGGGAAACAGAAATCGGATTACTTAACACACATTATGAATAAAATACTGGTTCTGAATACATATAAAAAAAAATGCGGCCACTTGTGGGGGGTTAATTTTATATTATTGCACTAATATGCTGGTCGCATTAGCCGGGTGGCCTTTCGTGAGGGGTACTTTTGAACACAAACTCGTCGGTGCCAACAGATTCTGGCTGTAAGGATTGGGTGGCCGCTGGTCAGGGGGGCTGTTCAAGAGGAGGACTACTGTATATTAATTTTGTGATCAGTTGATATGACATTGAAAATAAAAGTAGTTCAAAATTTAAAATTCCATTGGTGCAAGGAGTGCATGATATATTAATATTATTCAACATATTTCTTTCTTTTTATCAAACTGATGCTTGAGCAATCTGAGTTCTTTTTTATTTAAATATTTAGAGTCTGATAAAGGGAAAGAGAGGGAAGCCAAGGAGGTGAAGGTGAGGAAGATTGAAAGGACTAATAATGTTGCCCCCGAGAAGAAAGACGTGAAGATTGAGAACAAAAGCAAAGTCAATGAGAAGGCAGCAACTAATTCAGAAGTTAAAAAGATTGGAGACACTGTGGAAAAGAAAGAGTCCAACACTGAGTGAGTCACCTTAGAACGTATTACTATCATAAACTCACTGACAACACAAACTGAACAGATTCCAATAGGTTGCTACAAACAAAATGAAGACACTGAAAGATAGTATAATGAGTCTTTTTGGCCATTGTGAAAATGTTGCCTGTCTTATTTCCACTGTAGCCAGCACAGCAGCTATATTGAAACATTTATTGGTCAAGAATATGGGAGATGGTTTCAACACTCAGCAGTTTAGATAAGAAATTGACTAATCTTGAATTCCATGAAATTGTTTTGGACAGTAGATTGTCAGTCCTTTGTGGGACTTTTTTATATATTCTTTACCTATAATATTATTTAGTGACCATGACTCTTAAAGTTTTCATTTATTGTTAGTCTTGTGAACACTAATATAACAGCAAGCTTATTTGTCAAAAACAAATTTCCAGTTTGATAAGACTGAACTGTTTAAGTTTATTCCATCATGGAGCATGTATTGCAAAGCATTATGGAAGGGAGGTTTTTTTGCTCAACTTCCATGGCAAGTTTCTCAGCTTTGTAGATGCATTGGTCTAAAGAAATTCTACCACAGGTAAAAAGATATCATAGTGACCATTTATCCACTGAATATGTTATTCATTCGGCTTGAATTTAGGTGAATTATAGCATTTTTTTGAATTCTTGTTGCTCTTAAATGTGGCACAACATTTGACAATTCATGTGTCAAGTGAAAGCTTCGCCATGTTATAGATGCAGTTTGTGATTACTACAGCATTATCATTTCTCAGTTGGCAATGCAGAGCAAATTGACATCAATAATTAGCCATTTTATAATTTACATCAGTGTTATCAATCAGGGCTAGAATTTAATACAAATTTCTTTGTAGCCAGAAGGACTAGTATTTTGAGAAATTTACTAGTCCTGCCAAATCTTTACTAGTCCTGTTCACAAAACAATGTCACACAGCTTTCATGTATGTTTACCGATTCAGTTTTAAAGTTTGAACAACCCACAACAAAACTGGATGTTTTCTGTGTTTGTTTTTGTGAATTGCGTACACCAGTTACACCACATAATGTTCCTTTCCTCGTCATAAATCAACCATTCCCTGTCTTTTGTCCATTTCTTCTGAAATTTTCCATTACGCTTTTCACTATCATAAGAATTATTCCTCATTATTCTCATTCAACTTTTGCTTTTTTTCCGATGCTGAACACCTTCTATCAAATGCCACATTTTGCCTGTCTTATAAGGAGGGAATTGTGCCTTGTTTTCAAAATACGTGTCTTTGCCCCCTCCCACAATTAAATGGCCTCTCCTGAACAAAGACTTAGCTTCAGCGGATGTTCTACATGATCAAAGCAGTGGCTATTGTAAACACTATTATAAAATATTAGCATCAGAAGATAGCGTTCGTTTCAGTTTGGTAAAGGTGTGTTCCCATCAAACGAAGCCATCTGACACTCGGCGCGTTGTATTTAACAGCTCCAATTATGGTATCATAAGTCGTAAGTTTGGTAATTGTTCCTAATTAATTGAACCTCAATGTATTGTTGAAATTAATAGTAAGGCAGAAAATTTTCAAATCTTAGATGCCCTTGCTCAGAAATTTTAATTCCCAACAAATGTATGGCATTCTGCTTGGATATCTCCACGTGTATTCAATTATTTGTTCATTCTTGTAAGGGAAAAATATAAAAACTATTCTTATCATCATAGAAAAAATAGTTGTATAGAAAGGATATGTCAATAACGTAAGCGTAATAAATTGATCTAATTCTTATAATTATTTAGATGGAAATGTAAAATATGTAGATTCCTGTTTGTGACAATTGGAGCGTTTGGGTAGTGAGCAAAAAAGGAACCTTAAACAAAAAATGTGCAAACTAATTTCTTTGAATAGTTTTTGCCATGTTCTTTTGTGTGGTATACAGCTTTGTAGTTTGTTACTGTTGTCGAGTGAATAAAGTGTGATGATACCAGGTTATATTTCATTTAATTTGCTATCAGATTAATTAGGATCAATTACCAAACTTCCGTTGTTATCAGCGGGCCATAATTTGTGCTGTTAAATGAAATGCACAAAATCGGATGGATTCTTGTTATAGAAACGCACCTTTCCGAGACAGAAATTGACTTATCTTCTCATGCTAATATTTTATGACTGTGTTTACAATGACCACTGCTTTGATTCTACAGAACATCTGCTAAGTCAAGTCTTTATTAGGGAATGGCGTAAACAAATGTGGCCTATTGATAACCAAAATTTACTAGACCATCGGACTATTAACATTATGAAAGTTACTAATCCGACAGGAAATCTGTTAGCCTCAGGCTAGTGGACTACCACTAATTTCTAGCCCTGCACATTGAATGGATGTGACTGCCCAAAACTTCATTTACATCATAGGAATTGACTATTAACATAGTACAAGAACAGAATAGTTCTCTAGTTTTTGCTTCATTTTTTTAAAATACAGTGGAACCCCACTATAATGCGATAATTGGGGTCTAACAATTGGATTGCTTTAATAGCGGGGTCGCATTAATGCTGGGTTTTACAGTATTCTACTTTTTTCAGAGAACACTGCATTGGCAAATACATGTTTATTCATGTCTAGAGTATATCATGAATAGGGGTATCAACACCATTTACTGCCATGCCGTCGTGGCATTCAGTTCATCCATAATGCATGTAATTCTATTGAATAATCGCACACTGATTAAAAATATTCAATAATTTTGTCACTGATCATTGTGTCGGAATTCAACGTCTAATATATAGCATGAGCAGAATATTAACTCCGTTTGCTTACTGTCTGATATTATTCCGTCGTGGCATGCAGTTAATCCATAATACATGTAATTCTATTGCAAAAATTGCATACATATTTAAACTATTAAGTAATTTTGTCACAGACCATTATGTCTTTATTCATTGGGAAAAATTAACAGCAAAATTAGGTTAAGAGAGACAAAGCACATGTACAGTTCATTACGTTCCAAGGTCTATGAATGGTGTCTGTACAAATTTCATACTGTTAAAATTTTCTCGTATGTGTTTTCGTGTACCTTTATCCATTGTAAATTCCCAATAATTAATACTTGTACACCTATTCATTTGAACGACTACAGCAAGAATAATTAACAAACAACACATGCTTTCAGTGTGCATATAACTTTTACTTCAGATTTTGTGAATATCAAAAGAAACGTGTGAAAAATACTTACATAAAGATTTTTAAGCTGAATGCATGTACAATTTCGTACCCTTTCAATTTCCAGCTAATAAAGTGGACATTATTTACTGGTCAACTGATTGCATCTGGTAACACCAACAAGATCAGCAAACATGTTGGCGGCTTTTGTTTTTTGATGTTTATAAAATTGGGAGAATCTTTTATCAACCACTGCATTATCTGCTGCTTGGTTATGTATTTAGTTAAAGAAGAAATACATGTAAGCTATTGTTTGAGCAATGATTGTATACAGAATTAATTGAAGACAATCACAAAGATGACTTATTCGCTTTACTCATGGATCAGTAATAAGTGACATTTCCGATAATGTTTATTTTGGCATAACACTTCAAGAACCTGGTGAAATTGTTAAATTTCAGAAGATACACCGTGATCATATTTTATTTGAATTCATAAGCAAACTCTTCCCCCAAATGATAATAAACAATTTGCACACTATTTCTTGTACTTAAAAAAAAAAAAATATTCCAGGTACGAGAAAAATACACATGTATTAAAAATTTCAGGAACCATGCCATGATCGTGTTATATTCGAATCCATACATGATTTCTTTCCCAAAATGATCATACATTTTTTATACACTGTTTCACGTACTTTGAGAACACAATTTTTTCATGTGCGACTGAATATGTGAAATATATGAAATTTTGGGAGCCATGCCACAACTGCATTATATCTGAATTTGCGCTTTCTCGTGGCACTTTATAGGGGGTCGCACTATACCAGTTTATTCCATTAACGTTTTAGAAGAAAAATCATTTAGCATATCTTTTTCAGTTTGAAGAAAGAGAAAAATAAGGAAAAGGAAAAAGCAAAAGAAAAGAAAGAAGACAAAGGGAACAAGGATCAGACTGTTTCAGATGAAAAGAAACCACCAGTAAACAATGACAGGGAGAAAGTCAAAGAAGAGAAGGTGGACAAAACACCAAAATCTGAAAAAGGACAAGAGAAGGTTGACAAAATACCTAAATCTGATAAAGGACAAAAACCTGAGAAAAACAACAAAGAAGAGGCAAAGGAAGGAAAAGATAAATCTGGTAAAGATATCAAAACAGAGATAATTAAAACTCCTAAAGAGCCTAGAGAGAAAGAGATAAAGGAAGAGACAAAATCCGAAAAAAAAGAAAAAGAACGTGACAAGGAACGAGAGGCAAGGAGGGAGGAGAAACATGAAAAGATCAAACTAAAGAGAAGCATCAGCCGTGAGCGTGAGAAGGACTTTGAACGAGATCGAAAAGATGTCCATACAGAGCGAGAAACGGATCCGGAAAGAGGTGTCAGTGTGGTATCTACTGGAAGCGGAGGACACAAAAGCCATCATCATAATGCAGATGACTCACCAAGACATGCTGATGAACGAGGTGAGTGAAAGACAGCATGAAGAGCTTTTTATTTTTATGATTACACTATAGTTTTGGTGTAAATTTTCACAAAAACACAGGCTATGATCTGTTACTGAAGAGCTTGAATATACTGTCATGTGGTTTGTTCAGTCATTTTGTATATTCAGGCATTAGTGATTATGAATGAGACCTTCATCTGTCAAGCCCAGTTTTATTTGATGGAAATGGGTTAATTGAAGGAGCATTGTTTTGGTTTGCCAATAAAATGCAGCAGAGAGTTGTTGTACTATCCTTGTGTCTGCGTGAGAATCTGCATATCTAAAAGTGTATGTAAAAGTACAGTCCCACTGCATCTCAACCATTCATTACTCTTTTGGTTCAGAGCAACAGGTTTCATAACAGCCACTCCAGGGGTGAGGGTTATGAGGACTAACTTTGTACATATGTTATATTATTTGTACATTCTTGGTTACAATTTTCAATTCAGCTCAGGTTTTTTTTTTTTTATCCTGAATAACACTTTTTTTACCTGGAATCATGAAACTTATTCATGGGATGCATCTTTACAAGTACTACACATTCATCACAAAAGTAGGTCTTAGCCAGCCAGATTTCATATTTCATTAAATTTGGTAACATGTTTTTTAACTTAAACCAGAATCATCAGACTAGATGCCTTTGTGCTAGCACCTCATACTAAAAAAAATCACTGTAGGCAAGTTACTCACATACAGCTCATGACCACAGAGTTTTTTTTACAATCTGCATACATACACTTCTGTGTAGAATTATGAAAATTGGTAATGGATTGCATCTTGAGCGCTATTCCATAATTGCAGAAGATGTAGGGTTTAATGCCATTTTTCAGCACAAGATAGGCTTTATATGGCAGCCATATAAATGGTGGAGGAAGAACCCAGGAAAACCCTGGAAAGAATCATCAACCACAAGAAGCTACTGGCAAGCTTTCTCATGTACACACATTTGCCGAGCCTGAGACTTGAACCATGCAGACAGAGGTGAGATGGCAGTGATCCATAACGGTAAGCACTTTAGACCACTCAGCCACTCGGGGTCCCCCTCCCCACCATCTGTGGAAGTGGATGAGAATAGCCCACATTTTATCCTTCACTGGTATAACCTTAATCTGCATTTGATGTTTATTACTTTGGCACTGTTTATGCATTGTTAACGCTTGAATCATGAAATTCATGGTGATATGCATTCCTTCTGGTGCTACCCCTACAATATAAATTTCTTGTGACCTATATTTCATCTTTTTACTGGATTTGAATTAGCACATGACCAGTCAGTAGATTTAGTCCTGAGATTTTTATATGAACCATGTTCCTGTGATTGCAATACTTTCTTAATTAATGGGTTTGATTTAAGTGAGGGGTCTTTAATGGCACACTTTGAATAATTTATTAAATGTTCTGAAGATTTTCGGTAATTTGACAATGTATCCTTGCATTAAGAAGAATTTTAAAGTTTGTAAAAGTAATGTTGATCTGCCGTCAAATATGGCCACCATTACTGAAATAAGAATAATGTTGAATGACTTCACAGCATCCTTTCATCAGAATTTTGATCACCTTGACAGAATCATCATGGCATAAAGGCCTTTCAGCATTGGATATATGATGCTTATGTGTCACAAATTATGGTGATCAGTGCAGAATTTACAAAAACTTGAAAACAGTTGTTTTCATAACATATGCAATCAATAATATAGGAAGACATTTCAACAAATAGCATCCAACTACCCAGATATCATGCCCAACTGCTTCTGCATATGGTTATTAGACAGATATCAGGTGAGCAACTTCAGGCCCTCTTAGGACTTGTCTTAAATAATCATTCAGATATTTATGGACATGGTGACAGGGTACACTGTCCTGTCTTCTCTGTAATGACCCTACTTGGAAGCAAGTAAGTTTGTTATAAAATTTCATTAACCTGTAATTTTTTATTGTATTATATTGCTCAAAAACGTTCAAAATTCCAACTTTTCACAAGCAATTATGCTAAAATGAAGCATAATGCACACCATAGCATTCATGAGGGAAGCCACATTAGCTTAATTTGTGAAACAATTGACTTGTAACCCAAGGATCACATGTTCCACACTCACACAGGCCAGTCTGTAACATCAGATTTGTAATGTTTTCTTCAGGATTGTTTGAATCTTTGCTTTATTTGTAAAAATGAGTGATTGAAAAAAAATTATGCATAGTCCATCTGTTCTGAGCATAACAAAACCTGTAATGTTAATTAATACTATCAAAGTTTAAACTGATCATAGAAGGGCTTGACATCTAGATTAACTGTTGTACTCAAGCACTTTCTTGATCAGTTTGAGTTTGGTGATAATGACTCTGTTATTGCAGACAGTTCTAAAGGAAATACTTAGTGCCTTTGTCATAATAATATGACTGGTGCCACTAATTATGGCAGTGAAAAAACACAACTGTAAAGAGCTTATCCTTATTCATTAAAAGCTATTTATCACGTACATTTTTTGAAACATGATTAATGTGTTCTTATAAAATCTGTATCCTTTAAAACTTGAAACCCGTTCCCCCTTATGAAACTGTCAGAGTGGATTTTCCACCTCTGTATAAAAATCATAGAGAAATCACTGGATTTAGGTTGATTCTGTTCTAGTAGGGTGCACGTTATACAATGATAAATGTAATTGATTGCTGTTGTAGGAGTATACATATACATATGATACAATTTTTGTATCAAAAATATGATTATAATTCAGTAACAGAATTTCTGTTTAACGTTTTTATGCAAATAAGAAAGTTGATGAGAATATTTCAATTTGTGGCTGAGATGTTTGGTACGTTTAATAGAAATGGTATGTTTCCTATATTTAGTGAAATATAGTAAAAGTATTTTCAACACAACTGAAAATCAGTTGGTTTGAATATCACTAATGAATCTTAAATATAGGAAATATTTGTAGTAAATTTTCATTTTTTTCTTTTACAGATTCCAAAAGAAGGCGGCTGGAAGCATCACTTTCAAAGGTTAGTATGCCTGAGATACAAGCTGCCACTATGATGGAGGTTGGTTCCTAGTTGTTTTTGTGATGGTGAGATGTGTTTGATGCCACACCTCAGGAAACGAATACATCTACAACACCAGTCCAGGGAAAGCCTGTTTGCTGTGATGAAAGAGTCTATTAATGCCTTCTACCCATTAATTTTGCTTTTTTAAGTTTTTAGGGTTGTGGTCCATCTTCCTAGGATGTTCAGCAGAACCAAGGAACAGAAGAAAAGGGGCAAAGCATAACAGAAAGAAGATCACTCTGATGGGCAGAAAGAGAAATAATTATTTTAAAGCATGAGGGTGATGGGGAGCTTTTGGTTAATTGTAATGAGGTTTAGGGAAGGTCTGGTTAAGGTCAACCACAGTCTTTAAAGGAGGGTCTCAGTTTTCTTTTGATAATCATAAGAAGAGCAAGAAACACAGGAGCAAACCTTCAGTTTTGAAACCTACGTATCTGTCACAACACAAGTGGAAATAAAGGTTAATATGCCATCGGAGTAAAATTTTGCGAAGAATTTGGAATTTCAACAGTTCAAGAGAAAAAGCTTCTGATCAGGGTAATTTTCAGGGATGCCAAAGATGACTAAAGTTGAAGGATTTCATACTGGATCAAAATGGAATAATTCAATGGAAAAAAAAGAGTGCAAAATTGTTTATATAGGGAAAAATAGAACTGTTTTTGCCATGGACTTTTTCAAATAAGGAAATATTATTGTGCTTCTACTACTTAAATAGCAGACACTTTGATGAAAAATAAATTTTGGAAATTCATATTTAGCATACAGTATTATTCTAATTGTGATCACTGGTGAAAAATTGTGAGCAAGACTCTAATATGGACAGAATTTGAGATAATTTAGCTTACAAGGCACAATGAACTTTGTATGAGAAGATTTGAAAATCATACTCATATTTCAGATTAGTATGCTTTGTATTATAAAAGATTTCAGGGAATTTTTTTATTTGGAGGCACTATTTTAGGCAAACATGGATAACAAACAAGCGAATCATTGCTAGTACAAGGATGACAAGATATGATCTAGACCACAAGGTAGGATATTTATCAGGAAAAGCAAGATATCAACCCATTAACTGGACTAGATATCTGTTATCATGACAGCAACGAAGGATACATCAACCAAACCACTAGCCAACACATGAGCCCGTAAACAAAGCATGTTATCATCTAGACAACATGGTAGGATATTTATCAGGAGAGGCATGATATCAACCCATTTACTGGACTAGATATCAGTCATCATGACAGCAAGGCAGATACAACAATTAAACCACTAGGGAACATATCAGCTAGTTAACAAACCAGGTTATCATTGAGACAACAAGGTGGGATATTTACCAGGAAAAATGTGATAACAAGGCAGGATATATCAACCAGACCACTAGGGAACACATCAGCAAGTTAACAGGTTGTGATATCATTCATCTAGACAGCAATCCAGGATATTAACCAACCAATGATACAGGATATAAACCATTAGATATTATAAGCCGGACAAGATCATCCAAGACCGGATGTCAGCAAAAATCAGAGATTTTGAGAACAAGATCTTGCCACCCATCTGAAATCTTGAAAAAATGTTGAAGCTGTTAGAGTCATAAAATTAAAACCCTCAGAATTAATATCAGCCCAATGTTGAGATATTCATTGAAGATGAAGAAAACATCATGAAGAGTTTTTCCTATAATATATAAGGTAAATATCTTCAGTTAAATGAATGTGTCCAACCATATCATCTCGTCATATTTGTCCACATTACCCATATATCTAAGAGAGTAAAGTATCCAATTGTCCCTAGTAGCTGCCGGAATCCCACATGCACCATATCAGCCAAAGTCCAAATTTAGCTGCAACAAGCTTTATGAATATGCCAAAACTCAAAAGCTGGTCTAGAAGGTGGAGTTTATATGGATTCTTCATGAACCATATAATACAGAAAGTGCAAGGAACCACAGTCTGCAAGAAGAAGAGGTGATGTAAACAGTCTGTCAAGAGAATGTCTCAACTAATGGGGTTAGATAACATATTCCAGATGAGACATGAATCCATAATCTTGCTTGTACAGAGAGATCAACACATAAGACGTGTCCAGAAGACCCAACAATTTTCCCTGATTGTGAGGTCAAAGGGATAAATCATCACAATAGGTTCAGCAGATGCAGACAGAATTTCCTCCAGTGATGTCGCCAAGATGCAAGGATGAATTTGCAGTGTAGCCAGCCAAGTCTGCAGGATGGACTACAGTTTTTATCATATGAGGAGGGGAAAATTTAAAAAATGCAGCAGATGAGAAAAATGATTTGGAAGAGGAATTAAGATGAGTATGCATTGAAAGATCAGCTGATATGACAGGTTCATGCTGAGAATGGCCAAGAGCACAGTGGTAACATAGCAACAAGGGCAATGTCATACAAGTTGCATTTACAGGAGCAGCAAGATAGCACCAACAGAGCTTGCGTTGCTTGTTTTACTTTGACAAGTCTTCAACCAATGCTTTGGATGATGCAGACAACATGATGCCAAAAAGTCTACATAGAATCTTATAGAAACATCCATGATGTACCATGCCAAGAGAGATCATTTTGGTAAGACCATCCATTACATCATGCAGTCAACAGATCTGGAGGAACAAAGTATCAACTCTTCATTTTCAGCCTTATGATTTTGGTAGTCATGCAGGTCCAAATCCACGAGCCAGTAATGTCCAGGGAAGAAGCAGAATAACCAGTAATGAGGTGGTGTCACTTATGTCATCACAGATAAACAAGGATTTAAAGCGGAGACACCAGAAATCAACCGACTTTTGTCCTTAGCAATGCAGATCAGTATAGAGGAGTTGCCAACAGGGGAGCCACAAAGAACAGCCAGCAGGGATATATAAATCCGGAAATGTGCCAATTCATCTTCAAACAAAATGTTGAAAATGAAATCTGTAGGAAGTTATCTGCTGTTGGATGAGAAGTGACCAAATTAACATTGATTTGTCATATGTGGATTAAAATGTATTGAAGGATTTTAAAGTAACAAAAGGAAAATTCTAATATCTGTACAACAGAAGTTGAATTCAAATGAGTCTTTGTCAGATTTATAACTTCTCTTATGTGTCTGTGGTGATGCATGGAGTGTAATTGACTGATAAACGATTTCAAATGATCCAAAAGATTCAGATCTGTCATATGTGAAATGCATATCAATGGAAGATATTTCTTGGATTTCTTTTGTGGAACTGTGAAATTGGACATGTTCTTTGCAACTTGGACTATGAACTTGAAAAATGTAGTCCATGCTCATACTTGAATAACAAGCTTAAAAATGAATACATACAGCTTTGAAATGAAAAATAACCCATCAGGAATGGATTACAACATACAAAATTGATGTTATGGAAAAAAGTCAGGCAATTTTACATGCAGATCATCGTAGATCTATAAAATAATTCTAAACTTTATACAATTCAAGCCCCATGTTAAAATATGGGAGCACTATAGCAATCTCCTTTTCCATCTGTCTGTCTGTTCACACTTCTCATAAACCGCATAGCTCTGCAATTCATAAACATTTCATGCCATTTGATAGGTGAATTGCCTTTTAAAGGTAAATATGCTTAAATGGTTTGTCTTTTGAGGTGCAATTTTGACAAAGTTGTTTTCCTTTTCCATCAGTATTGAATATACCCTACAAGATATCCATGTAACCAGCATAGCACAGAACCAGTCAACATAGTCTGTTATAATTTGGTGTGTACATTATCTCAGACCTAGCTGTGCCATTGTGCATGCTGTCTTAACAGCTTCATATTTAATAGAATTATCACCATTGATGGTTGTCTTAGGATATTCTCAGGAATGTTGCTGGTAACCAGCTTAGCTCTGTTACCAGTCAACTTATTGGGATTGTTATACACACTATCTCCTGGACATGCATATACCTTATTTGGGTTTAATTTTATTTACAAGGGTTATGGTCCTTAAATGATTGCCCTCCTGACTTCGTTTTCTACAAGATTACTTCCCCAAACTTTGCTGGATGTCAACCAAATGTGGTACTGGTTTCAGATTGATGAAACCTCAAGTATATTTCATTTTCACCAGTCCACAACATTGTTTGCGAGAGTTATTGCACTTGATTGCCCATCCACCTAACTTTGTTTTCCACAGCAGAACTTTACAAAAGAATATTGCACTTAAGCCAAAGTTATTGTGTATTTATGTGTGTTTTTATGATATTGATGAGTCATTGAATGAGTTGTATCACCAGTATTTCACATTGTCATTTAGAAGGTATATGGCCCCTGAATGCCCATCTCCAAACATTGGTTTTTCAACAGTAATTCGTATATTTAAAGTACTGCCAAGCAGATTGTTGTTGTAGTTTTAATGCTGTTTTTCAACACATGATAGGCTATACATAGGGCTAGCATATCTGGTGGAGGAATAACCTGGGAAAAGACCAGGAAGACCCAGTGATAATACATGGGCAGCTAATGGCAGGCTTTTTCGCACACCCACATTGACCAAGCCAAAGATTTGAAACATCACAGACAGAGGTGTCAGTAATCTGTAAAGGCGAGTGCCATAGACTACTTGGTCACCTGGGGCCCCACCAAGAAGATTGTTGAGAGTGCAGCCCTTTGTGGTCTACCCATTGCTGCTAACTCATTCTAGTCATTCTAGTTTTTCCTAAAAAGCCATAAATGTAAAATGAGATTGATATATCAAGTCTGCTAAGTTTAGAAATTAAGTAAATGAAATCCCTAGTAAAATGAGGTTATAAAGAGTCCATGTAGGAAAAATAAATATGGGAAGAGACAGAGTATATAATACTTCAGGAAGTGATTATACCATTCCATTTGTGATTTTATAGTGCATTCGTTTGGAATTTTTTGTGTATGAGACATAAAATGGTTAAATTCATCGTTTATTTATGTGTGCATGCACATCCAATTTGAATGGTACCTCATATTTCTACTGACAGTTGACCTTCATTATTCTGTAAGCTTATTCCTAACACAGCATTCATTTGATAAGCATTATAACATTTATGTAACACCTAGCAACATCACAAACTTGTGTCAATTAATCAAGCATACCTTTTGTAGTATGTGATCAGTAGAACCTCAATCTCTTTATTAGCAGAGATAAAATTTATGAAGCTTGTTGAATAATACATTATGCCACTAATTTAGAACAACTCATTGCACATGATGCTACTCAACTTGCATCTACCGAACATGTTTGTTAAATCCTGTTTTTTTGTTTTTTTTGTGGTATCAGGGCTAATTGTTTGTCTTACAGGGCTGTGAATGACTCAATCTTTGCTGGTATATGCAACACTGTTTGAGAGGAAAGTATGTCACTATCCTCAATTAAACTCTGAGCTATTGAATGTTTAAAGAAAAAAGACCTTCAGGAATACTTTTGCATCAGTATTTTAAGTGTATAGATCTCACTGCCAAAAAATAAAGTCCATAATGGATAAAGACCAAGTTTTCATCTTTTAGAGGATGAGGTATCATTTCATAGTACATGGATGTTAATAAAACTATACATATACATATACATATATATATATATATATATATATATATATATATATATATATATATATATATATATGTGTGTGTATATATATATATATATATATATATATATATATATATATATATATATATATGTGTGTATGTATGTATATTTATGCGTGTGTATATATATATATATATATAAATTTCCAGTGATTATTGTTTGTTTTGACTGACAGGCAAAGACTTGCAGGCTTACAGAAATGACAAGAATAATGATGCAATATGGCGTACAATCAGTTCTCTTTTATCAAGGTCCATCTGATAATGGAACCTTCCCTGATCTACTTGTCTGCCAATTATGTTTACAAAATTAGTTCAGAGTCAATATAATTGACCACTTTTCAGAATTAAGTCGGCAAGAATCTTACATGATGTCCTCTGCATGTGAATGTACATGACATTTTGTCTTGCCACATTTATGTTTTTGAATTAGAAGTTAAGACCATCATTTTTTTAATGGTCAGGTTGATTGGATTTGAATAGCTGAACATGAGTAAATGTATACAAAATTGTGACATTTTTACAATATGAACATTGAGGGATGAACAGAAAAAATAATCTTGGAAATATAAATAATTGATCTCTCTTTGTTAAGAATTTTCAATTTTGATTTGAAGTTTGCAAAATGGTCACACCTTTGCCAGCAGATCAGGACATGCACCATTTACATTTGGACATTGAGAGGGAATGGGTGTATACCATGCAGTTGTTCATAAAAACTCATCAATACTACACCTCTTCATTGCCATTTCAAATTCACATATTAAATCATTCTTTTGAGAGTACAAATTTAGACATTAGTTTATGTGGATTTGACTTGAATTTGAATTCTGTGAATTCAGTGTTTTTTGTTACGCACTGATTTTCATGGATTTCATGGTTGCTAAACATTTAGGGACATGATGGACAGTGGAAATCACAAATCTTTTTTCCAGTCTACAAATGTAGGTACCACCAAAATGTCATATTTTTGCACAACCATGAAAATTGATCCTTCTGAAAATTGATTTACAGTTTTTAATGAATGGAAGTTTGATTGTCCATACTTTTATTATTAAATTTGTATAGATCTTGTATGGCATCTGAAGAGGGTTTTTTGTACATTTATCCTTTGTGTATTTTGTCAACTATCACGGTTCATGTACATGTTTATGCATAAGTGTATTTGTTTATTTGTGACAGTTTACTTTTTTTCCTTTCTGATCAAATAGGGTATCAGATGCCTGTAATGATTTTGAAAGCTCATAACTTCCATTTTCTTCACTTTGATCTAAAAGATGTTTCATATATTTCTCTTTCTGATCATCTATACCTATGAATTATAACTGGCATTCAATCCAGTATTTGGGATGATATACCTCAGATGTTCTGACATCATAAATCATACCATATTTTCAGTATTATTATTACTCTTATTAACACATGTATAACAAGTGTTTTGCACATGGAAAAGCAGAGATCACACAAGGTACAGAAAGAGTGCTTGCTTTTATGTAATGGTGCAAATATTGAGTGTCCTGGGGTTTTATCAACATGTTAGGCAATGCTAGTGGTAAAACCTGTATTCTGAGTCCTGATGAATCAAAGATATTCTTATTTACTGAACATAGTTCTGTTAGTATTTGTTGTCAGAAGAGTGCAAGTTTTCACTTTTATTAATTACAGTCTAATCTCATATATCCAGCTTCCATATATTTAACTGTTTCATTAATTGATGATGGGGTAGCTAGGTGATTAATGAAGTTTTAAATTAAAAATGTGCTTTTTTAACTTTATCAAACAGATGGACCAATGAAAGCCAGAATTTTTAACCGAAACTATTTTTTATCGGAGTAGATGGACTAGGGTCTGCATACTGTTTACTGCAGTAGACACTAAAGTTTTTGATGTAGCCTTGAAATTGTTTCAATGGACTAACATTTTAATATGCCATCTAGTCTCTTCCCAAGATAAGACCACTCCGTTGGCCTAGTGGTTAGAGCATCTGCCTTGGAAGAGGGAGGTCGTGGGTTCAAACCCCAGTAGAGTCATACCAAAGACTTACAAAAATGGTACTAACAGCTGCCTTGCTAGGCGCTCAGCATTAAGAGGTTAGTGTTAGGACTGGTCAGCCTGGTGTCAGGATAATGTGACTGGGTGGGACAGCATGCTACATGTCTGCAGCATGATGCCTCAGTGCTAGACATCACTATAAACTGCCACACTGCAGACATTGTTGCATATGACTGAAATTTTTTTAAAGTTACATTAAAATTCCTAATCACACACGCACACTCTTTTCCAGATGTAAGTTATAAGTTATTCCTATAAGAAATGCACCATGTTTGCAAAGTTATTGTTCTGATTTTGTCCAATAGATTAAATGTAGGATAATTGAAAAAAATTCTATATATACTTCATCTTCAAGCAGTATACATTATTAATACAATGTGTGTAAGTGACAACGCTTGCCAGTAGCTTTTCGGTGGTCAGTGGTTCTTCCCCGGAGTTTTTCCTGGTTCTTCCTCCACCAGTTATATTGGCTGCCATGTATAGCCTATCATGTGCTGAAAAATGATGTTAAACCCCATAACTACAACAGCAATTGATAAGTATATGCTTCATGACATAATGATGTCATCCAGCTTTGCACATTATGATATCATCCAGATTGCCAAATATTTTCTTAATCGGCTTGAATGAAGTTACAAGTGAAGTTTAGTTTTGAGCATATTTACTTAAATTTTTTACATTTTTCTTTGTAATGTTAGTACATCTAGTGAATGATGCCATTTATTAGTTAGAGTGTACAGTAAACAGATTATTGAATGTGTACTGACAGTTATCTTCGATTATTTTGGCCAAGTTGACTCCCAAGCTCATCAGCCACATGCCAGGAAAATTTGTTCACCAGAGATATCTGACTACACATGCAACAGTCTGTTAAGTACAATGCATATCCATCTGCAAACATTGTATACCTTGATATCTAGACTGTTTTGCATTTGGATGCATAATATAAATTTGAGGCCTGAAAATTTAGTTTCTGACTCAGGAGTAGGATCTTACACCATCCAGGTCCATATAAACCCAGATTTGGTCCAACAACCCAGTCTGATATGCAAAATTTAGTAAACCCAACCTGGGTGTAGCTGACGTTGAAGATAGACAAATGTTTGACAAACAACAAGCTTATGCTTGGCATGTTCTTCATGCATACTTACTGTGCACATTTCCCATAATATCTTGCAATACTGTTCTCGCTATTGCATGACATGCATTTGTGCATGCTTACAACTTTTTCAGATATTTAAAGGATTAAACAGCACATTGTATTCAATTTATTGCAGCAACTAAGAAATAGTAAATGTCTGACTGGACAGTGCTGATAATATGTTATGGGTTTGCAGCAATAATAGATTGACCCACTGACCTCAGACCACCAGAATTATCAGGACCTTAATAAACTTTTAAATTTTAAGGATTTTCCATAAACTGTTCACACCTATATAGAAATTGGATTATTGAGTGTTGACTGCATGTGGTCTTTACCATAGTTTTCCATCATGCATACATTTGAACTACGAAAACTTGAGTCAAACATCAGTGTGATTTATGTTCTTGAATAATTATAGCCCTTTGTCCTCTAGCCAGGAGAATCAGATAAAGCTACCGGTGATATGTTTGGTGTGTATATTCAGTTGTAAAAACACTTTGAAATCCTGTCTTGGTGACTAAGCTATACATTTTTGATGCTGATGTATATTTTAATTTAATTTATTTACCAAGTCATCCTTGTACTTTCAGGGTAAAATTTATCATATTTACATGTATAACACAATGTTTACAGTGTAGACTACAATTATCTACATCAAAATGTACCAGCAGATCAGGGTGCTTGACATAAGTTCAAAGAATACATTGAGCCATGTTTTGATATCAGACAGCAGGTCTTTGTTAGTGCAGTAATCAGGGGGTCGAGTTATACAAGACCAGATGCAGTAGGGTTTCAGTCTGGTTAGCTCGAATCAGTACCGTCTATACTTGCTTATAAGATGATCCCAACAGAAAAATGCACAAATCTAGATATGCCATTGCATAATGTGCCAGCAGGTTTGGATCTGTGCAGTTGTAAGAAGTAATCAGTAGAACAAACATACAGTTCCTGATCTACAAGTGCATTGTACTATGATGGATCAGGATCTTTGTTGTTTGCAGTTTGACTTGACATCTAAGTGAGTATATACAGTATATGTAAGTTAATTAGTAAAATTGGAAATAATCATTTTGTGCTAATTATAGTTCGCTCTCAAGGTTTTGTATTATGAAATTCTTGCTCTAAACCTCAAAGTCGGGTACAATACATGTCTTTATTATTGAAAATGAGCTAACTAGGATAGCATAATTAAAAACAAAATATCCTGGTCTGGGAAAGGTGTGAATGGGTGGGTGGCTCAGAAATTATATATGGGTGGGACATGGGTGATTGTATTTAGACCTTTTTTTAAGGGATGTGTGGACCAATGCAATTAAATTTTTGTGAGGTATGCTCATTCAGAAAGTGCCATATGACTACCCCCATCCCATTTTTTTCTCTGGACCAGTCTTTAGAGTTAATCAGAAATTATTTTATTCTAATTTTACCCCAGACAATGTTGCATAATGTAAAAGATTCTTGATTTTGATTTCATGTTCAAATAGTCCTAACAGAACATAGCATGATTTTCAAAAGATGTCACACATGTTCTGCTTATTGTTGCACAACAAAATATCAGATGGTGGTTAACTTTGTTAATTTTTTTCTTGTGATCTTTTATGAATGAGCTAGAGGCAAATGTTTAAAAGAACTGCTTTACTTAATGCATGTTCCCAAAGTTGAATCTTGTTTGTTTTGGGGTTTTTTTTGTTATGAAAACATAAACATTTTGATGGATGATGAACTTCAGTATATTTTTGTGTCATTTATAAGAAACTTAGAGACCAGTTAAGTTACGAAACTGTCTGGGGTTTAGTGAAATATTCACATGAAGAAGGTACTTTATAAATTTGTATAATGTGAAAATCTTCTCCATATTTGCATCATTTAGTGGTTTTATCAGCTGTATATTCATGTATTTGCAACACTTGAGCATTATTACAATTCATTTAGTGTTGACATTATTTATGTGTACTTGCATATCAGTTTTTAAGCTCATCTGACTGAAGCCAAGTGAATTTATGGTATGGTCCTTTGTCCTACATTGTTTGTCCATCAACACTTGTGTCTGAATACTCAACAAATTTCAATCTCATCAAACCTGGCATGCAAGTTTATATAGTCAATAAAAAAGGTGAGTTTGATTCAGTGTGAAATCCACACTTATTAATGAGATGATATTGGCTATTAGCTTTGGGGTCAAAAAGTCAAAGGTCAAGGTCACAGTGACTATAGAAGAAAAATAATTTTTGAATAACATTAGCATCACAAATCAGGAGCAAACATGGTGAATGGTTTACACTTGGGAGAAGTAAAAAGCTTCCTGATATGTGGAACAGAAGGTCAAAGGAGTAAGGAAAGTCAATCTAGTCAAAGTGTCTGAGGTCAAGGTCACTTTGACTGGAAAAAAGGTTTCTTTACAAAATGTCAGTTCTCAACCATTTATCTTCGCCAAAGTTTGTGTATATCTTTCACATTCAGTGATAAAAAGCTTATTGATTTTGGTCTCAAAAGGCAAAAGGTGAAGGTGATTAACTAAAAGAAAACAATAATTTTAATCTAATTAGTTTAGTTTTAGACCACATACATTGACAAAGGTTTGCAGAGGGCTTGCACTCAAGGTATAGAGGAAGGCTGTTGATTATGGGATGAAACTATTGAAGAAAAGGACCATTATGGATCAAAGAAAAAGGGATTATGCAAAATAAAATTTGTTCTTGTGTAAGTTTCTTGACCAGACTTCATGGGTGTCAGATACATAAGATAACCATGAAGGCTTCTGATTCTGGGGTCTAAAGGTTTGGGTCGTGATCATGGTAAGCCTAATAAAAAAACTAAATGCTTTTGGGCTTTAAGTTCACTTAAACATTTTGCATATCATTGTCATTTAGACCCATGGGTCAGTAATCTCCAGAGTTTGTCATGACATGCTAGTACTTAAATAGAGGACTTGTAGAGAGGGAGGGTGTATGATGTATCAGAAGCAATAATCTTGTTACCACTTTAGAGCTGGTTTTTCTGATTTTGATGACATTTGGTCATAAGCTTATATCATCAGAATCTGTTGAGTTTTGTTTATGAGTGATATTCATGCATAAGGTATTTTGCCATCCATTTGGTTGAGCTTGTTACTATTCTAGAGTCTGTATTTCTGATCATATTTGCATCAAACTCAGTTCCATGGTCCCACTCTAAAATGGTCACCCATTCTGCAGCAAGAAAAAATTGGGGTTTCCTTTCTAGTTACGGTAAGAAGAGCTCAACTCATTTCTTAGATATTTAATAATTGCATTTAAAAATTACATGTATGTTTTGGAATTAATGCCATAAAAGTTGCATAATGTTACTTAAAATATGACTTCTCAGTTATGTTGCAAAACCATTTTTAAGCAGACTTTGTTAATAAAACCATGGTACAGACATCTGATTCCAGCCCATATTTCTCCAACCTAGTCAAGAGTATGATAACATAGCCTATTTCCATTCCATTTTTCCCCTGCTGCAAAATGTAGATTGACAATTTTACAAATCTTTTTGACAAATTTATTGGTAGAGATTATCTTCATTCATTTAGAACAATCACTTTCACTTTTAAACATGGTACACTTTTTACACTTTTGCAATAATTTATTCCTTTGTTGGCAAGCATACTACTTTCAAATTATATTTTAGCTCTCGTGGTCAGTTCTTATATCTACTGTTTAGTGCTTACAAAATAAGATTGCTTGTCACCAGGTCAACTGATTTTAATCTGGTACCTTATCATGGTCATCTTCTATTCTCTTCCATACTGTGTTTATTTTATGACAACCAGACATCATGCTAATTTTCGCAGAACAATACTGTGCTTTTTAAGCTGTTAGCTTTTGTCCTCTTGATCATGTTTGGGTGTATTAATAGGCTGTAGTCATCAGTGACAAATCCCAACATTTAAGGAGCATGCGGCAGTCCATTCACGATGGGGCAATGTTGACATTAATTACACTTTTATGCTGGGCACTTTGTATGTTAAGAGGTGGCCATTGCATAGGGGTCCCTTTGAACACAGGCTTCAATCAAAGAAAGTCTATGTTCAAGGGAGACAATTAAAGAGGAGTAGCCTCTATTGCCAACATCTTGGATTAGTTGGGCTTTGAGTGACATCTGCACATATTAATCGCTTATGTATGTCAGGTGAGTGATATCAGATCCATTCAGGCCTTTTGTTCAGATAATGAATTAATATATAAAACAGTTTTAGTGTTTGCATTTAGATCTGTTGGCATTGGAGTTATCATATGTAGTAGAGACTTCAGTAGCCATTTTTTAAAAGGTGTATTTATCAATTTGGCTACTCTACCTCAATTTCACTGATTTGTTCAGTATTGATTAATATTCATTCAGCAATGTAGAAATTATTTAATTGCATGGGTTTATTTTCAGAATTATAACATGTGAAAAGACAATCAATTTCAATAATGGGGTCAATATTTTGAAAACTCACTCAAACCTCCGTAACCTCAATAACTAGTGTCATTAGTGTTAAGCATACAGAGAGGAATCAATGTAAAGAAAATTGTATGAGGCTCTTATTTCATGATTTATTCTCAGCTAAGTTAAAACCATTTTAAAATTGTGTAAGGTTTAAGGTAGCATTTCATTGTGTGTTCAGATAGGTTTAATAATACATTCCCAGGAAATTATGGGACTAATCAAAGTGGAGTTGTAATTACAATTATTATAACACTGCCTTCTTATAACATGGGTGTTTTCATGGATTCCATCAGATTGATTGAATTTTGTTTCATCATTGATACTTAATTAAATTCCTAAATTATAACGTGATTTCATATACATTGATACCCTATTTTCAAGTTATGTTCTATCATGATAGTCTTTATCAAATATACCTCGATATAAGATTCCATCACTTACAGCCAGGGTTTATTGCCTTGGAGGAATTAACACTCCAGAGCCTTTTTAATGTTTTCTCTCACTAAGAATAGCTTACGTTTCTAATAATAAGGCACTTTCTCTATTTGGTTGTTCTGGATTTTTACTTTGAAAGTTCTGTCAGGATATGAAATATAGTTTGACAGCCTCTGATATAGTTTGACAGCCTCTTTCTATGCACTTTAAACAATACTCCATTTAGAAATACAATTCTCATCTAAGGAAATTGCTTTAAAAAAATTCTAAGTATTTTTTTACAATAATTTTTAGTTAGGAGATAAAGAGAATAGATTTGCAACATAGATAATTAATATTGGATGCATTTAGAGAGATACTGATTTTTTTTTATTGTAACTAGTGCAGTGTTGAAGTGTCCTGCAAGTTATGTTCATCCCTTTGTTCCTGACAATGTAGTAGCTCCATTTTTTAAATAAATCTTTGGTATGATTAGGTGGGGTTTCAAACCCATGACTTTCCGCATCCAAGGTGGACACTATAACTACCTAGGCCACTGAAGTGATCATTGTTTGTTCTACTGCAGGCATCTGCAAACTGAGATCCATTAGCCAGATATAGCCTTGTTTACCTTTATTCCTAACAAACTGCAGGTGATGTTATGCAACAGCTGATCGTGATCTGTACAGTTTGCATCCAACTTGAAACCAAGCAAATATGGTATAGCAGAATAATGTAATATTTTTGTAATCATAGACATAATACATCAGAATAATGTAATATCTATGTAATCATAGACATAATGCATCAGAATAATGTAATGTCTATGTAATCATAGACATAATACATCAAAACTTTTCTTAGTAGAGTGAAATCTTTCCAGCAAGTTAGCAGATGGAACATTTGTTTACAAGAGTTGAGATTATAAAATTTGTTGGCTATTACAGTATTGGGATAGGTGAAAATTGCCAGTGACATGCAATATTATTTTTTCATTTTTATAAATATCATACGATAGAAAATGTCATGTAAGATCTTCATTGTAATGAATTAATACACATTGGTTTCATGTTTTTCATATTGATTTAATGTGGGAGTGAAAGGTTCATTTTTATAAATTTTGTTTGAGAGCTAAATGTTGCAGTTTGTTTTAATATGTTTCAGTTTGTTTTCAGTTGTAAATATTTTTGCATTATTTTCATGGCTTGCTGCAAAGAGTTGATCCTCCTGTCCGAGTTTTATTTAGTAATTGCTCTATTTGTTCAAGATAAATATCTTTCATAATTTCACAGATACTTAAAAATTGTGTATTGCTGCACCTTAACAAGGCAGTAATTGAGATTTTTACATGTAATAATTTCAGCAGTTTTTACTTTTATTCATCAGTTAGCTTTATTGTGGTTTTTAAATGGTACTGTTCAAATTTTTTTTTTCTTCCAAAAAGACCTTTGTGCTTGTGTCTTGCCTGCAAAAGCAAGGTCTAAGTTTTTGCTGTCAGCTTGAATTGTAGAAGCGTTACGTTAGGGTACTGTATTTAGGCATGTATAATGGTACCCCACTGTAAAGATCCATTAGTATACTGCAGCCTGTTTTGTAAAGTCAATATAGTCATGGGCTCCATTAAAATTGTCAAATTTTGTTTGCTGTTTTGATTATATCACTGTTGATTTAGTAGTTGGCATCCTGAAAACCATTAGTAATACCATTTGACATAAATACCAATACCAGTAAATACTCTGTGTTTATGTTTACACCTAACTCTGAACAGTGTAGACCCAGATCTGCTGTCACAAGCATGAAGTGGCAGATTAGGTTCTATATTGTTTGCTTGAAAGAATAAGTGGAATGGATAGATTTGACAGTTGTCTGCTAGTGCATTACATGATGACAGATCTTAGTCTATTCTGTCATGTTTGGGTGAGTGCATGTTAAAACGTAAGCAGATACATTACCTTTTACATTACAAAATGTGAGAAAGTTTTTGTATGAGAGACATATCCAGTAGTAAGTCAGCCCCACTCCACCCCTATTTTTCTAAAAAATTTACAAGCTGGTCCCCAAGACTTACTGTAGTAGAATTGTACAAATTTTCTGACAATGATTTTAAAATGCTTTTTCTGAGGCTGCCTTTTCAAGATGAGATAATACAATCTCATTTGTGCAACTTATGATACACTGAGAGGGATTTTTTTTTATAGATTTGTAATCCTATAAAAATCACCTGGCTGGCTATTGCAACCAGCAATGTCTATGTTATGATACTGATATTTGTGATAATTCAGTTTCAGATCATGTTTGAGTTTAAAGTTAAACTCTGTTTTCTTTTCATACACTGTGTATTCATTGAGATTTTCAGCCTCATACGTTTTGCCAATACAAATTAATTATTGTGTAACGCCAACTCCGCCATCATATTTGCTAGTTTCATATTAAAGCACAAGGATAAAGATGTTTTGTGCGGTCAAGATTGTAAATCATATTTATTTTTTATACTGTTTGTAAATATTAAAGCAAAAGAAAGGATTGAAGGGTCTTATGTGTTGGTTTGAATAATGAGAAACTTTATATACAGGGCATGACATGTTACAGTGAGACATTTGTCATACTTTTTCTGCTAGCTTGTTCATTGTTGTAGAAGTTTAAAATAGTTTTGTGATTTACACAGTGAGGCTTTTTATATAGTATAACATATTTATTTGAAACTTTATTGATGCGAAATCTGATATTAGGTACACAAGTCCAAAATACTTACATAACTTTTCATTTTGCCCCATTTGTGAAAAGTTAAGAAAGAAAAACAAATTACGAACATTTTTTCCTTTGACTAGTCACACATATAAACTATGGATTGCGTTGTAACAACTGTACACCAGAGTTGATGTGTGAGGTCTTGAATTAATGTAAATTAGCTTACTGTAGTCTTCTAATTCAATTAATTCTTCCAATGTATGAAATTGTTATTTTCCATGTTTCCAAAATTCACAAATAGTATTGGCAGGTAGTTGGCATAAGTCATTGTGGATAAACTTGTAATATTAAAAAATATTTCCACCAGGTCATATAATCACAGTACTCTTAAACATATGCCTGCTAATTCAAGTGTTTTTTTGAGTATTCACAGTGAACAAATAATTTAACATATACGGTTTGAAATTAATTTAAATAATAAGGAAATTTCTCATACAAATGTAATGCTGATTACACAAGCAATACTTTGAGTTTGCATTCTGGTTTTTGAGTTTGGCGAACAGTGGAATATAACAGTTGTATATAGTGTAATGCAATGTACATACTACATCAGAGAGTTGGAATATAACAACCGTGTATAGTGCGATGCAGTGTACATAACACAGAGTTGGAAATGAAGAAGATGCATCAAGCTCAGCAGAAGTCCAAGGCAAGCAGCAAGACAAGGTTATTTGACTGGTCACAGTTCCTTCATTCAGCTGATCTTAACAGTGCTTGGGACATTTACAGCATACAAGATATGTTGCTCTTATTTTCAGTTTCCATAACAGTCACATACATAATATCTATCGTTTAAGGCAGTAATTCTTAACCCATGGATCCTGACGCAAAACTGGATCTCCATACTGTTTTCAGTGGGTCACTGAGATCAACCATAATAGTGTTAAATTTCCTACCCAAGTGGTTTGTTAGCATTCGATGGGTTGTGAGGCTGATACCACAGACTGTTCTGAGTTGCCACCCAGAAATGTTTAGAATCATTGCTTTCAGGTTTTGTGTTTCTGAAAATAAAATGCGTGGCTAATAAATTAAGTTAAAGCAGATTTTTAAGTTTTTTGAGGTTTGTTTATGTTAGTATGTGTTCTCATTTAAGTAGACTGAATGTTTCCTTTATTACATGTGGTAGTTTTCTTTGAATATGTTCCCTTAGCGTGTATGGTTTAATTTCTGTGTACTCTTTATCATCAAAGCATACCAAATCATTTGTCAAGAAGAATCCTCAAGCCATCTGTGCCTAGTTTAATTCAATTTATTTTCATTGGCAATAGCATATTTTTGGGGATAATTTTGGAAGATTTATGTCGGACATTATGCTGTTTTCTAGATGGGAGTTTGCATTTCATGGATTACTTGTATCTTCTCAAGTCCAACTGCAAACTACACAGAGCCAGATCTGCTGGCACAGTATGCAACAACAGATCAGGTTCCATGTTGCTAGCAGTTGGACATGTAAGTGATATATATATATATATATATATATATATATATATATATATATATATATATATATATATATAATGCTATATGTGATGTGTTACACCAAGATGATGGGCAAATGTGTAACATATATACAAATATACTCATGCAAGTTTGATCCAACTGCAGGCTCCATAGATCCTGATCTGCCATCTCATAATGCACTGAAATATGTGAGCTTATGTAGTTTGTTAGGATTAATCATTATAACAAAAAACATAGACCTTGATCTGCTGGCACAAGATGCAATAGCAGATCAAGGTCTGTGTTTTCTGAAGTTGGGTCTGACTTACAGGCAGGTATATACAGTAACCTAGAACATGAGTACATCAAAATGGATTAATTACATTGTGTACATGTTATGTATATGTTCTTGTACATTGATTGTAAACTTGTAACTATATTGAAGATTAAATCACTATGATATCTCTAGTAGAAATCATACAGGTCATGTATGTGCATTTATTCATCGTAAATATAAAATGTTCTCTTAAAATTTATTATTAATTTTATTTAACCAAAGTCTATTCAGAATAATCTGATTATTGAATGCTCTGCATCTTAACTGTCATCAAGAAATGAAAATTGTCGATTGCTATAAACTTTTACTGTGGAAGGCAGGTAATCAACTGGGTCAAGAAAAGAGCATGTTGAGTCTAATCATCACGGTCTAAGGTAGTATGAAGTTGTTTATCAACATGCGTAGCATACATTGTGACATCACAGCACACAAGATACAATCCGGATTGTTCTGGATCACACCTTTAACTTGAGCTCGTCCAAACATGTCCATGTACTTTAACATTGTGGCAAGTAAATAATGACATTTCAAAGGAATATGGATATATATGGATCCAATTCAAGTGAATAATTGCCATTTCAAGGTATGTCGAATCAAATTCTAAAAAATGACACCCATTACTGACTTAGTTGGTGTTGAGCGCCTACATGACCTGTATATCTTTTACTATTATTTGAGAGCACAAGATAATGGGTTGATTTTAATGATGTGCAGTCATGACAGAAATATGATCTTTATTGGATGCTATGCTAATTGATAAATTCCTTTGCAAATAAATTGGTACCTTTTATTAATGAAAATGAATTTTGAGAATTTAGCAAACATTTTACACAATATCATTTTTTATTTGTTTTTATTGTGGCATCATCATCTGTTTTTTAAAATAAATTTCTTTGTTCAACCTTTTCATTTGAGCTTGATGTGGTGAGATGATTTATAAAATCTATTAAATTTCGCCAGAAATACTGTACAAGCAAATTCTGACAAAATAACTCTCACATGTCATTGTATTTTGTTATAAAAATGGGTTCCTTTGCCTGCAATTGCTTAAAAAATGTCTTAGTGAAAATCAAGCCAATACGATATCTATAATATTGAAAAATTAAATACCAGTTGTACAGATTTTTTTTTAGATGGTTCAAAATTGCATTAAACATACTAATGTCAAGAAAAATTGCATACCATAATTGATTTATTGATAAGAGAAATATAGTCTTTTATATTTTCATACACATACTCAATGAATATGGAAAAATCACGTGTTTCAGTTTGTATGAATTTCATCAACATGGAATTTCAATATGTTTGGTTTTAGAGTCAGCAGTTTGCTTATTTTGTAGAACTATTTTTGTTGATCCTTGTTTGACCATGTTTGTCATTTTAGGAGGATCTCAGCAGTCAGTCGAAGAGCAGAAAGAGAAGGGTAAGGTTTTGTTTATTTAGGTCAATATGTTGAGCAGCATAGCAAAAGTAGGCTACTAATTATAAACAAAATTAAACAGTTTATTGAACAATGATTACAAATCTGTTTGTAAAAGTAACTATGGCATGCATTGATGATGGTCCAGTGATGAAATGGGATGGTCCTTGAGGTCAAAATTACCAGAGAGTCTACAGGAAACTGCCTCTGGTATTTGCTTAGAAACCACTGACCCTTACCCTTTCATGTGCTTGCATCAAAAATTGAGCATTTGCTAAAGAAGTTCGAAGCAAGTGACAACCATTGCACTATCCATGCCCCAGTAATGTATTAAGAATTGATATAAAACATGCCAGCATTAATCACTATAATATAATATTGAATTGATTCTTGAGATATTAACATTGGTGGGATCAGTGATTATAGATTTTGAATATTCTTTGACATGTCTTAAATTGAGGAACAGAACACAACTATAACCCTGAAGCATAGGAAGAAACTTGATGCTGGTAACTTTATGAGAGAGCTTTTTGTGTGTACCACAAATGATTTTGAGGCTCAGTTTTTGGTCTCAGTTAAGTTAGCCATATTGATGTTTTTTAATCACACAATTTTGGTCACATTTGTACTCAAGCTGTCCATAATGTTTACTTGAGGCTTTCGTTATACTTTATCAAACTACCATAGCAAGTCAACAGTTTAATAACACCATGAGGATTGAATACATGCTGTATAGTGTGACTTGTAGAGAGAGACACTTAGAAGAGTCTTTATATATTTGAATAGAAGTTAAAAATGATCAATCTACACAAAACAATGAATGAAAATAAAGAACAATGAATTCAACTTTTTGTTGTAACTTAGGCATTGCTACAAACCATGAATTTAAAAACCCAGCAATGAAAGATGCTTGAATGGAATCAGGAGAACGCCTCCTCCAGTCCTCAAATTTAAGTACTGATGAAAATGATGATAAGAGAACCACCAAAATTAAAATCCTTCATAGTACATGAATTTGTTGTGTTCAATCTGAACAATTAATTTTTATAATTCAGTTATGAACGTGACATCAAAGAACTTTTGTATGGACACTAGCATGACATCCACAGAATAAAACTTGATGTGCAAATCATCTGAAATTTTCTGAAGTACATTATCTAGTGAGTTTATAGAGTGAAATTTATGCCTTGAAATTGAATGTTTTGCACAGTTAAAGCAAACACTACATTGCTGAGTGACAAGATTAGCGTATTCTCACTCTGAAGAGATAAAAAAAGAAGAAGAAAATACCTTTTATCCAGGCAAATTATTTGCTTGGATGTCTTTTTCATTCCTTTTTAATTTGGGTCATACTACAAGAAAATCTGAAGTTACACTACAAACAGTTAACAGTCAACACCTGCATTTAGTGTAAATCCAGTACAGTGTATCCTTTGCCAACAACTCTATTAACATTAAAGTAATTTTTTATTAAAAAAATAAGACTGAACATGGTTTCATGAACTGATAATGTATTGTCCATCAAAGAAATCCATTGCTAGTGAAGAAGATCTTCATAAACCAGTAAATGTTTCTAAAACCACTCTTGAATAGTTTATTTATTTTCAAGGAAATTGTTGTACAAATGATTCTGTTGGACTGCAATCAGTTATTAACTGAAATTCTTGTAAAGTTGTATGAGTTAATGGTAGCTGTCATGCATCATCCATCATTGACATGTATTTCTGGTTTTAATTACTTGGGTTAATGGTACATTAAATCAGATCTGGCAGTTGGACTTTTTAAATTGGTACAGATTATAAAGACTTGACATCAGATACAGCCACTATTACTAGCCACAGAAGCAGCTTCACTAGACTTTTGTGCTTTAAAAAAATTGGCAACAGAGCTTACAATAATTTAATAGAGCCTCCTGCTATTAAGGTTTTTCAGAATAATACAAATATTGTCATTTTCAGTCTGCAGTTAATGCCATTATGATAATATAGGAAAACCTTTGCATGGTCTTCCTCAGATGAACTTTGTTGGGTCAGTTTTGGTACATGCTATATCAGGGTCATAAGTAAATGACCTGACCACCATTAGATTATCTGACCCTTGCAGCAATTATTCAGTATTATTTTTGTTTGCATGTTTGAACTTTTGATCAAAACCATTTTAGCACCATTCTCCCAAAAGCACATGAGATAGAAAATTGAAATCGGTTGGCAAGTTTTTATTCATATGGTTCATAACCAGAATAGGCTTTCAGGCCATTGAGGCAGTTTTTGAAGTTTTGTTTCTCATTTGTAAATTTTTGGGTCTTGGACAATTGAACAAGATCCTTGTTATCACAGTCAGTCAGTTGAGGTATCAAGTGAAATTTGGTTGGCATATTTGATTTTTTTATGCGGATCACCTGATTTGATTTTCAGGTTGTTGTGAGAGTATACCTTTCTCTTTTTGAAAAACATTTTTAAACTTAGTATTTATCTCCTGTTTTTAAAACACATTTTTAAACTATTTCTCTTTTTTTTAAAACACATTTTTAAATTAACTATTTATCTATTTTTTGAAAACACATTTTTAAACTAAGTATTTATGCTGTAAACCTTAATAACATTGCAAAAAGCACTACAGGTAGATAATGAAATTCAGTAAATTTATTTCTACTTTATTTTGATGACCAAATTGCCATAAGAACATTTTTTAAAATTCACACATTTTTAGATCTACTGGCCATAGAAGATCCTAGGGGATGGCCTATGATCAAGTCATCAGTGATGATCAAATCATTAATGAGATCATGGCTGAGTTCAGTTTTCAGCAATCTAGTGGCATTATAACCCTGATTTACGGCCCCACCCACTTTTGTTTCATCATTTTTGGCATGAACTATTATGAAACTAAGACAACTCGTATAGCATTCACACATGACCTTTTGAACATTGGGATCAAGGTCTAATCCAAGACTATTCATTCAGCATCATGCTTGCTCACCCATTTGGACTTGGTTAGGGTGACATGTATTAGAAAATTTGCATTGAGGTTGTTGTTCATTTGCCTATGATTCCTTCATTCCCTGATGGATTCTGTTCACATTTTGGATGAATCATTATAACATTGAGACAAATCATTTTGTTGTTGTTGTTGTTGTTGTTGTTGTAGGGTGTAATGCCATTTTTCAGCACAAGATGGGCTTTACATGGCAGACAGAATAACTGGTAGAGTAAGAACCCTGGAAAACCCCAGGAAGATCCACTGACCCACGGGAAGCTACTGGCAAGCTTTCTCACATAACCCCATTAGCCAAGCCTGAGACTCGAACCCATTCAAACAGGTGAGATGGCAGTGATCTGGAACGTTGAGCGCTTTAGACCACTTGGCCACTCAGGGCCCCCAAATCATTTTGTACTTGCTCACTCAGCTGTTTGATCTTTATGTCAAGGGAACCAGTTGTACAATAGTGCTTTGACTATGGCTGTGCCATGCAAACCCTAGCTTTCATGGATTCAGATTGGTATACAGGTTAGATATTGATGAGACCTAGGTCAAGTTTGACTGTTAGGCTTCTACAATCAGGGTATAGTCCCCGATTGTCAGACCCATCTCCTTTTGCAGGTTTTAATTCCTTTGATTATTATTGGATTTCAACCAAATTTGTATACTACTTTAACAAGATCTTGAGTGAGTTCATTTGTCAGCAATGTGCTTCATTGATTCTCAGAGTTAGAGCCCCAGATTGTCAGACCACCCACTTTTATGTTCCCTGTACAAGTTTATTATTTATTATCAAAATTTAGCCATATTTGGCATACAGCTTGATGTTGACGAAGAAACTTTTGTTTTGTTCATTTGTCAGTCTTCTGTTTTATCATTTAGAAGTGTTACAGTATTTGATATTTAGATCCTTGAACATTCTTTCATGGGTGCTGTAGTGGCTCAGTTGTTAACATGCCCAGGCTCAAAACCAAAATGTTTCTGGTTTGATTTCTAACTTGAATCAGCTTACATAGTGTTCTTCTCATGGGCAATAGCGACGCTTTACACCAACTGCCTTGGCACTAAATAGCCATCCAATGTTGCTGTGCTGTATAATGCAGCACCAAACTAACATTTATTCCATTGATTATTATTACATTTCAGCTAAAGTTGTTATGCTGAATATGATTGTCAGACCCACCCACTTTTGTTTCCGCAAAATAACTCCCTTTATTATTACTGGATTTTGACCAGATTTATTATATAATTTGATTTGCATGAGTTTGCTGCTTCGTTCATTTTTCGGTGTTTTGCATCATTTGGCAGAGTTATAGCCCTTGATTGTCAGGCCCACCTTCTTTCATTGCCACACAGCAACTTTTTTGAAATATAATTTCAACTTGATCTTATAAGCAGTTAATTACTGATGAAGTGATGGCTGAGTGTTAGCATTCTGAATAAAAATTGAGCCCATGATTGACAGTCCCACCTACTTATTGCTGAAGAATAACATTGTTTATGTTTGGGTTTCAACCAAATTTGAAAGCTTGCTATTGATATGATTTTGAATAAGGTTGATTATCAGTATTCTTTGTCATTAATTGGCTGAGCTATAATCCCTGGTTGTTGGACCATTTCACTCTCATTTCTGCACAGTAGTTCACCAAAATGATTGCCCCTGGTTGTTGAATCACCCACTTTTGTTTCCACATTATTTTCATTATTGTTACTACTGGATTTGAAATTTAGTATTTTAAAAAAAGCAACAAAAAAAGAAACAATGAAACAAATTATTCAGCTCTGTATTAATATAATCTCATGTATGAAATGGCATCCCATATGTGTCAGTGGGGCTATGGATGGGGTAGCCACAGTCCATCACCCTTTAGTTTACACCGTTATATCTTTAAAGCTGTTTGAGAGTAAGGGATGGAACTTGGTATTCTTGTTCATCATTAGAAGATGTGTCATGTCCATCATATGGGGTTCTGTTCTTAAAGTCACGGTCAGGCCCCATTATTTTAAGTTCCACCACACTTTCCTTTAAATTTTTGAACCTTCAGACCATTACAGATTAAGTGATAAAACATGGTATACTTGTACTTCATTATTAAAAGCTGTGTTGTGAATGACATATGGTGCCATGTTTCCAAGATTATGGTCACAGTTTAGTATCATAAAATTTCTCTATCACTTTACATTCCACTCATTAACTTAAGAACTGTTGAAGATTAAGGGATAAAACTTGATATACTGATGTATTAATGTTAAAAGATTTGTCATAAATCACTTTGGGGATCCTATTTTCAAGATCTGGGTCATTGCTCAATATTTTAAGTCTTCCATGACACTTTCCTTTCTGCTCTACAGCAACAAACTGTTTGAAATTAAGGGATGAAATTTGGTATACTCCTATATCATCATTAGATGTATTATATGCTACATTGAGGGTCATAATGTCCAGGTCAAGGACATGAGTTTAATATTTTAAGTTTTCTTTTTTATTCTGGTCTGTAATTTGAGCGCTGCTTGAGATTAAGTGATGAAACTTGGTGTTCCTGTATATGATCATTAGCAGGTGTGTCATACCACAATAAGGATGCAATTTTGAATGTCAAGGACATTGGCCATTATTTGAAGCTTTCCCTCATACTTTCCATTTGATTCCATAACATTTAAGATTAGGGACTGAATTTTTTATATATTTCTTATATGCCAGTTTGTTTGTCCAGTCCTCAACGTCAAGATAACAGGATGTATTTTAAGTAGAAGTAGTTTCAGTAAAATTTTCCTTTCCAGCCTATTATTTGTGAGCTGTTTAAGAATGAATAAAATTTGGTTTGATTGTATATTGTCATTACAAGGTGTGTTGTATTCTGGGTTACTTTCTTAAAGGACCACTCCAGTGGTCTAGTGGTTAGAGAGACTGCCTTGGAAGCGGGAGGTCGTGGGTTCAAACCCCAGCTGAATCATACCAAAGACTTACAAAAATGGTACTAACAGCTGCCTTGCTAGGCGCTTAGCATTAAAAGGTTAGTGTTAGGACTGGTCGGCCTGGTGTCAGGATAATATGACTGGGTGTGACCACACCATATTTGACAGAGCATAAATTCGCTTGTCCATGTTGAAATCTTGCAGTGCCATTTCAGGAGATCCTTTTAACCAGTATATCTTAGGATTCACTCTGCATATTCATAAGCAGTTTGATGTGTACATCGTCTTATAAACCTAGATGTGCCTGGTGGCTAATTCTTTTTTTCACAGTTTTATGACCATTTTTACATGGGATATTGTGCACAACCAGCATTGCTTTGCAATCCTTATATAGAATTGGGTACGATTAGCCAACTGCCTGTTTTATGTAGATATAGCTATTTAAAGGTTATATGGAGGTTTTTCCAGGTCCATATAGAATAGAGTTATTGCCCCTTTTTCATCTGTATTTATTACAGCAGATCCTTGTAATAACAGTTCAAAAACTTTTCAACATATTCTAATACAGTTTGGTGTATACAATCTCTTCGTCCTAGAAATGCATTTAGGTTTTGTCTTGTCAATTTATATTTGACCAAGTTTTGCTTTTGACAGTTATCGTCATATAGGAGGCTGTGTATAATTAATTATACATGGCTTCAGATTTACGAAACCTTAAGTGAGTTTGTTTTCCAGCATTCCATGATATCATTTAAAGAAGTTATGGCCTCATACTACCTGTCCTTCGAACATGAGTTTCCACAGCACAGTTGTATTAGGGAAAATTGAATTTCAATTCTAATTATTATGCACCTTTATATTGATGAGAATCATGAGTTGGACTTGCAGCATGTCACATAATCATTTAAAATAGTTATGCCCCAGAATGATCACCTTCTTCAGACTTTGGTTTCCAAAGTTCTTTTGTTTAAGGTCGTGTTGAAGAAACTGAGAATGGACTTTCGTGATGCATCCATTGCTGCCATTTCATTTTGATTTTAACTGAATTTGTTTGAAGCTTCATCTCAATAACGGCTCAATGATGAGCATGTTTGTCGTGTATTTCTAAGGATCTGTTGCCTTTATCAGTTTAGAAAAGACATCCTGTTAGCTCCTTAATCCTATGTTTGTCATGTATTTCTAAGGATCTGTTTCCTTTATCAATTTAGAATAGACATCCTCTTAGCTCCTTAATCCTATGTTTGTCATGTATTTCTAAGGATCTGTTGCCTTTATCAGTTTAGAAAAGACATCCTGTTAGCTCCTTAATCCTATGTTTGTCATGTATTTCTAAGGATCTGTTGCCTTTATCAATTTAGAATAGACATCCTCTTAGCTCCTTAATCCTATGTTTGTCATGTATTTCTAAGGATCTGTTGCCTTTATCAATTTAGAATAGACATCCTCTTAGCTCATTAATCCTATGTTTGTCATGTATTTCTAAGGATCTGTTGCCTTTATCAGTTTAGAATAGACATCCTCTTAGCTCCTTAATCCTATGTTTGTCATGTATTTCTAAGGATCTGTTGCCTTTATCAATTTAGAATAGACATCCTCTTAGCTCCTTAATCCTATGTTTGTCATGTATTTCTAAGGATCTGTTGCCTTTATCAATTTAGAATAGACATCCTCTTAGCTCCTTAATCCTATGTTTGTCATGTATTTCTAAGGATCTGTTGCCTTTATCAATTTAGAATAGACATCCTCTTAGCTCCTTAATCCTATGTTTGTCATGTATTTCTAAGGATCTGTTGCCTTTATCAATTTAGAATAGACATCCTCTTAGCTCCTTAATCCTATGTTTGTCATGTATTTCTAAGGATCTGTTGCCTTTATCAATTTAGAATAGACATCCTCTTAGCTCATTAATCCTTTAGCATTCAGTTTTTGAATGATCTTAAGCATTTGTTACAAAGCATTTCTAACATAGGCCTAGATAAATTTGTTGATGATAGAATTTGAACTAATTTTACTGAGTTTTGGCCCTTGATCAACTTTTTTAATGCATCCCAGTGGCTTGTTGATACTCTAGAATTCACATATATTATTTTTTGTTTTCATCCAGATTTCTTGTGATACTTGTGTGGGAAAGGTGTGAGATGAGTTGTTTTTTTTACATAGTAGACTTTGACTGTTTTAGAGAATTGTCCTTTAATCATATTCAGATAGTCTTGTGAAATTGGTAATATGTAGATGATGGCCAGAATTTTACCTGGATTTACGGCCCATGATCAGCTAAGAAAATGCACCACACTTACATGTGAACACTAGCATTAACACCTTGTTTAACTTGGTGAAATTGATATCTCAACAAGGTCTTGAATTTGGTTGCTGACAAATTTCATCATATATGACAGAGTTAAAGCCTTTGGTAGACTTCGAATAGTATCCATGTGTTTTGTAAACACTCTAGAAGCCACATTTAATGTTTGATTTCAACCAGATTCCCTGGAAAGCTTCATCTTGTGAAGACGTCTGATTAATTTGCAGATATTGACCATATTTTTTAGAGTTTTTTTTCTTGACCAACTTGAACTATCCTAATAGCTTGTAAAAACTGTAACATTTGTCTGTCTTCATTCTAGCAAAATCTTAGATTATGTCAATTTCTAGACAGATTTTGACCAAATTGTACTGTGTTATTTGCCATTGATAACAGTATTATACCAAATGCATCCAGTTCACAGTACTCCAGCATCAGGGTTGACTGCAGCATTGGCCATATAGTGGTAATACCTTCTTGGATGTCGCATTCGTATGTGATGTATGTTATTTTATTGTTCTTTGTGAATCATGTTCAGGTCATTAGTTTGCCAGAATAGTTATGTTTAACTGATTGAATTGTGCAAAATGGAGGGCTTTGATATGCATTTTAAACATATGTGCATCAAAACGATTCAAGTTGGGCATTTTGGTATGCCCCACCATGACAGTGGTTGAGGTCTATGGTGTTACCGTTGTGCCTTTTCTTAAAAAAAAGTCGGGCCATTGGCTTAAGTTTGATATGTAAGTCATTTTAGGAACTGTGGTACACCTGTATTCTAAGAACACATATCTGTGTCAGGGACATGATTGTAAGCCTTGAGAACACAAAATGTCTTCACATTGTGGTAGAGATTGTTCAAATTTTTAAAAATGTTCTTGTCTGTAAAAGATTCATTTAGGGGCATTTTTCTTCCAAGAAAATTCATGCTAAAATTAGTGTTCAGAGTCAATATCACATGATTTTGGATGATTTTTATTTTCATTTGCCCTTCAAAGGAAAATAATCAGCTTTGGTATTTTTGTCTCTCATGTCTCCATTCATCTCTGTGGCTCAGTTGTTTCAGATTATAGACCATGATCAGAAGGGTGTGCTTTGGTTCTCACCAGCCGAGATAGCTACCATGGTATGCCCTTGGGCAAGGCACTTGACTCTTCTGAGTGCAGTATAATTTTAAAGTGTCACCATGCTGTAAAATACTAAACCAAACCAACCCACACCATCCATTTTTGTTTTCTTTCATTTCCACATGGGGCCATGAGTGGCCAAGTGGTCTAAAGCGCTCTCATCACGGATCACTGCCATCTCACCTCTATCTGCGTAGGTTGGCTCGGCCTGTGTGGATATGTGAGAAAGCTTGCTGGTAGCTTCTCGTGGGTCGGTGGTTCTTTCCGGGGATTTCCTGGGTTCTTCCTCTACCATTAATACTGGCTGCCATGTATAGCCTATCTTGTGCTGAAAAATTGTGTTAAACAACAACAACAATTATTTCTACACAATAATTCCTACTCCGCTTAAACCAAGTTTAAATGCATCTTTATCATGGCAATATAGTTGATTCCAAAAGTCTGCATTCTTCATCTTCATTTGTGTTCAACTACATTTTTGTCATTTATTATTATGAACTGCATCAGTTTACAATATAGAATCCACACAGCCAGAGTTGAATAAAAAGCAAATTTATTTTAGCCATTGTTATTTATCATCATTTGATGGTCTACAGCTTCAGTTCAAAGTGCAGTACCCAAATGTTATGTCACTACAAGTCAACTAAATTTGATAAACACTTTATTATCAGCAAAACCTTCAAATACTTCCTTATTAATATTCTTGCCTCTGCTTTTAATATGAAACAAATGAACATTGACATCTGTACACGTTCCCATTTTTAAGCTCTCCAGACCATAAGACCATTGACTTTATGCCACTATATGCATCCATCATGTGTTGTGTGTAATTCATTTATCAACAATTTCTCGTGAATATGGACTCTTGACAAATTCAGTTATGAGCAAGAACCCTTCATATGGAATAGGTAATCTTGTGTCTAATTGGCTGAGCCTGTTATCAGTCTTGAGACTAGGTTTTGGATTCAGTTTTATGATCAAGATTTCAATAGATTTTGATCACACTCGTCTCATAGACTTTATGATCCAGATCTCACTAGATTTTGATCAGACTCGTCGCATAGACTTTTATGATCAAGATTTCAATAGATTTTGATAATTAGCGCAAGATCCAAATGTATTAGTGAGGTCATTTTGTAATTGAGTGGCTGAGCTTTTTTACCACATTAGAGTCAGTATTTTTTACCTTAATTTGAATAAACTTTGGAAATGGATTCCAATTATTATGATCTTAGATACAGTTATGAACACTATAAACTCATTTTGATGATCTTGCGTTTGACTTTCTGAGCATGTCAATGCTTTTGCAATTATCAATCTTTGTATTGTATAGAGGTTTATATGATCAAGATATCACATGAGTTTTGCAAAATCTATGCATGATATATAAATTCAGTGCAGTTTGAAATAGGTCTCAGTTTGTATGTGTGTAATTTGTTCTCTTTAAACATTCTTTTCTCTATATATAGGTTTTACAGAATTGTAACATCATTATATTTTTTTTATTTCTTACCATTCTTCATTTTTAATTTATTTTGAAGGATTTATTTGCTTGAATTTTCGTGCAGTTCATTTGACATGTTTTTGAGTTTTACTTTTAGTTGGTACCATATAGCCACTGTTGTGTTGAGGTACCATAATATGCTATTAATACTTACACATATGCGTTTTAACTGAAGGCAAGCAAGGAGAATAATCCATGATATTGTGTATGGAGAATTGCTGATTTGGGTTACACATGGTTCTACCCCTTGCAAAGATGCTGACAAAATAAATACATTTTGTTTAGAAGACAGGATATATACATTTCAGTAGTACAGTTTGAAAAATTATCAAAATAATACATCCAAGGATTAAAATGAATAATTTGTCATTTATAGCTGAAGAAAAATCGGACTATAAGGTTCATTGATAAAATTTATGAACACTCATAATTTTGAGATCTGAATCATTGGTTGCTATTGCTAAGTTGAAAAAGAGAACTAAGAAAACATTTGATTAAATTGATGTTAAAATATTGTAATTAAGGATGAAAATTTCTGGACACAGTTATTGTGTTTTATTGTAATATTGATTTTGCTCCAATAAGGATATATTTTTGTGAACACAGTAAGTTTTTAAATTTATGTGAAGATAATTATTTCCAAAAACTTGACCATATTCAAAATTCTTGTAAGAAGTTTCACATGTTTGATGAAATAGAGTTTGATGGTTGCTAGCATTGCTGTGTTAAATTGCTTGAAACATTTTACATGCATTGTGCACTATTTAATGGCAGTTAATATACTTATTGCAAGAACTTGACAATGGTGATTTGTTTCTGAATCACTTCAGATTTAATTACTTGTGTAAAGAAACCCGTAAAGAACTGAATTATAAGTTGAATTCGTGCAAAAGTCATTGCAGCTTTGTACATGTAAAAATGAAAACTTTCTTTAGATGGCTCCAGTTATGGGCAAGAGACTATGCATACTAATCATGCCTTTATTTTTGGAAAGAATATTTATTAGACTAGAGTGACATCAGTAAAATCAACATGCTGTTAAGTTTGGAAAATAGTTTGTATAGGTTGTATTCTTATAATACTGCATCAAGTCTAGGGGTCCCTGGTTGCCAAGAGGTCTAAAGCACTCACCTTTACCGATCACTGCCATCTCACCTCTTTCCACATGGGTTTGGTCATTTTGGATATGTGAGAAAGCTGCCAGTCATTTTCATAGTGTGGTTCCCAGGAAAATGTATATAAAAATCAGATGATACATGATATTAATGAAATTGCAGCCATGCTTCACTGCAGTTACACATGGGTTTGAGTCATGGGTTTGGTCATTTTGGGTATGCGAGAAAGCTGCCAGTAGCTTCCCGTGGGCCTGTGGTTTTACCAGGGTTTTCCTCAGGGTTTTTTACTCCACCGGTTACGTTGGCTGCGGTATATAGCCAATCTTGTGCTGAGAAATAGCATTAAACTCCTAAAACAACAATTAGTACTGAGGGAAGTGGTCAATTTTAAGTGTATTGGCCAGCTTGATGATACCAGGTCCAAATGGGCATCTTGTTTTAATGAGATTTCATTTGCATAGCTTGATTCAGGTTTTTTTATATCATTGCGTGATGGAGTTCCTGTTTGAATTTCCTTATTCCTAGTGTCCTACAGGACAGATTCAGCACAGGACCTGGTTTTATTAGTTGCATCATAGGGTGTGGCTTTAAAAATCACTTATCTGGCCTGTGCCCTGGAGGAAATTTCCCATGCCTGTGCTACAGTGCATGTAGATTATCTCCACATTATAATTTTATAATTTCTTTCCGTCTTTTTTTCCCGTCTTTTGATGTCTGAGTTGCTATCCATCCTCATGGGTAAAAGGCAGTGTATGTTTTTGATGTTTTTGTATATCTTTTTACTGCTATTGGTTTTGGAATTTTGGAACATGCACGTTCTTAAAATTTCTGTGTGTTGAATATTTACAGTCATTTTCATAGTGTGGTTCCCATCAAAATGTATATAAAAATCAGATGATACATGATATTAATGAAATTGCAGCCATGCTTCACTGCAGTGCATGAGCACCTGCAACCTTTAGATTAAAAGTTCAAGGCGACCAACTGAGCTAACACAGTTTCAAACAAAATTCAATTTATGTTGGTAAAATTTCTGAGGAGGATGCTGTAAATTAGTCAAATTTTGCTGCTTGTTCATAAACAAACTTTGAATATTACTGTTGTACACTGTACTTCAATGTGGGGTGTGTATATATTTTCATTGATATAAATGTCATTTGGCAACAAAACATTTTTAGATCCTTAAATTCTTACATTATAATGTCCATGAATGAATGTTGTTGGTTTAACATTAATGGTTCATAGCAACAAGGAGGTGTACACAGAATTTATACATGTATTGCCATTTAAAAAAAATAATTCACAAAAGTAAATTGTGTTACTAACTTTGTAGACTAGGCCTGTTTTGGATTTGTATGCTATACAATGACAACCAAAAACAGAAAACCCTCTTAGCGGGTTCGACTAGTCTGCATTTGGCAGGATGATAGCATATTCTCCATATCAGATCAGTAATACACCATTGTAATGTGTACAGTAGATTTATATATAATATGCATAAGCAGATGTGGTTAAAAATAATTAAACATTTCAGCTTGTTTTTCTTTTTTTGGGCAAGAAAAACTATTAAAATAATTTTGGCAGATAAAGGTGTTGGGCTGTTGCAACAGTAAATAGAAAATACTGAGTATTTTAAGGATCAATAATATCCAGATAGTGAACAAATACACTGATCTGTATAGATTGGTTTATCTAGCACAGGCAAGTGTCAGTTTTATTGAAAAGATTCAAAATACAGGGTTAGAAGTGAACCTAAGCCCCCCCCCATTATATTTTGACTTTAGAAACCTTTAAAAAAAAAGAACCATTAAAAAATCCTGAAATAAACCTAAATTTAAAATTACTTTTTTTTTTTAAGTGGTGAATGGCTCTACTTCGACCCAACGAAAAATAGTCAAGAAATTGGGCAAATTATGCACATTAAAGACATGCAGTCAGTTTATTTAATCGATCCTTTGAGACTTTATCCAAATTTTAATAAATGTTATGCTCACTCATAGAGATAATTTTTAACTGCTTTGTGTCCTGAACCTATAAAAAGAATTAAAACCTTGAAAAAGTCTATTTAAACAATCTAAATTCAAGTCTTTTTAGCCAGCAAAAAAAAAAAGATTGCGACCTAGAGACGAAATTGGACAAAGATGAAGGCAGTATTTATATATGAACACAAATATTTGTATAATGTCATGTTTCTCATGCTGAATTTTGAAGTAGAGGAGGAAATTATATTTCATGTTATCATTTTTTCAGAGTTTGTCACCACCCAGGGAGGAGAAAGACAGAGACAGAAAAGAAAAAAAGAGGGTAGGCTTAAATTACATTATATCAGGCCAGGGTTTCACTAAATTATTCCAAATATTTGTTTAAAAAGAGTTTTGATATTATCGTGGATGAGATACCACCACAATATTGAGATTTATTTTATGCTCCACTATCCAATGGTGGCATACTGATTTGGCCATGGTTTTCTGTTCATCTATTCATAATAGATTGTTAGTACAATTGCACATGAGCCACTAAACATAGACAAAAACTTGTGGTGTGGCCTGTTGTCTGTCATCTGACATCCATCTATTAGCACAAGTTTGTTATTGCTATTCATAAGCTGTATACACACATGCATCCCATGGTCTACTTGGTCCTAAATTAAAATGATCTTATCTCATATCCAGTTTGCCATCTTCAAAATATTGTTATTGCTAGTCCTCCTGAAGAGGAGGTCACTTCAACATGGGGTTTTCACCAGAAGACTTTTTATGACGTTTAGTTAGTTATAAATGAAAATTGTTCCAGTTGGACATCACATATGGTTGACACAGTTGCCATCTTGAAATCTTGTTATTGCAACTTCTCCAGAATAGATGGTCATATCTTCATAGGGTTTTGACTCAAAGATGTCTTATATTGTCTGGTTAGTCCTAAATGAAAATTACACTGATGTGACATCCAATATGGCCACCATTGAAAACCATTATACAAATCTGGCTATTGCTTCTTATCCAGAATGAAAAGTTATGTCAATGATGAGTTTCCAACAGACTTCTTATGGTGTGTGATTGGTCTTAATTAAAAATCGTGCCAGTCTGATGTCCAACAGGATGTATATTCTAAATTGATAAAGGCAACAGATCCTTAGAAATACATGACATGTTGAAAATCATATCACTACTCCAAGATGGAAAGTATTTGACATTAGATTTTCATCAGAAGATTTCCTGTGGTGTTAGTTGGTACTGAATGAAATTGGCATCAATCATGAGTCTAGTATGGATACCTTGGCATTCATCTTGACACTTCTAAATGGATAGTCATATTGCCATGGAGTTTTCACTAGAGAATACAATGTCTAGTTATCCCTTAATGAAAACGATGCCAGTCTGGCCTCAGATTTAGCCACCATTGCAGCCATCATGGCAATCATTTTATCACTAATCCTAAATCCAAAGTCAAATCAACATGGGTTTTCACACAGAAGATATGGTGTCTGGTTGGTTTTTAATGAAAATGATGATTATCTAACCATGGTGGCCAACTTGAAAATCTTGCTATAATAAGTCCTTCAGAAATGATGGTCATATCGACATGGAATTTCCATGTTGATCCTAAATGAAAATGGTTCTAATGATACATCCAATATGGTTGCTGCAGCAGCTCATTTGAAAATCTTGTTGCTGAGGAATATCAGAGATGGTTTCATCATTCAGAAGTTTAAAGGAACAAATGGTCATATCTTGAATTTCTGGAAGTTCTTTTCAGATAGTAGAGCATCACTCCATTCCAGGGACTCTTGTTTTAAAATACACTTTTGATTTCTTTTTGGACTTGGCATGCTGTGTGCATACTCTCTTGCATAGAGTCATGCTACTTGGTTAGAGTTGACTCTCAGTAGTTCACCCATATTGCAAAAGAGGTCTTTGTGACCTATAATTCTTGATTCAAAGACTGCACTGAAATTTTAAAGGTCATTTTTGGGGTATTGTGTTTTTAGTAATGTAACTTGGATATGGATGGTGCATGTGTCAGATGATTCTGGTCGATTGCTTTATATAAGGTGTTAGGGGGAATATCCACGAGTTTGTGTATAATTTCGTAGAACCTGACCAAAAGAGTTATGTTTGAGGCCTTAGCAATAGTAGCTAATAATGATGATTACTAATGAATGAATTATGCTTATAATAGTGGTCACACTGGCTATACTTTAGGGTTACTCCAAGACTGACCTCACCCAAGAAAATTTGGCTTCTCGTTTTGAACAATGATAATAGCTTCAGAAGCAAATTTCATGAACAATGATTTGAAAGAAAGATATCAAATACTTTCAAGTTTCTATCAGTTTATTAAGGTGTCTCCTCTTTGATATCATAAAAAATGGTTTCTTTTTAAAAATCTTTGTTTTTATATCTTTTCTGCATTTTCAAAAGGACTGATATTTAATAGGTGAAGATGACTTTACCGAATAATTGGTGATAACATTCTGGTAGTACTTTTTTACTCAGCATTTGTTGTTTTTTTTTAACACATTAACCCCTGGTGATGAGTTTACATGGCAGGAGGTAGGAGCCTACTGCCGAGCTCTGTAGTGTCATGGTCATGTATGATACACTAAAGTGGGTGGTATTATAGAAGGGCAGATGTAGCTCTACAATGATACCAAATAATCTAGAAGTTCTAGTTGCAGTACAAAATACAGAGGGAAAATCTTCATTTTTTGGACCCAATTGTTTTTTTTCCACCCAAAATTCGCCCATGGTTGGAATCCGATTTTGTGTCTGGATTTTAGACTTTTTGGTCTCAGATCTAAGGCAGACTGGTATGAACTGCAAACAGACAGATGAACCTTTGCAAAAAGTAGGATAAGATGGACATTTGGAATAAAGAGTGGTCTCAATACGAAAATAACGGGTCCGTTAATATAAAAAAAGAACTTTTACCCTTCTGCTCATGTGCGAGCCAAATAGCCAATGAAAAACGATGTTTCTAACACAACTAGGCATTATGTTATTAGAAAATCACCTGGAAGTGGCTTTCTTAGGATTATTTCAGAAATAGCTTTCAAGATGTGTTTCCTACTCGAATTTCAGGCGAAAACAACAAAAACCTCCAGGGGTTAATGTGTTAAACGAAACCTGTTTTGCTCATTTAGGCAAAAACCACTTCAGGTAAACACTTTAATTTGGTATTCATGTTTCTCTGCATAGTTTTTTAAAATTAGATTTTAATGCTTATCAGAATTTTCCAGATATAAAGTTCCAACTTGGATGACTGCATTAATATGGGAGTTCACTGAAAGACTACTTAGGATGTCTAGTTTGAACTAAATAAAAATGGTTCAAATATGACCATAATCATGGCTGTAGTGACATGGTGGTTTTAATAAAAGACTTCTTACGAGTCTGGGCAGTCTGAAATGCAAATTGTGATGTGGCATCCAGTATGCTCATGATATGTAAATGATCTAAAAATGAAAATGGTGCTGTTTATGGTGTTGTGGGATGTAACACCATTTTTTAATATATGACTGTCCATACATAGCGGTCAGTATGTTTGGAAGAAGAACCCAGAAAGAACTGCCAAACAATGAGAAGCTACTGGCAAGCTTTCTCAAATACCCTTTTTAGTTGAGCCAAGATTCAATCTCTCATAAACAAGGGTACAATGTGGGAGTGATCTGCAAAAGCAAATGTCATTGACCACTTGGCCAATTAGGAAACCCTAAAACTTTTGATCAGACCTCCAACATGGTTGCTTTTCCAGCCATATTGAATAATTATTCAGGCTCTTTCTGATGGTCATATCAAGATGAGGGTTGTCTCTGAAAGACTTCTTATCTAGTTGACACTAAGAGAAAATGCTGAGGATCATGTTTTTAATTGCTACTGGTAGAATTACTGGATATTATATGCCTTCACTGTGCCATTGATTACGAGGTATAGTAATTTGTCAGTTTAAAATTGTTTGAAAAATGTGTACTTTTAATTTATGAGGAATCAAAACTAATAAATTGCATGAAAAATGCGGACAGTGAATTGAAATAGACAATGCTTCTGAAATGCATGATCCCCAAGATGACAGTCTTGTTAAGAGAAATACAGGAAATGATACCAATATATAATACATGCATGATGGTATTAGATAGTGCCAAAAATATTATGTGAACAGATATTTAAAAATTGGGCTAATTAACACTGATTATACACAAGTCTTATAAATTTGTGCATGATATCAAATGTAAATTGTGTTTGTAATATTTTGCCATGATACTTTTATTTAGATCCCAGAAGAAATGTTTAAGAAGTTTATGGAACCCCTTTAGTTGGCAAGTTTTGTAGTGCCATATGGATCTTTTGTTGGCAAGATTTGCATTGCCATATGGAACCTCTTGGTTGCAAGTTTTTGTATTAGGTGTTGTATTGCCATACAGAACATTATGCTTCAGGTTTTGTATTAGGTGTTCTATTGCCATATGGAACATCTTGTCAAGTTTTGTATTAGGTGTTGTATTGCCATACAGAACATCATTCTTCAGGTTTTGTATTAGGTGTTGTATTGCCATATGGAACATCTTGTCAGATTTTGTATTGGATATTGTATTGCCATATCAAACATCTTGCTATCAGGTTTTGTATTGCCATATGGAACCTCTTGTTGACATTTTCTTTTATGGCCATGTGGAACCTTTTGTCAGCAGGATTTATATTGCCATATGGAACCTTCTGTTGGCAGGATTTTTATTGCCATATGAACCTTTTGTTGGCAGGTTTTGTATTGCCACATGGAACCTTTTATTGGCAGGTTTTATGTAGCCATACACAACCTTTTCTTGGCAGTCTTTTTTTACAGCCATACAGAACCTTTTGTTGGTAGGTTTTTACAGCCATATGGAACCTTTTCTTGGCAGGTTTTGTAGTCTTATGGAACCTATTGTTGGCAGTTTTTTGTACAGCCATATGGAACCTTTCTTTTTGTTGGCAGACTTTGCATTGTCATTAAATACTTTAAATTTCAGTTAGGATTTGTGGATCTTGTTTTTATTTGTGGCAATGAGGAGAGTTTGTATTGTGTATCTTTTTTATGGTAGTATTTTGACAGGAGCTGGTTTATAGAGGGTAAACATTGCGTTCACATATTGGTAATAGAATGATGTAAAAACTTCAATGTTATGATGATGAAATAATATTATCATGAAATTTGTTAACATTTCCCTCATCTCAAGTGTTACAGTAAATATAATCATCCACCAACATCATTATTGTTATCCTCTTGTTAATAATTAAGTTGAGATGGGATTTTGCATGTTCATTAATTTGTTCATTGATTAATTTTGCATTCAGTAGCTTTTATCCTGATTCATGTAAAAAGAAAGTTGACTCTGACATACCAAACTAGGTCAGTGTGATCCAGTTGTCATGCTTGAGTGACTTGTATTTTCAGCTGTTCTTTCTGTTACACACTCAATATCTTAGACCCTTTTTCACCACATTCTTGAAAATTGATATATGAAATATAATTTGACAAAAGTAACTGGTGCTAAAACCTAGGTCATTGTGGTATGATTTTGATGCTTGGGAGGCTTTTTTTCTTCTTCTTCCCCACCTATTCGGGCCTTTACATTGGTGGCTACCACAAAAATGCTCCTGCTGGCAAGGAATGCTTGTTTACAACTAAACACCTTGTTGGAATTTTGTTTATGACATGACTACTGCAATATTTAGGTTCCTAAATCCATATTATTTTTTTGTATGCCACACATAAAGAAATGCCTCACAACATCACAAATTGTGTTGATTTAATGAAGACAAGCATAATGTCCAGGGCATCCAAATGTAAATCGTCTCACAAAAAGTATTTTGTGGATTTGTAAATGTGTTTTTCATCATGTAATAAATTCAAATAAATTAATGAAACCTGTCATAGTCTAAATCAAGGATCATTCATTTTCTTATTAAAATATAGAATCTTATAAAAGTCTTATATTTTAGAATATTTTCTTGTATTTTTGATATTCTCAACTTTTATATGTTTTGACTATACTAACTTTCAGCACAGTTTTGCTGACTGACAGCAAATTAGACACTTGGAGCAAAGCATTTCAGTTCTGTAATTATAGGTCTTGTTGGTAATACTAGTAAATCGGAGGTATGGTGGACAGATGTAAGTGGATGTGGTTTAATTTTTAGCATTGGAGAAATTATTAAATGTTTGTCTGATAATTATCCTATATTTTATTATTTGGTTTGGGGGATTTTTTTCTGATTTATGGCATCAGCAAAAGTATGTTATTTAGTGCTATGGCAGTTGGAGTAAGGGCCTTGATGAAGGACACAATTATTGCTCTCCCAGGCCAGTATGATAGTAGGATGTGAACCCACAATCTTTGAGTCTGACATGCTAACCACTGAGCCACTATATTTTATTTTAAAAAAGTTGTGTAATTGTCATATATTTCAAGTAAGAACTTTTCTTGTATATTTTGCACCAAAAGTGAATATGATCCATGTTTCAATGTAAATTATAGTTTAGGGTTAACAGTAGGTACATACTATTTGACTGTGTGTAAATTACTAAATGGTACTTGAAGACTGATGCAAAGTCTTATTGAGGACAGTAATTGTTGTTAAAGACATGCAAAGTCTTATTGAGGACAGTAATTGCTGTTGAAGACTGATGCAAAGTCTTATTGAGGACAGTAATTGCTGTTGAATACTGATGCAAAGCCTTATTGATTACAGTAATTGCTGTTGAAGACCAATGCAAAGTCTTATTGAGGACAGTAATTGCTGTTGAAGACTGCAAAGTCTTATTGAGGACAGTAATTGCTGTTGAAAACTGATGCAATGTCTTATTGAGGACAGTAATTGCTGTTGAAGACTGATGTAAAGTCTTATTGAGGACAGTAATTGCTGTTGAAGACCGATGCAAAGTCCTATTGAAGACAGTAATTGCTGTTGAAGACTGATGCAAAGTCTTATTGAGGACAGTAATTGCTGTTGAAGACTGATGCAAAGCCTTATTGAGGACAGTAATTGCTGTTGAAGACTGGTGCAAAGTCTTATTGAGGACAGTAATTGCTGTTGAAGACTGATGCAAAGGCTTATTGAGGACAGTAATTGCTGTTGAAGACTGATGCAAATGATTCAGAGTGATCTTACTATGACCTGTTTGCTTTCAGGACTCTTTACCAGATGACTTAGAAGTGGCAATCAAGAAAAGGCGAAGCATGGAGAATACCCCTGGTAAAGAATAGATAATTTGATGGAGATCAGAGAATGTTAATGGCATTGGTATCAATATGAGTGTAGTGTAAATAATTGTGTTTGTCTAAACTTACCACCATACCTGTTATTTACATATTTTAGTATGGTTCATTGCAGTCATTAAATTTAAATGATTCTGCACACAGATATGCAAAGGAAGTGTAAATAATAGTCAATAAAATAAATGCTTTGTAAGAAGTATTACAAATGCAAGAATAAATGGCCATACAAGTATTTGAAAAATCCAAAAATTGGCACTGTGATAATTTTTCCCAAATGCACATTACATTTTTCTGATCTAAGTACATGTACTGGAGAATTTTTAAAAAAAACGAAATTTAAAAAAAATGATCACCAGCTTGTTTAAGATAAATGGTGCTTAACATGAAAATACCATCAAGAGCTTATTTAGAGGCCTCAAAATATTGCTTGTACCATATCAATATCTGCCAATATAAAGACATTACTTCACTCACCATATTCCTGCAGACTTGAGCAAATTCATCGCTCTGACACCTGCTTACAAAGTCATTTTGCCTATCACGTTAAGAAAGTGGTCACTGGAATCATATCTTAATTTTTCTTCTGACATCCATTATAAAGAATTTGAACAAATATCCAAGTAGTTTAATTTTAAAATGTTTGTAACCTGCTTATTAATTGTGAAAAATATGCTATGGGGCATATCCAGGATGTGTGTGTTTGCATGTGTATGCAATTTTGGGGAGGAGCGTTCATTATTCTTTAAAGGGCCAACTTTTAGTTTTTAAACTATTTTAGTTTTGATGGTGTACTTGACCTTGCACACCCCCATTTTAGATCTTCTAGTTTACACTTTTTAAAATATAGCAAAAAAAATTGGGAGAACTACAAAATCACAAGGAGGTAAACAAGCAAGTTTAGAAATTTAAAGGTAATTAAAATTCAGCGATGCAGAAATTTCCGTGTGAAAGTTATTAAAATTTGTTTTTCTTTCTAATTAGGCCGAATAGCATCAAAAGTTAATGGAGACCCTGATGACAGGCTGCGTCTGAAAGACATTGAACGAGAAAGACATTCTCACTGGAAAGAAGACGACTGTCATCATAGAGATGATGACATTCCATCCAAATCTAGCAGTAAGAAGGTACTGTAGTTACATCATTTTCAAATCATTCTAAATTTAGAAGTCCTCCTTTTCCTCACCTGCACAAGAACAGGTGTATGGGATCTACCCCTAGCATCAGTTGTCATTATTGTTAATGTTTAGAATTGTGAAGATTATTGTTGATATTTAGAATTGTTAAGATTTATAATGGATACATAGATGCCAACCCTCACGATTTTGGCGTGAATTTAACGACTTTTTCAGTGATTCACAGATTCATGCCACAAGCAAAAACTTAATGAATTCTCCAATTCTCAGTTATTTTAAATCTTTAATAAAATAACCTATTTCTCTTTAAGTGCTAGTCGTGATATTGGCAGTTGCCAAAATGGTCCAGTACTGCTGGTCGCAATATTAGTAGAACTACATCCGATTGATACAGTTGGCCCGGTAGCAAGCAACTATATATATATATATGAGTAGTTTTACAAATGCTTTTGAGAGAAACTGGGGCCTAACCGCAATTTTGCTCTGCGCATGCATTATCAACACTGATTTGAATTACCGTTCGGCATTTCATATAAGATCTTGAAAATGGCTTTACCACCAAGGAAAAAGAAATGTATTGCTCAAAAAGTGAAGTTTAATTTGGAATATACCAAAAATTGGCAGTGCATTCTACCATTAAACATTGATATACATCATGTTTTTTGTACACACTGTGCCACAAATTTTAGTATTGGGCATGGTGGCAGAGATGATGCGAGGAAGCACATCAGTTGCAAAAAAAACACATAGAAGTTGGGAAAATTAAGAATTCGCAGATTTCAGCTCTGGAATATTTTAAGCCATCGACGGAAGACCTGCAAGCTACCAACGCTGAAGCATTATTTGTGAGTTTTCTTGTTGAGCACAATCTACCTTTATCAGCTAGAGACGATGCTAAACATTTGTTCCGACAATGTTCCTGGACTCGAAGATTGCTTCCAAATTTTCCTGTGGAAGAACCAGAAGTGCTGCAGCTCCTGTGCATTCCTCACAGCAACAGAGACAGTGAAAGATTATTTTCTCTAGTGAGGAAAAATAAGACAGACTTTAGGCCTCCTTAGGTGCAGAAAATTTGTCAGCAATTTTAGGCACCAAGATCAACCAGCAAGCAAGAAGTCTGAACTGTTTTGAAAATAAATTTACAATCAAGCAGTTGAGGAAGTTCAAGTCTGCCACAGTATCATGTCTTGATAAATAACCACAAGAACAAGTGAATTTATGCATACGATAATAAATAGAAATACAGATATATTTCTGCATATATGTAGTGTTTTAGTTTTATATTGCAATCTTGATATAGAGTAGTATTGATTGTCAGAGTGGATGGAGTTATTGTCATGGTATTTTTCATTAATTCATGTCCAATTCACTAATTTTTATCCCTGTTTTCACTAATTGCGATACTGGAAGGTTGGCAGCTTTGTGGATATGTCCTATTTTTCTCATCATACTATTAATACTAAGCTATAATTGACTATATTCGATGCTTTTATGCATGGTTTTCTAGACACCATTTACACATCTGCAGTTCAAAAATAGGCTGCCATATGTACTACTTGATTAATGTTATAACTGTTTACCTGTGTATTTCAGGAACACAGGGATGTGACCCCTTCACCCACTCACTCCAGTCCTCCAGCAAGTCACAAAGAAAAAGAGAAGAGAAAGTACAAAGAAAAGGCAGAGAAAGAGAAATCGTATCCTTCCCGGCATGTTAGATTAGTAGATATTGTATCCTTCCCGACATGTTAGATTAGTAGATAGTGAGACCTTTGTATCATTTTTCCAGTGGCATCAGTGTTAAGATTTTGCACTGAAGTTTTTGTTTCACCTGCTTCAACGTAGATAAGACCTACCATACATACTCACTAATAAGTCAAGGTCAACTGCATACTGCACAGACCCAGATCTATCACAGATTTCACCAGCAGATCTGGGTCTATGCAGTTTGTTGGAGTAATCAGTAGTACAGTGTGTCCTGATCAACCAACTCATTATGCAACAGCAGATCAGGTCTATCTTGTTGGATTTGAGAGTATGTATGGTAGGTGTTACTTCAGCTGCAGCTGCATCAGTAAAGTTTTTGTGTATGGTCATAGCCTTCCAACACTAAGAGGGATAACTGTGATACCAAGAACACTTAATTAGAGGACTCTTCCTTTTCAAAGCCATTCATCCTAGCCTTCCAACCCTAAGAGGGATAACTGTCATACCAAGAACACTTAATTAGAGGACTCTGCCTTTTCAAAGCCATTCATCCTAGCCTTCCAACCCTAAGAGGGATAACTGTAATACCAAGAACACTTAATTAGAGGACTCTGCCTTTTCAAAGCCATTCATCCTAGCCTTCCTTGTAATCTTCATGCAAGGTCAAGGTAATTTGTCATTCTTTGTCAATCCTTTGGTTGAAGTTTTTCTGTATGGTTACAAGTCACAAGCCTGAAAGGGATAGCTGTCATATGTGGACTGCAGAGTCAGGGAGGTCTGCTCTTATATTCGTGCACCTCTACCTTTGTTCTTATTCCCAAGGATAAAAGTATTTTTGAAAATCTTTTGTTGAAGACTTGATACAAAGTCCTATTTTCATTTAAAGATTTTCCTGTTTGGTCACAAGTTGAAACCCTGGCAGTATTTGCTATCACACAAGAACTATAGAATAAACGATCTTTGCTCATTCAATCCATACACCCCAACCCACTGCAAACTCAGGCACTGTAAAGATCATATAAGATTAATGGTCAAGTATTTGTTGTGTGAACTGTGGAATTAGGAATCTTTGCCCTTTAAATCCATGCACCCCATGCTGTGTGACAGCCCATGCTGCAACTCTCTGGTACTGTCATGGTCATATTGATTAATGGTCAAGTTTTTGTTGTGTGAACTTTGGAATTAAGATCTTAGCCCTCTCAATCCATGCACCCCAACCCATGCTGCAACTCTCTGGTATTGTCAAGGTCATATGAGATTCATTGTTAAGTGTTTGATTAAAGTGTTTTTTTAAATGATGTTAAGTCTCAAACCATTGAAGGGCTTATTAATATCATACTTTGACTTTAATCATAAAGCCTGTATTGGCCATAGGCCTAAAGCCCTTTACGGGACAAGGCTAATACATATTTAATTAGGAAGTCGGCTCTTACATATTCATGGATTTATACCATCCTTCTATCCCACAGGCATGTTCAAATCATTTAAAATTGAAACATGCAGATTGTATCTGAGCAAGTGAAACATAATTCCTTGGAATATATTGTTGAAAGTCACAGTTTCATGTAGGGTATATAGCAACGCATGATTAGCAGGCAGGATCCAGCATTCCTAAGAAACCATTATTGCTGCCTGATAGTGGAGACATTCATATCCAGTTAACATTGCGACTTTAAAGAAATATCAAAGAACAATAAACGTGTATAATGGGGTTAAAGATGAAGAAAAATAATAAAAAAATCACTTAATGGAGGTCTTCTTCCATAATGTGAATTCCTTTTAAAAATGCCTGAAAAATATTATTACTATAAAGTATTTGAATCTTAGTGATATCAAAGCCCTCATAAAATCATATTGCTTGTTCATGGTTCCAAAGAGTTCGTAAAGAGAATGTGCCTGTTCATAATATTGGAACCATTGTAAAGTGAACTTGACGATTTACATTTCACTGCAGACATGACTTGTTTTCTTTAACCTGAATCTCAGAACTAGCAAACGAGGGAAGAAGTCTTGATTCCAGTCTTTGCCTAGTTGGCCTACAAGCAGATACTGTTTGAGCACTGATCTTTTTGTACATGAAGGAGTAACAGATCTCGAGTTCTTATTTAAAGGTGGCATAAAAGGGTGGTCAGTTCTTTGTACAATCATGACAGTTTTTATTGAAGATGGCAGAGAGACGTTTGACAAAATGGATCATCTGAAAACAGCTTTTGTATTCTTTCTTTTTGTACTTGAGAATGGAAAGAAGAGCTGATAAATTCAGATAAAGACAATTTGAAACATGTACATGAAATATGATTTATTTTTGTACTATAATGTCTTTCACTGTAACTGGTAAACATGGATTAAATTTTTATTGGTTCTTTGATTATCATCTCATTATTTTGTACATAAAAAATGTAACTTGCTTTAATTTTAGTCCTATGCAGTTCATTCTTGTGTATAGAAAACAGTAAAGGATAGGTTTGATGTGCAGTCGAGTCTTGTTGAAAATTTTTCTACAATGTTAATAATCTAAATACATGCACACAAATGTCATGGAATTTTGAATTTACTAATGTGAACAAATTTGCATTAATTGGAAAGTACAAAAAGTACTGGTTTTTGAAGACCTGATGTATTTTAACATTGATTTTGCTAGAAGAAACTTGTTATTTTCTGCGTTTAATCTATTACATTGTAAGTATGTAACATAATTGCAAGTAACATGTTTGAGTGAAACTAAGATGAGCAAAATCATATCCTTACATGCTGTTCATTAAAGAGAAACAGAAACTTGCCTTGTGTAAAATATTATATCACATTTCATGTAAAAATGTCACAGACTACACACTTCATATTTCAGAAGAGATATTGTGACCTCAGGTTTTACAGAATAAACTATTTTCATGCAATCCAGTTGGTGTTAGTAATGACAGGCACATGTACTCATTCATTTATCAACATTTTTATAGAAATGTGCAGCATCTGTGATAGTGAAACAATGTTAAGTGTTGGTTTTGATCCATATATTTTTTTTATTGTCATTTGTGGGTAAGGGAGTCTTTTAATACTGTAAATCATAAAGTTTCACAAGTACAGTCAACCTTTGTTACAACAACCAGGTTTGTTTGCAGCCATTTTGTTGCAATAACAAATGTTGTAAAGATCAACCAAGTAATTTTGAGGAGTTATTTTCCCCCAACTTACCACTTAAACCATGATCATAGGAGTCAGAAATATGGTTCATACGTAAAATTTTGCCAGTTATTTTGGAATCTCATTATTTTGGTCAGATTGCAAAGCAATTCTACAATATGGATTCCGTCTGTCCTTTCATATCTCTGGTATTAACACTTGATTAGTGTTTGCATTCAAGTAATTTGAAGGGTCAGAGAAGTCATTTAGATATGTCATAGTGCACTACACCTTTCAGTGAAAATTATGTCACTGTGACCTATATTTCATCAGTTGTTGATTTTCATTAACCTTTACATTTAGATCATTTTCTGTGATACAGTTGCCTATGGAGTCACAACACTTGGCATGTAATTATATCATGAAAAGTATTACAGCCATCGGTGAAAACTTGGTTACTGTCACCTATATGTCCTGGTTCAGGGATTTGTGCTTACCTTTGCAATGTGTTCAGTACACTGTTGCACATAAGGTCACACAAGTGGGAGTGAAAAGCTGAGCTCACACAAGAAGTTCCGTTTTAATAGTAAATTGACCTCTAAGTTGTCAGATCAGATAATCACTGTCAGGTTTTAAATAGTCAGTGCTGATGGTTGATACTAATTATGTTAGAGTAATACAGTATTTTTATTTCCTAAAGCACACATTGCCAGCAACATGCACTTGGATCTGTCAGTACATAAGGCACTGCCATTGGTCTATGTGAATCACTTGGACTTGTTAAAATGAGTAAAAATAGGACTTATTCTTATCTGCAAGTATATTGTGTGCTAGCATGTGGTGTGATGTTTGTAGTACCAGGAGCTGATTATACCTGGGAAATCTGATATTAAAATACAGCTCTGTCCAATATGCTTCCAAAGCAACAGAATGACATTTCATACAGAGGAGTAAGGTTGATAAAAATATCACTATTGCATGATGTTTTGTTAAATACTTGCTGAGAGGGGATATCAGCAGTTGACCGATCATCAAATAATGGGGTAAGGTATAGAATTTAAATATTCATCATTGTTGATGAAGCTTTAAAATTAATTCTTTTTTTTGTGGTCTACTTTTGTCTTTAATGATGACCGTTCTGCATTGCATGTTGAAAACACATCGACGTCTAAATCTAGGAACATGTAAATTACATTTTATTGGTCTTGTGTACAGCTGTTTAAATTTATGACTAAAACTAATTAATGTGGTTGTTGTGTTCTAACATAATATGACTAAAATCAATCCTTCATTGCTTAAATTGGACTATAAGTAGAGAAGTGCAGTAACTCTGAGTGATTTTTGTTCAGTTAAATGCAGGGACTCGCAGTTTAAAAAACAGTTATATGGAAAGTTATTGTTCACATTGCAAGTCTCAGACATTTGGGCAATTTAGTTTAATTAAATTTGGATACATTGATTGGTATGTAGAGGCTTGCATGACATTGGCAACCCATGTTCTATACCATGGACTTGATCGGCTTACTGTGTTATGTGTTATCTTTTCAAGAGCACCTGAATGACAGTGAATAGAAATGGTGATGTTTTCAGCAGTGTGTCAATTCAGGATATGAATATTATGATAACCATGTAATTGGTAAATTTTTTAATTTAAGGTGATTTTGTAGGTTTGAAATAGTTCCTTTGTTGACTAATTCTGTTGCCTAGTCTACATTTAAGCTCATTTGTTTCTTTTACAAAATGCTGCCAAACATTTTTGAATAACAATTTTATATTTGAATACTGATTGCGATGTTCATTTATCTGTTTCAGCTCTAGTGGTTTATGCTTGTCTTAGACTTAAGCTCAGTTTCTCGGGTTAGGGTTAGCAATCACTTTGGCGTCAATGTGTGTGATTTGGTCTCTCCATTTGATTGACACCATATAGCCATTAGTGTGCTGGTGTGCTATTAAATGCTGATACATACTGCAAGTTCATCCACATCCAAAATTAACTTCAATAGTAAAGTTTTGAATATATGTTTATTTCGATACCAATTTTGGGGGCCCTGAGTGGCTGAGTGGTCTAAAGCGCTCTCCGTCACGAATCACTGCCATCTCACTGCTGTCTGCGTAGGTTCGAGTCTCGGGCTCGGCCAATGTGGATATGTGAGAAAGCTTGCCGGTAGCTTCTCGTGGGTCGGTGGTTCTTTCCGGGGGTTTCCCGGGTTCTTCCTCCACCATTAATACTGGCCGCCATGTATAGCCTGTCTTGTGCTGAAAAATGGCGTTAAACCCTAAAACAACAACAACAACATCAATACCAATTTTGGGTTTGGAATTTATCTGGGGGGTGGGCTGAACACACAGGCCATTGCAAACTTCCTCTCATTATTGTTTATAGATTCACACAAGTTAGTATTTAAATGTGTCAAAGTAATAAAATATTTTTTTAAAATAAAGATTGGTACACATGATTAAAAATGAATGCACATTATTCATGGTTTGTGATCAAGCCATACTGCTGTACATTTAAAACTAATTTTTAAAAAAAATGTTCATGGACTATACTATGACATATCCTTAGCAATAGAAAAATCACAAAGAATTAAATCATGTTTATTACAGGGAAATTGGTGTTGGAGTGGATTGCTGAATATTCCATTCGGAAGATCAAATTCAACATGTCTGTGCAGCATTTTATTGGAATTCAAATTGTAGTAAATGTAATTGTAACAAAAGTTGACTGTATTATTTGCAAATTAAGTGACACAACTCATGATTGTATTCACATTAAAAGCTGTACTGTTAAATGTACAGTTTGCATATAGTGCAAGAACAGATTGCAAAAATCTGTTATGAATGTGCAAGAATTAAGTGACCCTTGAATATTATGATTGAAAGTATGTCAGAAAGGTGTAATTTAAGGCATATACTATAGGATACAAAAGACAGGAATGTCTTCATATGCATTTAGAAGGGCCTCATTTTTAGCTTATATCGCTTTAAGGCAAAATTAGCTTATCATGTAGCCCAGTGTATGCCACATGTCCAAAAATTGCTTGTTACCACTCTGGTATCCATATTTCTGATTTCAGTCAAACTTGAAACGTGTTTATGTCATCAAATTCGAGGACAGGATTGATAATGAGCAAGATCCATGCATATTAATGAGGATATTTTGCATCTGATTGGTAAACCTTATTACCACTCTGGAGGTCGTATTTCTTATCTGATTTTGACCAGACTTGAAATTTGTTTGATGATGATTGGAAATCCATGCTTCCTAATGAGGTGATCTTGCATCTGATTGAGCATGTTACCACTCAGGAGGCCACATTTCTTGTATGTACATACACTTTTGAGCCGACTTGGAACCGGTGATTATTTCATTAAAAAATCTCATATGAGTTTGATAATAAGCAAGGTCAGCACAGTAATTAGATGAACTTGCATCTGATTAGCTGAGCTTGTTGCTCCATAGATCTGTTTTGGATGAAATGTAAAATATGGTTTTATGTCATCAAATCTTGGATAGGCCTGATAATGAGAGAGGTCCACACAGATAAATGAGGTAATCTTGCATCTGATCTACCAGTCTGGAGGCTGTATTTCTGATACAATGTTTTGGTCAGATTTGAAATATATATATGCATCATTGAGATCTTGGAAAAAGTTCAGTAACGAGCAAGAGCAGTGCATATTAATGAGGTGATATTGCAGCTGTTTGACAACTTGCTACCAATCTGGAGGATGTTTTTGATCAGATTTTGATCAAACTTAGAATATTTCCTTGTATCATCATCATCTTGTGCAAGTTCAATAATGAGTGCATGCATATTAATGAGGTAATATTGCTTCCAATTGGTTATGCTGGTAGCCTCTGGAAACCATTTGTCATGGTTTAATTTTCATGAAACTTTAAATACGGGCTTATATTATCAAGATATTGGATAGGTTTGGTAATGTGAGAAATCAATGCCAATTAATTATGTAATCTTGCATCTGATTGGCTGAACTTGTTTCAACTTTGGATTCCAAATATTTTGCCAAACATGGAATACAGTCAGTGTGTGCTTATATTATCAAGATCTTGGACAATTTTGATAATGAGCAAAATCCATGCATATTAATGAAGTTATCATAATCTGAGCTTATTACCACTCGGGAAGCCACAATTCTTATCCAATTTTGGCTTTTATCATCAAGATGTATGTTTATTATTATAAGCAAGATCTACGCATAATAAAGTGATCTTGCACATAATTGTCTGTGTTCCTTACCACTTGAGAAACTATTTATAACCCAGTTTAATCAAACTTAGTAAATGGGCTAATGTTGTCAAGATGTTGAATGATTTTTATTATGACCAAAACTTGTGCATATATTTATAAAGTGGTCTTACAGCTGACATGTAGATTTACCACCCTGTAGACTATTTTTATTTTGTAGGATTTTGGTCAAATTTGATGAACAGGACATTTTATCATATTTTTGGTCAGGTATGATTATAAGTGAAATTCGTGCATATTATATGATGTGTCCTTGTATAGGATCAGTTGAGGTTGTTACTACTATAATGTTCAAATTCCAATTGGAATTTGCTCCATCTTAAGTTTACATCATTATTGTTTTAGGTTTTATAAAATGGGAGATCAGTGCATATTAATGATACCTTACAGCTGACTGGCTGATCTTTTTACCACAGCATTTGGGTGATAGATCACCTAGGCTGTGTACTATACAAGCCTGCTTGGTCATTGGTCACGGTGAAACAATCAGCTTTTATGTAAGCCAGGTGTGTGATATCAGACCCACTTGAGCCTCTTGTGTAAATTCTCAAGTAGCTTGTTTTAAAATATTTATGCACAGAATAGTTCAGTCCTTGCAATTAAGCAAGATTTGTTATTACATATTAACTTGATGAAAATAGAACGTATTGATATTATTAATTTCCATGACTAGTCACCTTTGAATACATAGAGTAAATGGATTATATTACAGAGTTTACTTCTTGTAAATATTTTGGTATGATATGAATATTTCAATTCAAAATCTGGAAGAGACAACACAAAACACTTTGTACATAGTGTAATTTAGGAAATACTGTTCTAAAAAAAACGTAGTTCTTATGCATGTTGTCCTGTGTAAAGTTTGTTATAAAAATAAGTAATTCATAATAACATTTTTTGATGTGGTGTAAGAATAACTAAAAAAAAATACTTGAATTCTCCATATGCCGATTGGTCTGGTTTCAAGGTCATTTTTCTGAACACTAGTTCCATGAAAATATCTAGTACAGTGGGGAAGGACAAGATTGAGTTCTGTTGTGCATTTTTACTGAAACCATCAAGAAATGTGAAACACTGTATTTTTTGCACAGGGCTTCTTGTATTTAACTTTGGACATTAAAGAGAAACATGAGATATTTCAGATTTGTTTTTATTTCAAGCAGGTCCTCCGAAACAGTCTTGTATGAAATAGACGAGTTGAAATTCACATGCCATCAAACTAATTTCAAGCAGGTCCTCTGAAACAGTCTTGTATGAAATAGACAAGTTGAAATTGGAGCCCAGAGTGGCCGAGTGGTCTAGAGCGCTCACTGTTCCAGATCACTGCCATCTCACCTCTGTCTGCGTGGGTTCGAGTCCAGTGCTTGGCTAGCAAGGGTACATGGGAAAGCCTGCCAGTAGCTTCTCGTGGGTCAGTGGTTCTTCCCTGGGTTTTCCAGGTTTCTTCCTCCACCCGTTATACTGGCCGCCATGTATAGCCTATCTTATGCTGAAAACTGGCGTTAAACCCTAAAACAACAAGAAGAAGTTGAAATTCACATGCCATCAAACTAATTTCAAGCAGGTCCTCTGAAACAGTCTTGTATGAAATAGACAAGTTGAAATTGGAGCCCAGAGTGGCCGAGTGGTCTAGAGCGCTCACTGTTCCAGATCACTGCCATCTCACCTCTGTCTGCGTGGGTTCGAGTCCAGTGCTCGGCTAGCAAGGGTACATGGGAAAGCCTGCCAGTAGCTTCTCGTGGGTCGGTGGTTCTTCCCTGGGTTTTCCAGGTTTCTTCCTCCACCCGTTATACTGGCCACCATGTATAGCCTATCTTATGCTGAAAACTGGCGTTAAACCCTAAAACAACAAGAAGAAGTTGAAATTCACATGCCATCAAACTAATTTCAAGCAGGTTCTCTGAAACAGTCTTGTATGAAATAGACAAGTTGAAATTCACATACCATCAAACTAATTTCAAAACAAAAAATTTACCTCTGTCACCATGCTGTAAAAGTTGGAGAGAGCCACAGTAACACTGTAGAGGATAGGATTCATAATTCAAGGGTTGCTGGTTCAATACCAGCCTATGTCGGCTGCCTCAGTATTTCTTGGATATTTAGTAGAGTGCTCATAATTCCTTAAAAAAATAAAAGCACCATATGCTTTTTTTGAAATTTCATATACAGTACAAAACATGCTGACCAAACAGGAAGCTGGACACCTATATAGTGAACCAGACCCATGTTGTAACAAAACAAAGTTCATATTACAACTAAAACCTATTTTTTAAAAACACGGAACATATATATTTTTGTCCCATTCCAAAGGTATTCACGTTTTAATTTAAACTGTAACTTTGTTAATGGTAATCTCTTCTGTAGCATTTGTTCTCCACGTCTGGTATTCACGGAGAGAATATGGCAAGATACTCGAGTTGATCCATAATTTTCATTTTTTTTTTTTTGGTCCTTGTTTTGTCAAGGGACTGTTTTATCCTCATGGTTTAAAAGAACTATAGGAACATTACTGTATCATAAATAAATGACCGATGAACAAGACTTGTCTTGTGCTCATTTTCTTACCCAGAATATTTTGCAAATGCCTGTAAATGTATTATAAGTAAATGTTCTGCATTTCAGTATGTTCTAATACTTGTTTAAGAGCAACTTCATCTCGGAAATGAAATCGGTGATGTTTAAGAATAAGGAGCTGTTTCTAGAGACATTTCTACAATAATGTTGTGTATGTATCGTTGAAACAGTGGTCATTTAAGACAGGTTATTGTTAAACAGGAGTGACCTAAATGATAAATTTGAGCCTTTAAATTGGCTTATTTGGATGAAAGTTATTTAGTTGATATTGAGCACAAATAAATTGAGAAAACAGCGAAATTAAAATGAAAACAAATCAGTTATTGTATATACTTGCTTAGAAGTTGAATCAAATTGCAAAGATCTAGATCTGCTGTAGAATAATGAACCTGCAGATCATGGTCTATGTTTGTTCTACAGATTACTCCTATAGTCAAAGCCATACGTGTCATGCATGCATTCAACACCAGTTATTTCAGTAATAGGTGTCATTTTTTAAAATTTGATTTTACATACCTTTAAATAGTAAATATTCACTTTATTTGGAGCTTCATACATCCATATCCTTTTGATGGTTATTATTTACATGCCTCAAGAAGTTCATAATGGCAAATCAATCGTATGTGGACATTTTTGGGAGAGATCAACCTAAAGGTGTTATCCAGTACAATAAAAACTATGCATGCTGCTAAATAAATTCGTAATGCCCTATATATTGTGATAATTAGACTCGTGCTCTTTTTCTTGACCCAGTTTATTTAGTACCTGGCCACCTTGTACAAATCCATAGCAATCAATAATTTTCATCTGGAAGATTCTTGACAACACTTAAGGTACAGGGCATTCAGTAATCGGCATTGAAGTTAAACTAAGCATTAAATTTTAAAACAATATGTATTTAATTTGACTAAATGTGTATAGATGGCCTGTATGACGTTTACTACAATAAAACTGCTCAGACCCAGATCTGTTGGCACATTATGCAACTGCAGATCTGGGTCTGTACAGTTTGCAGTTGAATGAGTAAATACAGTAAGTGAAGGTTAGGCTCAACATAAACAATTGGAGTCTGTTCTTTGAATCTTGGCTTTTTAACATGCATGGTAATAAAATTCCTCAACATGTCCTTGTTTATTTATTATTCATGCCAAAAATGCAACTGCTTCAGCATAAAGTACATTGTAATTTTACCCTCTCTATATACTGCCCAAATGTAGAACAGACATTTGTTGTTATTCATATCTGTGCATCCTTCCATTGTACCATGGTTATGTTTCATGCTTAGATCAGATCTCGTGCACTGTTAACTGCAGTATCACATTGTCAGGATAAAAGGAACATCCTTGCATTAAAAATCGAGTTAGTGTAACCTATTATTCTCGCTTATTAAGTGACCAAGTTTTGCATTGAGGTCATATACTCGTGCACTACCGGTTAAAGGTCGTAGCTTCTGTGCAAGAATCTCTTAATGAGTTCAATACGATTCCATCAAAAGTAGGCCAGAACAAACTGCTTTATAAGTGCTTTGGCTACATTCTGCAAAACATGGGTGGCACAGCATGTTTTCCATAAAAACATTTCTAGTTGGACTGAATCTAAATGTACTTGCACAGGTAATACAATTGGCAATCCCTGTTCATAGTATTACAGTAATTCAAATGTAACAAGATGTCAAAGTGGGCCTGATATTGTTCACCTGGTTTGGGTAAGAAGGATCTTTAAAATGTATAGATTTTGCTCACAATAAAACTTAGCTTAGATCTTAATGACATAAGTTGAAAGGCATGATTTGATCATGACCTGATCTTGGACCAACTGGGGATGGGCTTGAATGTTTTTCGGAAAAGAAGCTTAAGCAATTAGATGTCAGAACGCTTCATTAATGTATGGCGATGTTGCACATGATCATCTTATCGAATCCGCTTTCATATAAAATTCAATCAAAACCTGATTAGGAAGAGTCTCTAGAGTAGAAATAAACAGCCAGAATCTCATTAATGTGGTAACAATCCACAACATTTTGAGACTTTGATGAGGTAAAGAGAACGTGATCAAAACCTGACAAGAAATACATCATCAAGAACGGTAACAAGACAGTGTTGTAGGCTGCATGGCCCAACATGCCGGGCAGTGCCATAAACACTTAGAGGTTGGCTTAAAATACACTGAAAATGTATATTCAGTGCAATGGGTAAATCAGAACTAAAAAAAAGACATTATTTGGAAATAAAGGTTTCCACGGTTGTTCAGACTTGTGTAACATCTAATTATCCCCTTCACGAACCATTTAACACTTTGTCATTCATTCGTGTGTTGGTTTGCTACCCCTTCAATATCTTGGAACCAGTTTAACCTGTAAAAATTATAATTTGAATGAAAATCTATTTCAACAAGTTACTCGGCTATACCCAAAGTAAGTTACCGAGACCTACATTTTATCCGTGATTTGTTTTTACAGCAGTCTGTTAGTGATACCCTCAATATCTTGAATCCCATTTCACCCAGTCATAAAATTGGTTTATGAATGAATCTCACAAGATTTAACTCCACCATACGTAAATGAGGTCAGTGTGACTCAATTTCTGGTTCACAATTCACCTCAAATGGTCAAACCTGAAAACATAACTGCAGATTAAAGTTTCACTGATCACAATATTGGAGAATGAAAGGGATGAAACACTCCAAACATTCAGTCTTTATTGATAATAAAAAAGTACCTAACAGTCTCCATAAAAATCATACACATCACAAGCATCAATGATTTATATTTAATTATAACAGGATGTAAAAATTATCAATGACATAAAATGACTTGCCATATTTATTAATTTCCAGCTATTAATTATGACACAATCTTGAAAAAAAGAAATTTTGTAAACTAGCAAATATTGGACCAAAAACATTTAAAAATTCGAACTGTACACATCAAAGAGTGTTGGTGTTCTAGAGCAAACGATGTATCTGTCAATTTCTAGGACTCATTCTGTGCAACAGATTTACACATTGAAAGCAATTAACTGCACACATTTCAGTGTACAATATATGCTAGCTTTGCCTCGTTGTAACTGGTTATTCAGTTTACAGTGGTCTGATTTCCCTCCAGCATTTTATCAGCTCTGATTGCCGTAAACCTCTAAAGTTTTATCTGCAAAGTATATTTACTACAACATTAGAAGATTACCGCAAAATTTCAATCGCTTTCCTCTATTTCACAACTGTAAGTAAATAAGATGGGATGCCAATAGTTGAAAAAATGTACATACTTACATAATACTTGGATTTAATCAATGTCTAATACAATATGAAATGTTAATCATTTAGTTGAAATTGTGACCTCTGTTCCAAACATAATAAGCTTAGGTCATTGAGTGGATAATGGTTATAATAGTCATATGTCTGCACAGACGATACATCAGAGTTCTGTCAAATGTAATTACTTAGGTCCTGGGCTCTTCCAGAAAAAGGATGAACAGGTTTTATGCACATGAATAATTGTAAATTAACACCATTTCAAGACACCTATTATCCTCGCAAGTATGTTATGCTTATTTTGTGATAGAACAGCAAGTTTTTAACATGGAATATAAATAATAACCAAAAATATTCAGAAAATGTAATATGCTTTAACTCAAGATAAAATTTGAAAACTTGTCATTCAAAATATGCTTAATGAAAGACAAGAACTGTCAAAGAGTGTTTATATTTGAATAATTAAAGGTATCGGAACTTAAATGATCAAAATTATCATGGATATGTGTATTCAAATTTTCCACAACTATTCAATTCTGTGAAACAAATCTATAAGTCATTTGTCTTAAATCACAAATAAGTTTCTCAGAATTTACCCCCCCCCATGTTAAAAACAAGTACTGAGCTAATTATGTGCAAATTTCACAAGAAATTTTCAAGCTATCCTGACTAGAACTTGCTTGCAAATTCTCAAGTAGAAAACTAAATCCTCAGCAAAAGTATTGAGAATTAGCCAGTGAATGCTGTTGTTATGTGTTGGACAAATTCTTGTTTTTGCTGTGGGTTTAATGCCATTTTTCAGCACATGGACGGCTATACATGGCAGCAAGTATATCTGATAGAGGAAGAACATGGGGAAAACCCCAGGACTAACCACCAACCATGGGAAGTAACTGACAAGCTTTCTCATATACCCACATTGGCCAAGCCCAAGACTTGAACCCATGAAGACCAAGGTAAGATGTCAGTGATCTGTAAAGGCGAGTGCCTTGGACCATTTACCCACCCTTGGCCCATATTGGAAAAGTAACAGTTACTGTATATACTTGCTTATAAGCTGACCCAATTAGAAGCTGCACAGACCCAGATATACCATCACATACTGCACAGACAGATCTGGATATATGCAGTTTGTTATGACTTGTCAGCAGAACAGTAAAACATAGACCATGATCTGACAGACCATTATGAAATAGCAGATCTATTTGGTTTGCATTTGGACACAAAAGTGATTATTCATGGCATTTCACACTCCTCCACTACCATGGGCCAAATAAACAAAAAAGTTGCCAAGTTTCTTTTGCACATAAATTCACTTATATGATTTATTCCTTCAAAAGTTTAGCTACACTGAAAATTTATCATAGCCTTCAATATTACATCATATACATTTTTTCTGGGATCAGTGTTTGCGAAATTCCATGGGGTCCTTAAAGTCCAAGCCCGAAGGGTGATGGTTTCAACATACTTGAGGGATTAGGTGAATGCTGACTGCAGAAAAAGGTGTATAATCACTATTCTTACATAAAATCTTTTTAAAACCTTTTTTGAAAAAAGTTTTCATAGTAAAGACACTGATTTAAGTACATTGGTTTCATGTAATTCTTTTCAGTGATGGCATGCTGACATAAAATAGGTGAGCATATTGCACAAGTCAACTTCTAAGATCTACTCAGAAATAACTACTTTAAGAAACTGTTCAGTATAGTATCTATTTCAGATAAATTAATCAGCTATCAGATGTTTGGCAGGTCATTACATGAAATTATTTGAATGCTGAACTGTATTTTGTTCTTTTATGCAAATAATACACACTCATTACTGTGGAGCAAATAAGTTTTAAAAAAATCCCCTATGCATGCATCATTATTTCCATCACCTTAAAGGAGACCAGAAACAAAAAATTTCCTTTTATGTATGTAATTCTCTACAAATTTTAATTGGACTGTGATGTTTATAAATTAAATAGCATAGGCGGATAGTGATTATATCGCGCGAAGATACGACGATTCCGTAAATTGCTGAGCTTTGATGAGACAACAGATCATGTGGTCCCGTTATGCAATACTAGCCAGACCTCAAATACAAACATATACATGGCGAACGAGACAGACAGGAGGAGACCAGATTTGGGTTGCTAATTCAAAAGTTGAATATGCTTCCGAGTTATGCTCATAACTATATCTGTTGAATTGTGTGTTAACAATGTGTTTAAGACCTGAGAGCAGAAAAGTACAACAGTAAGAAGGTACTCATATTTCATATTTTGGAATTTTAAAAAAAAAGCAATGTAATTTTTAAATAAATACTTATACATCGTGTGCTGTGCAAAAATGTGATACGGATTAACTGATAGTGCCCAATGTAAAAATTAAAAATTTACCACAATGCAATAAATTCATTTAAGAAGGATAAGGTTCAATCGCATTATATGTAAATGTCATTACCTACCCCCAACACACACACACAAACACCACCACCACCGAAGGTATGATATCTTGAAAATATACATCCAACACTGAAACACCGAGAGATAATACTGAATTCTGGGCAAAGAGAGTAGAATGGGGACAGACTTGTGTGTGAAACAATATCCATTACCTTGGAGGTGTAAAAGGCATTGAGAACGGTTTACATCAGTCGAAACTTAAGCATTAGTTTTTCACACAAAAAAACACCCCACAAATAAATCTGCAAAGCAGAAATCATAAGTAATTAATTTAAACATTAAGAAGCTTCCTTCTTATGATTCAATTACAGTGTATTTTACATGCAGGCTACAGATAGCATATTGACAAATCTGATAGTATATATATATATGTCTGGTATACATAGTTTATGTACTGTACTGGTCAGTGCTTAAAGAAATTATTTAGAACCAGGCCCAGGGCTGACGACTTAAATAAGTCACTAGCCCTGACTGTAATTCCACAAGCCCAGACAGTTCATACCTGTCAACTCTCAAGCCGGGAGAAAAACCTCCCGATTTTGGGGGTATTTCCACACCTACCTCCCGATCTCGTACTATTTCCCAAGTTTTCGCAGAGAACTCCCTATTATTACATTATGTCTGCCAATTTTCATTTCTCAGAAGAAAAAAACCCATACATAAATAGATCAAACGTATGCAGTCCACAGATGCTGTATTCTATTTTATCACTTGTGACTATTGTAGTGACGAAATAATATCACAAGTTTTTTTCTTCAATAAAAAGAATGTTAAGATTAAACATTATTCATGTAAATTTCAGATTTTTTAAAACACTACAACAGAATCTGTAGTAATAAAAACATTAAAAATAAAAAATTGTCATCAATTAGCTTAAATCCCATGAATGATCACTGTGAATGTTGCCTCCTTTTTTCTGCAAACAAAATATATCTCCATTTCCACCAAAGAAACTCGGGCAGTTAACGCCTGACATTCCTCTACCGTATATGTAAAGTTTAATTACCATGATTAAATTAAAAGGAATAAAAGAAAGTATGCCACGAGGTATACGTGCCCCAAAAGAACTAATTCAGAATAAATATTTTATTCAGTAAACAGTGTTACATGCCTTAAGACTTAAACCTAAGGAAATAAGGTGGGATTTAAATGTGGGAAAAACAGAATTTAACTGTTAAAGTGAAGTTCTAGGCATCGTCAGTATTAATAAAATACAGCATCATTTATTTGACATCAATGCTGATGTTTACATATACATATTGTAAAACATGGTTTCTTTGAAGTATGTCTGAAGGGCAGTCCTTTTCACAAGATAAATATATTGATAAGGATTAACTGTTAATTAGTCACACTGGCCTTATGCTTGTGTACTCGAGTCTAACATTTAGCTATTATCCAGTTTAGCCACAGCTGACCAAAATAAGATACAAGGGTCTTGTTCTGGGGGATAATAAGGCGTATCACAGGGAGAAATGGTGTATCCCATGGGCGCTTGCACATTGGGGCTAGGGGTTGGGTCAATAGTACTCACCCCAATTTCTACTGTCAGCAAGTTAAAATTTTGATTTTATAACTGACCTCTTTTCTTTTAGTCGCTGCTATTTAAACATCCCAAGGAATAGTTTTATATCAGTTCCAATCATTACAGATTACCGTTTATACATACTACGTGTAACAGGCATAGACTGATTTTATTTTTTTTAAAATTATTTTTTTGTTTAAGATTACTGAAAATTGTGTTTTCTCGAAACATGACCATGTCAAGGGTTCAGAATCTTATTTTTAGCGAAGCTTCCATTTGATTAAAACCAGATCTGAATTTCACCTAGGACAGAGGTGATTTGATTTCGATTGTGCCATTTTAAGGTATGTATGTCAATCTTGAAAATACATTTACTCATTTCATCAGCGCGATCAAAGTTTCCTCAGGCAAACAATTTTTTCCCCGATGGGCACCTAACTTTGAAGATGGGATGGGTCTGAACTTAAATTAGAGGGGCACCGGGTGTGAGGCTAACACATTTTTAGCACTGCTGGTGTAGGTAAAAGATCTGTGAATTGACTGTTGCATTTTGTGGTCACTTACTTTCTGCCTATTTTCTTAACTCACACGTTTAACTTATCCCAAGATTTAAAATAACCAACAGTATGTCTGGAACAGCGACAACTTTTAGTCGAGCTGTCATTTTTTTTCAGGATCATTCTTGTAACATTCCTTTAGAAATATAATTATCACAGAGTGCTGTATGGTGTTGCTTTGAAATCGACTCGATTGTGATAATGTATCCATACCTTTTTTTATGCCTTTATCTTTGGAAAATAAAATACAAATGTTGTCCACAGGCTTTTCTTAATGTGCTATTACACATGAAAGCAACGCAAAATGGCATTGTCTTTTACTCTGGCAACTCCCAGTTGGGATGCTGGAATCGCTACTATGACGTCACACACCAAAAATAACCGAATAGGCGCGGAAATTTTGCATACGAGGTCACGGAAATTCAGCTCCAATGAAATATGCCAATATTTAAATATTGCCATTACGGGCACAGATGATACTTCAGAATCAGGTTTTCTTCTATAGTGCTTTTATTATTATTCTGTATTTAAATTGGTTTCTGGTCTCCTTTAATGAATAAGATGTATTAGGGCTACAGTGCATGTCTTATTTCTCTACTATATTTTCTTTCTTCTGTATGACCAAATAACCTAAAAGGACTGCATATTTTCTGTCAACACATACATGATGTTGAATATAATCGTTTGTATTGGGCGCAGTTAAAAATAAGGATAAGTCTAACAACACGCTATGGCATCAATCATCCAATGCCACATAAATACTGACACTAATACAAGGATATGGTCACATTAAAACACATCATCCAACATGACAATTGTGCGTTTTCATCCATGAATAGAAACATCAAAAGACTCAACTGAAAAAAAGCTGTTATCACAATGTATAGATACCATTTCATGGCACATTATTTTTCTTCATACCATTAATATTAAAGAACAGAAATTAAATATAATAACAAGTTATTTCTCATAGAGGCCTTAATTTTCAACAACATGTCATACATAAATACATTTTACAGCAACTGGATATGTCAATTCAATTGCTGAAATTACTGACATTTCATCAGATATTATATTTTCCACTTGTCAGTATCTTCTCTACAGATTTGTTATCTGAAGTTGTTTTAACCCAACTCTCTTATCTGGCAACAAAAAATTTAGAAAATTAAGTTTGCAAGTAGTCGATATGACAAAAATTCCAGGTAGATAGGTTAAATTTCGGTACAACATATACGAAGTCACAAGCCGAAACACAGATTGCCCAAACTATTTTGTCAAAGCTTTAAAAGCTACTTTTCTCACATAATACTTATACTTTAGATTCTGAATGCACTCTCATGAATATCTTAAAACATTAACACTTGGTTCAAAAACCGCAACTTGTGTATTTCATAACCATCTTCATTCTTATTCTTCATTCAATCTTTTAAATGAAAATAACGTGTAAGGCTTATGTTATGCTGCCCATTAGTATGCCAGTATTTTACATTACTATTTCTTTTAAACCAAAAGCTGAGATAACAGCATCATTTACCTATTCAAGCAACAATATAACAAAATCTGTGCTGAAAGGGAGTTATGTACAGAACAAACATCTTTAACCTGTTCTTTTGCACTCAAATAGATGGCAAATAAAATTAAGTATAAACTTTGTTGTTAACATTTCATCAAAGAACTGTATATGATGTCTGCTGCCATTATAATTATTTTATCCAGGAGACTGTTTTTTGTTTCAATTCTTAATTGTCAGTCTTAATTCATTGTTCTGTATGAAGATAATCAGCAATCACTTCTCTTTCGTTATTACTCTGTTTTCTGTTTTGGACTTTCTTGAGACTGTATTTTCTCCTTTGTCAATTCTGGGCTTTCCTCCTTGGCTGATTTTGGTCTTTCTGTCTTGATCTCTTTTTTAGCATCATCAGAAGACTGTACTTTCTCCTTTGTCAATTCTGGGCTTTCCTCCTTGGCTGATTTTGGTCTTTCCATCTTGATCTCTTTTTTAGCATCATCAGAAGACTGTACTTTCTCCTTTGTCAATTCTGGGCTTTCCTCCTTGGCTGATTTTGGTCTTTCTGTCTTGCTCTCTTTTTTAGAATCATCAGAAGACTGTATTTTCTCCTTTGCCAATTCTGGGCTTTCCTCCTTTGCTGATTTTGGTCGTTCTGTCTTGATCTCTTTTTTAGATTCATCAGAAGACTGTACTTTCTCATTTGTTAATTCTGGGCTTTCCTCCTTGGCTGATTTTGGTCTTTCTGTCTTGATCTCTTTTTTAGCATCATCAGAAGACTGTATTTTTGCCTTTGTCAATTCTGGGCTTTCTTCCTTTGCTGATTTTGGACTTTCTGTCTTGGTCTGTTTTTTAGCATCATCAGAAGACTGTATTTTCTCATTTGTCAATTCTGGGCTTTCCTCCTTGGCTGATTTTGGTCTTTCTGTCTTGCTCTGTTTTTTAGCATCATCAGAAGACTGTATTTTCTCATTTGTCAATTCTGGGCTTTCCTCCTTTGCTGATTTTGGTCGTTCTGTCTTGATCTCTTCTTTAGATTCATCAGAAGACTGTACTTTCTCATTTGTTAATTCTGGGCTTTCCTCCTTGGCTGATTTTGGTCTTTCTGTCTTGATCTCTTTTTTAGCATCATCAGAAGACTGTATTTTTGCCTTTGTCAATTCTGGGCTTTCTTCCTTTGCTGATTTTGGTCTTTCTGTCTTGGTCTGTTTTTTAGCATCATCAGAAGACTGTATTTTCTCATTTGTCAATTCTGGGCTTTCCTCCTTGGCTGATTTTGGTCTTTCTGTCTTGCTCTGTTTTTTAGCATCATCAGAAGACTGTATTTTCTCATTTGTCAATTCTGGGCTTTCCTCCTTTGCTGATTTTGGTCGTTCTGTCTTGATCTCTTTTTTAGATTCATCAGAATACTGTACTTTCTCATTTATTAATTCTGGGCTTTCCTCCTTGGCTGATTTTGGTCTTTCTGTCTTGATCTCTTTTTTAGCATCATCAGATGACTGTATTTTCTCATTTGTCAATTCTGGGCTTTCCTCCTTTGCTGATTTTGGTCTTTCTGTCTTGATCTCTTTTTTAGCATCAGAAGACTGTATTTTTGCCATTGTTGATTCTGGGCTTTCTTCATTTGCTGATTTTGGTCTTTCTGTCTTGATCTCTTTTTTAGCATCATCAGAAGACTGTATTTTTGCCTTTGCCAATTCTGGACTTTCTGTATTTGTCTTTTTTCCTACATGATGATCACCAGAAGACTGAGGTTTCTTCCTTTGCGACTCTGTACTGTCTGTCATCTTTCTTTTTGCACCAGAATCACCATCTTCTGTGGTTGACGTGAATGTTTTTGGCCCAGCTTGCTTATGCAACATATGATCATTTGATGATGTTAGCCCAAAGATTGGAAAAACTTCAGTCCTAACATAATGCCATAAATAATCAACTTCAGCAAGTGCATTATCATGATAGTGAAGAAACACAGGACACTTTAGTTGTATGTTAGCTTCAACTATGCTGTGATATGGCTGTATACATGTTTTATAATGGACAGCTTCACATATGGAGTGTGAAGGATTCTGTTTGCAACCATGCAAAAACAGGTCAAAAATCATCATGCAGATAAGGAAGATAGTAGTCCATTTAAATATCCTGCCACAAATTGAGGTTGATTTGGTGGGGGCTGCAATTAGAAAGAAAAAAAGTTTAAATTACTATATGGTACATTTTTAGTTAGAAGTATTCCTCATCCCTAAAGAGGGATCCAGGGCCACATCAATGTTATATGAAAGACCATTGTAACATTTTAAAAAGTCTACAGCCAAAAAGTTTAAAAACTTTAAACATTGCTATAAAAGTATGACAATCTAACCAGGCAATCTAAATACATTTAAAAACAAACATTCCAGTGGTTTTTACTTAATCAAACTAAATCATTTCATCCCAAACAACTTTAAGTCCAAAAAAGTAATTACATGTATATGCATAATGATGTGAAAATTTAATCAGGTGATTTAAATATGAATATAAATGTGTCGACTAAATTTGTCTAAATCAAGTGGTTTCTCTTAATTGTGCTAATGGTTTCATCCCATACAAGTCCTAGGCCCCAAAAAGTTCAAAAGGATGTTTCAAATGTTTGTATATTCCTCTGAAGACCTAAAACTCTGAGGATATAAAACTGCCTTCCAAATTTCATTTGTTTGACTCAAGCAGAGTGCTAGTATGTAGATGGCCTACTTGACAATCTGAGAAAAAAATGTTAATCAGGAAAATTAATTATGCAATTGGTCAATTGTTTGTGTGAAACATTTTGAACAATGAAAATATTAAACTGAATATAGAAATGCTGAGAATTTGATTGTGAAATATATTTTAAAATGGCAAAAGAAATTAGCTTCATTACATTAATGGTGATTTCTTTCGAACAATGACAGGTATAAACCAGCTCAATTGATTTTTGCTACATCACGACTACAATTTTTGTCCAGGTTAAAAATGTTTAAAAATGTGTAAAACAGGTTTTAAATTCTGTCAGAGCCTGAAAATCAAATTCGATTCTCTACATATGGATACCAATTAGGAGAAAAAAATTCACTTGCCTATACGGAGTGAATTTTTTTTTTGGAGCACACTAATAATCAGCTTCTCAACACTGAAAGATGGACATATGGACAGATGGACAGGACCAAATTAATGCCCCTACTGCAGTACATGCAATGGAGGTGTGAAACAACTTTTCACAGACTTGTAATTTCTAATTTCAATAAATTTTGAAACATATTTTCATAACAGAATACTACACTAGAACAAATATAAGTCAAAGATCTCGGAAATGCTTAATTACGCATATTTGGATCTTGAATTTTGATCTGGGATGCAGAAAATCAATGAGGCGTAAGTCCTCCGTACACATGTAATAGGTGTGCGGCAAAATTAAAAGACTTGCCAGTCCTGCTTCAGCCACCTGCTTTGTGGGAAAATGTGTTGATCAATTAGATGTGCTGATATTTACAATGACAGAATTCAGTGACTGAAAGACCCCTTGATGTACATACATGTTGCTATTATAAGAGTACATGAAAAAGAAAATGACATAATAGCTCGGTGTCAAGTTCAAAGGCTTCGACTGGCAGCCGGGTAGAAAATGTACTGATATCTACAGTGATTGAATTCAGAGCCAGAAAGACATAGAGATGTACAAGTGGTTATTTATAAAAGTACATCAAATAAACAAACTTTAGGTTTTTTTATTGTATTCATTTCTGAATGTATCGGAATAAGCAGTGCATGAGAATCAAGACATACTGAGACTTATACAAAATGCCAATTGTAAATTTGGGTTAGTATTTTGGGGTTAAATGGCAAACTTATGAAGATTGTAACGAGATTCAGAAGAGTGCTAAAACTGCTAGAATTGATAGTTTGGATAGGACAGTAGCTAAGTGTAAGAAAGTGTGTGATACCTAGCTTAGTGTCTGGAATAAGTCCTTACTTGGATTGACAAAATTCAGTATCACTCTGATGGAAGAACAAGAGCTATTTAAGAGGTACACTGACTGACCATACTTTTTAAAAAATGCTCCTTGCCTTAGCCCACTTAGTTATAGTGTTGTAGCGAAGTGTATTCATGAAGACATCAGTAGCTAGGCCTGGTTTTGATATAAATTACTTTGACAAACAAACTCTTGCCCATTCACAAGCATATGTTTTGATAGCTGCCTGACCATTAACCCTTTTCCGAGTAAGGTAGCAACTATCAATTTCCTGCATATCCTTTGATGATAAAACATACAAACACGTGTTTTAAGATCAGAATCGGTGATCTGGATATATATAAACTGCCTCTTGTACGCTATTTCGTCATAAAATTAGTTTGAAACTATAAGTGAACCAGTAGGCCTAATGAGAAATAATGGTGGACTTGGCTAAGTCTGGGATGTACCAGTTTATTAGATAGTCTGTTTTCATAAATCATCGGGCAAATATTTTCAGAAAAAATATACTTGTAAATAGCTTTTAGTGAAGTAAACAACTTTTATTCTCTGAGTAAAATGATTGGTTCTTATCAAGGACATATGGGGCTACATAATTTTTTATATGTAAACATGATCACATGACCCTTACCCGGACATCTGTTTTGCATAAAATTCAAAGTTTAAACATTGTTTAGAAAAATAATTTCAGTTGGGCTTCTAAGCACGGAGTTGTAAAGGTGTTTCTCTTGTGTCATTTTAGGAATTACATTTTTATCTTTATTCAAATTATTTGGATTCAAAGGGATTAGTTCGTTTCTCTGGAAATATTTTTGAGTTATACAGAAATCTTCAACAAAGACATTTCTTTATAAAAAAATTTTGATTTCCAAATCTGGAGGATTATTTGTTTCTACAAGGAACTGTAGACAACAACATTGAACAGGATACAGCTTACGTCATCGCCTTCCATCTTGGATTCTTCATCGGAACTTGAATTTGAAATCATTATAACATTTAAATATTAGGACTTCAAAAATTTTATTAGTGGATTTTCTTGGATTATTTTTGGATTTGATTCTTAAAACCGTAAGTTCTTATTTTTTCATTTTTATAGTAATTTTCTAAGGGAAATAAATAGTTTGCTAAATTCCTCAAAGCTTGTTCTTTTCACTCTTTCTTGTGTTACTGTTTATTCAAGCCTAAACACGTAACATTAAACACTATTTCATCTGTTTTAAAGATAAAAACCATAACGATTAAGGGGCCCCGAGTGGCCGAGTGGTCTAAAGCGCTCTCCGTCACGGATCACTGTCATCTCACCTCTGTCTGCGTGGGTTCGAGTCTCGGATTCGGCCAAAGTGGGTATGTGAGAAAGCTTGCCAGTAGCTTCTCGAGGGTCAGTGGTTCTTTCCGGGGATTTCCCGGGTTCTTCCTTCACCATTAATACTGGCCACCATGTATAGCCTATCGTGTGCTGAAAATGGCGTTAAACCCTACAACAACAACAACCATAATGATTTCCAAGTGTATAGTAAAAGTTATACAGGCCATGTATGCATTCAGAACAAACTATAGCAGAAATTAGTGTCATTTTTTAGAATTCTATCATACATGCTCTTAATGGAGATTATTCACTTTGGTGGCGCTCACCAGATAATATGTACTTTTGAGAAAGTGACGTATGTAAGGTGAAGTAGTTCACATTTAAAACATGCACAGTGGAGAAAATGTTGGCATACCTCTGTGCTACATTAATGTAATGTGGATGATATTTCTTTTGGATATTGTACTTTTGGAAATTTTACATGATTTAAGCACACTGCTAACAAAAATGACTGCTCCCTTGTGTTAAAAAATCAGTCTGAATTAGTCTAAAGTAATCTATACATAGCAGCTATTAAAATAGGGAAAATGAATTTTGCCAGACTAGACAATACCAGCTTCTGAAAGTGCAATGAATGAATTACCAAATATATAAAATGTAAAAAAAGTTATCAGCTCTTTTTTATACAATTTACCTCTGAAGTTCAGGAAGTGAAAATGACCAAGTAGAGCTAGCACTTTTTTTAAAAGGTGCACATTTGAAGTAAGGCCAAGCTGTATACTCTATAACCCATAGTACACCCATCAATCATACACCAAAATAAAGGGAATTAAAGGTTCTTTGCATTATACCTAAGATATACAAGGTTTTTTTTAAAATAGCCAGTATAACCAGTGAGGAGAGCTGGGAAAATTCTTTTTCTTTAAAATCCTAACCCTATGCAAAATACGAAACTGTAGAGCGCCACCTTTATCTGGATCCTCCTACATCCATATTGTTTTGGGAAAATTATTATTTACAATTTAGAATTGGCAGGACCTCATATATTTGGCAATCCAATTTGGAAAGCCCTGTGCCCAATCAAGAATTGGCAGAGCCTAATACATTTGGCAATCCAATTTGTATAGCCCTGTGCCCAATCTAGGATTGGCAGGGCCTCATACTTTTGGCAATCCAATCTGTATAGCCCTGTGCCCAATCTAGGATTGGCAGGGCCTCATACTTTTGGCAATCTGAGTTTTGGAGTACTGATATGTATAAAGACTAGGTTTTTAATGTGATGAGTGACTGTTACTTTTCAGTAGTACTAATGGTACTGCTTACAGTGACTGATGATAATATTATTTCACCCATCAACAGTTTCTGGTGCCACTATGTTGTCTTAAAAATATTATTTATTATTTGACAAAACAAACCTTTAAGTAAATTATGTTTCTCCAATAATACTTACCCAATCACATGAACATCAGAAACATAAGCTTGCTATCCCACGAATACACCCCTCCTAAAAAGATGAAAATTGCCTTTCCTGTCTAAATCATGTAAACATAGGGCAGTAAGTCTTGCACATTACCTTCCCTTGCCACAACCGGATGATACCAGTTTTAAGCTGAGCGATATATCAACAAGGATGCTCGCATGATAGGTGGATTGGGATGGTTTTAAAGTATTGGATCAGGTAAGTATTCTTGAAGAAACATAATTTACTGAAAAATTTGCTTTATCCTTCAAATGTGTTCCTCAAACAGATTAACATTAGGAGAATAGGTCGTTGTTGTGGGGTTTAACGCCATTTTCAGCACAAGATAGGCTATACATGGCGGCCAGTATAACTGGTGGAGGAAGAACCCTGGAAAACCCAGGGAAGAACCACCGACCCACAAGAAGCTACTGGCAGGCTTTCCCATGTACCCATGCTAGCAGAGCCTTGGACTCGAACCCACGCAGACAGAGGTGAGATGGCAGTGATCTGGAACGGTGAGCGCTTTAGACCACTCGGGGCCCCAGGAGAATAGGTAATTAGAGATAAGAATGCAGAGTATCATCCCAATACAGCAAACATCCTTCAAGGATGGATACTAAAGATAACACGCTTTCCTAACTTGAAAGCGACTCGGCCAGTGGTCACATGATCCATAACAACTATACCCAGCTAAGATAATTTACTGAATTCTTCTTACCAACAAACTATCCTGGGCATATCCAATGATAGTGCTGGAAATGCCCATGAGGCTGTGTTGATGTAATTCATGAGTTAAATCCTCATAAGGAAACTACCATATTTTCTAGCCTTTAAGTCGATACTTTTTACTTGAAAGTCAAGTCTTCGTCTTATGCTCTGAATCAACTTATATATCGATTATGTCATTGAAATTGCATCGACTTGTATATGGATTATGGTACCCCATATGCTATTAAAACTGCACTATAATCAGCATAATTGAAAACAAGTTACATAAAAGTACCAGTTCTTGTTGAATTACGTCAATAAATTGTTATAAACTAACATGACTGCTTTATATTTATAAGTATTCTCATTATTTAGTTTGCATTCTGCATCTATTTTCTTATTTCTTAAACACGAAATAAAAGAAATCACAGAGAAAAAATTAACTGGACCACATTGCACATGTACAGTCTATACTCTATAGTGTACTTTATTAATTCAAAGCATATTGTTTGTTCCTAAAAAAGATATGAAGCACCTTTGTTTTATTTATCCTTTTTAACCATACCTCATTCTGCCTGATAACATTTTAGCCACCAGTTCATTGATATTTGATTCTCCAGTATAGTCTTTGACACACGAGTGATTACTGGTATAGCTTTTTCACTGATATGATTGATCCTACAATGGGATGTAATCCATATTAACTCGAGCCTTCTATGATTATTTATAAAATACCATAGATTATGCTTTCTACTGAAAATCGTATGAAATCTTGTTGCTAATTGCATTTGACAAAGTTTCTCAAATAAATATGGTTTAAACAAAACAAAACTTCAGATCTATAGATTGACTACTCATAGATCATCAACAATCCATTTTTAGTTTTGCATTTCAGTTTAAAGCAAATTGTAATGTCAACACATCACATATATTCATTCTTAATCTGCTGTCATTTCGGTGTCTCTCTTTAATTATACCAGTAGTTGATAAATTGGTCTTTGGTTTCCAACAACAATCTAAGCCAGTTACCGCAAATGGATAAACCCTGATACTGGCTTTCGCTACCGATACTAGTTACTGTATTGCCGTTATCCTATTGTTCTTTATGACTATTCCACATCAATTACGCTACCGATTTTTAATATCAATCAGATTAAGAACTACAGGAAATGATGCCCACTCCCTTCTCTGGATGTAACCAATGAATTTAGCTGTGGGCATTGTTTTCATTACTATAGTACTGGTACAAATATCCCCGTACAAACCACACAACTTATCTCACACAATGCCTCTAGTCAAATCACGTAAGTCTTACACAGCATCTTTTAAGCCGGAAGTTGTAAAGTTCATGGGAGAAAGGTGGGAATATGGCTGCTAACAGGAAACATGGTGTAAGTGAAAAATGTGTGTGGGCTTGGCATAAAGCTATGGTTGCATTATGCACTACACAAAAACAAACAAACAAAGCAAATCGTGGCTGCAAAACAAGATGGATTAATATTTGAGGTTAAATTAGAAGAATATGTCTTGACACAAATAGTCACGTTTCATGGAGTGAACTCTGTTGAACTCAGACTCAAAGCAAAGGAAATTGAAACTGAATTAGGAATTGAAAGTTTCACTGGCAATACATCATGGTGTTTTAGGTTCTTTCAAAGAAGGGGCCTTACTATAAGACATCACACTACTATGGCACAAACTGACTTGGTGAAAACTGAACAGCTTCAATGAGTAGGCCAAGACAAGATCAAGGCCATATATTCCCAGGCTGCACACTGGGTTAAGGACGCATGGGACAGGATTCCTGAATTGGCTATTGTGAATGGCTTTGCTAAAGCAGAAATTGTCAGCGAATAGAGAAACCAGATGAGATGGAGACAGAAGATAATGAGAACATTTTCAATGACCTGAGCCCTGAGCTAGCCACCATTTTTCATTCCAATACGGAAGACAAAGACTTTGAGGGATTTTCAGATATCAGAGATGATTAAGTGAACCCTTATTCATTATTTTCTTAATCAGAATGTGGAACAGTTCTACTACAGGTAATAAAATGAATCACAATATGGATGTGCTTTCAATTATAACTGACATGTTAAATAATATATATTATAAAACTGTTCATTTGTGTAAATTTTATACAGCATTTCATAGATATGCTAAAGTATAATAAACAGTGTTTTATTTATTTTTCATTTGTAACTGTTCTGTTTTGTCTCTTAACTTTCTTCACATTTCTGATTTCCCTATGGATAGCCTCATTTCCCTATTGTTAGCCTCACTGATTTTATCTCATCTGTTCAATCTTGCACTCAGACTGGTTTCAACTTGAATAATCAGGTTAAAGCTTTCGACCATTCATTAACATGTACATAGCATGCTGAGCCATGTGGCTCTTGTTGAAATGGACATCATAATTAAAACAAGCATGGACTGTTTATTCTGCTGTGCCAATTAATAACGGAAAACAGCAGTGCCTTGTACAGGGGTAAAATCACAACTGTCAGGTAACTGTACTAAACAGATTATAATTGTCCCTCCCTCCCTCTCACTCTCTCCAAATAAAAACTGGAACAAGCATGTTAGCACTGGTTATGCAACTTCACGTTTGCCGGGAATATGGAATATCATACAGTAATACCATTAATATTCATTAAACCGGAAGTTACCAAGGTACTGACCGGGCCTCATTTTATACTCCAAATCGACTTATATATGGACAAAGGATGGAAAATGCACAAAATTAGTGAATTTATACTCCACATCAAATTATAGGCCAGCAAATACGGTAGGATTTTTTGAGACTTAAGAGCATGCCCACTTCAGCCAAAATGATAGGGTTTGAGGAGTGATATCCTCTTTTATAAACTTCACTGTGAGAGTAATTTTCTTGTTCCATGACTTTGTCTGTGTGCTTGATGCTGCAGTACAATAACTCTAACTACCCACTGATGGCAGCTTTTTCTTCAGCCAGCCTGGTTGCATCAAGAGAACCATGGAGCCATCTGATCTGAACTGTGGATAGTTTGGGTCCACAAAATTTTGGTCAGAATAAAACGAGATATAACACCTGCAGTAAAATCATTATTACACAATAACAACCCAAACTTTGGTTTAGATCGTTGAAAACATCAGATATATTAGAATGATTATCTGGAGGTACACAGTACGATCTTGTCTGTAATGAAATAAAAGCTTCAAACATGCAGCATGGGGAGGTAATGGGCAACAGTTACGATCCACTTTGTGTATGATATAGACAGGAAAAACGATGTTTATCTTTTAAGGAGGGGTGGATATGGGAGGCAGCAAGCTTATATTCCTAATGAATTGTGATCAGGGAATATATCTGAAGGAGAAATAAGCCTTATCATACAAAAAGTCAATGTTAATAGATTGGCATTTCCGGTAAAGTGTGACATTCAAGTTTTATTTGCAGGGGTCTTCAGACATGTGTTGATGGATGATAATTATGGTATTCTGTTTGAAATGATCCTAGGCTATGCATATTTTATTCTAAAGACTGATTTTCTCTGACACGCACTGTTAAAAAGCAGATGGTATCAGGGTCTGATTATTGTTATGTCTACATCATAGACCCTGGGGAATTGTAATGTCTACATCATAGACCCTGGGGAAATTATGCATAGTTTTTTTTTCTAGTTTGTTCCTCATCTACAGGACTAGCAGTGAGAAGCAAACAAATATTTTACTGAGAAGCCAATTAGTGAAATTTACCATACTAATGTTGAGTAATGAATCAAGTTGCCCTTTTCTATTCTTGTTTTAACCAAATGAATGGAACTGGTATAGCACTCAAAAAGTTGGGCTGTAGCAATTTTAGTCTGCAACACCTGTTTTAATCATCTAACAAAGAAACATGTAAACCTAATTGTCTTGAAATTTTACGTCATAATAGTGTTATCTGACACTTTTAATCATAAACAAATCAAAGACAATTTCATATAATGACACTGGTGACTTACGTCCAGCTGCTCACAGTGTGTGTGTGTGTGTGTGCGTGCTCGCACGCCTTTATTTTGACCTATCTACATTACAGCCAACATCACTGACAATTTTTTTATGCACACAAAGACAAAGATCACTACAAAAAGAGATGAAACTAGGCTATTCTAATCAAACCATTTTTCCCCAAAAGTATGCACTCACCAGGTTTGTATGATGTACCATTTGTTGTTTCCGCAAAAGTCTCTGTCACTGAAAAAAATATTAGAAATGGATGAATATTTAACAGGTTAACAACAAATTTACAAGCATGCGTTAGTGATTAGAATGTCTGCCTCAGATGTGGGACATCATGGGTTCAAACCCCAGCCAAGTGAAACCAAAGACGTATAAAAATGGTACTGGAAGCTGCCTTGATTGGCACTCGGCATTAAGAGGTCAGTTTTAGCATTAAGAGGTTAGTTTTAGGACTGATTCTCCTGGTGTCAGGATAATGTAACTGCATGAGACAACATGCTACATGTCTATGACACAATGCCCCAGTGCTAAGACAACACTATAGACTGACACACTGCTGACACTGTAGCAATTATTGCAAAATTGTTAAAGCTATGTTAAAAATCCAAATCGCACACATGCTCATTTACAAGTAGGTGCCAAAAAATGTTATGCAATACTTACAAGTTATGTAAAAATTAAATACAACAGTAAGACCACTTCAGGGTCTACAGACACTACTTTCATTAAAGTTTATGAGATAATTATGAGTATGTCATCTTGTGCCAGTTTCGCTAAAATGTTCAAACTTTTTCCTCAAATCAAGATTTTAAAATATCTTACTAACAATACTTCTGACAATATCCAGGCAGTGATGGTGGTAAGCATGCAACATAACTTTTAAAATTTAACACTTGGAAACATTTTGTAATAAGAGTCAATGTATTCCTCCAATTTGAGGAAATTCAGATTCTGGCCAAGAAAATTCAAGATCTTGTGACTGTTTTAATACCTGGTTCATGTTGAGAATTCGACAACTTAATAATTAACTCCACCTCACAGGTTGCATTAAACTTCTTCACTATCATAACTAGACTGTACAAATATAAATAGGAGAAAAAGAATACGCAGATACAGGTAACATAATGAACAAAAACAGTGTCAAAGATTATTTAAACACTACATGCTCCTGCCTGATTAATGTACGATACTGAAATTTGATAGCTACATTCATGGGTTACACACAAGTGCCAAGTCACAACCTCCATCTTTATTAAGAGGTTTCTGGAAACCAGGGATTTCCTCAACCAAGAAAACTATTCTATGCCCAAAATTTTGTTATAGCTGAAACGTGAAATTACAGAACAGAAAAGAGTTGCAAATAAAGATTTTTGTCTTTCTTAACGATTTACAACAACCTGACAAATTCAGAGGTCACATGTACCTGTATCTTCACTTTCCTCCTTCTCCTCCACCACAACCTCATCTTTTTTCTTCATCTCAAAATCTTTTCTTTTCTCTGCTTTCTTCTTTCTCCTTTCTTCTCTCTTCTTATCTGCTTCAGCTTTCAATTTCTTTTTCTCAAACTCTTCTAGTTCTAAAGAGCAGATTAATGAATGAGTAATAATTCTTAAATTAAAAGACATGGATGTTTTTATACTCCAATCTTTTTATTAAGTTAGTATCCGTTCACAATTGCACAGGGTTATTAACACTATCATTAAAATCACAGTTAATTCTTTATGCCACTTCGTTACGATATCAAGATTAATACTGTAAAACCAGATGCAGCAAAATCTTTAAAAAAAGAGTCAAACTCCAAACATTAAAATAATAAACGTATACAATTTTTGAGCTGGTTTTTGTCAGGTTATCTACATATGCATACAACTGTCTATATGCCCAGGCAATATGATTTTGTAAAACTGCAAACAAGGTTTTCACTATATGAAAAAGTCTTGGTTCCAATGGGGAAAAAACACCAGCAATAGTGATCAAAACTGAAAACAAGAAAAACCTACCCGAACAATGACGTAGATTTGATCATTAGGTTATTAGGCAACACTCCACTACACTAGCTGTGGGGCAAGACTCCACCACACTAACTGTTAGGCCACACTTCATTACACTAATTGTGGGGCAACACTCCCCCACACTAACTGTAAGGCAACAATTCATTACACTAATTGTGGGGCAACACTCCACCACACTAACTGTTAGGCAACACTCCATCACACTAACTGTTAGGCAACAATTCATTACACTAATTGTGGTGCAACACTCCAAGCACCTTACAAATTGTAGAATTGTAGTAGTTATACAGTAATTACTTGAAAACAAGTAGCCACTTCAAATTTTGGGTTGCAAAGTCCTCATACATGTAATTTGTTTGCCATAAAAGTAGCAACTAACCAACTGAGTGGGCAAGTAACAACTAACCAAATGAGTGGGCAAATAAAAGTAAAAAATAACCAACTGAGTGTCAAATAATGGTAGAAATGACAAATAACCAACTGAGTATGCAATAAAAAGTAACAAATACCAAACCAAATGGGCAAATAATACAAATAACTGAGTAGGTAAATAAAAGTAACACATAACCAATTGAGTGGGCAAATGGTAAGCACAAAATGACAGAAATAATGAGAAAAAATTGAAATATTTAGTTATGACTCATTAGAGTAATTAAAAAAGCCTTAGGTTATTTATAACAGCACACATATCTGTCTGGTAAAAGTAATTAGCTGCCTCAATCTCAGGCTACATATTGCCTGGCCTCAGATTCAATGAAGGGCCTTTCATGATGTACAAAAGTATTATCTCTAGGCATCACACCTTTTTGGTTATGTATTACATGCAACAATTCCCAGCAAGCTCCTTTGAATGACTGGCTAAAATGTATCACATTACAGGAAGGGGATTTTTTTTTCTCCAGAGACAGTTATAATGTAGCATTCTACTACTATAGATACTCTAACTAATACTATAATAATAATGATAATAATGATAATAATGATAATAATAATAATAATAATAATGATAATAATAATAATAATAATAATAATAGTAATTTTTATTATTATTTCACACAGTATGCAAATTTTAAATGAAATGTAGAAAACAATATTTTAAAAACAAAAAACATATGACAGCCTTACCTGAGATATGAAAACAGTGCAAACAGAATGCACAATGAATGCAAATGAAAAGAGAACATGAATGAAAAGATGAGTGCATTGTTAAGTATACATAACTTTTTTTAATGATACTCGAAACCCGTATTAAATGAAAATGCATTTAAGAATGGACATGAAAACTTACTATTTTAAACACTTCCACACTTCACAGTTTATAGTGATGTCTAGCACTGAAAATGTTTTACCCTTTATAAGCTGTGGCATTGTTCTTCTTGAGGCAGAAATAAAAATATAATCATTAATGATGTGATGACAGCATTACCAGTGAATGTATATGTACAATCTTGATATGAATGAAACAAAATAAGTAAAAAATTTTTGACAAATACTCTACAAAATTTTCTAACCTTTTACAGTTGTGATCAAATATTAATTTATTGTTAAATACAAATATATTGTTAAATATAAATTTATTGTAAATTAAATGTTGTCATTTGCATTTGATAATAGCTACATCATTAAAGCAAAATTTAAGAAGACAGGAAAACTAAGGTCCTCTCGTTAGTCACAGGATGACAACGTAAAGTTAGAGACAGGCAAATCAACTTATCTTTCATCATATCAGAGTAAAATGGAAAACGTCATAGTAGATAAAATCACCTGACTCTGATATTTATTGTTAACATGAAAATTTCATAGTAGATAAAATCAATCTTTCTTTTTAATTTAAAAGTTCATACAAATTAATCCGAGCTGCAAAATGATGGTACTGTATGGACTGTTATTCGAATAAATAAATCATGTCAATTATAGTACAAGATCAATTGACACAAAGAACGGTGCAGACCAATTATCACAAAATGGAGTTTTGTTGTGATACAAATTAAACAGTGAATAACAGCAGTACTATTCACGGATCCAGTGGCCAAGTGGTTAGAGCATCCACCTCGGAAGCAAGAGGTCATGGGTTCGATCCCCAGCCGAGATATAACAAAGACTTACAAAAATGGTACTAACAGCTGCCTCACTAAGTGCTCAGCATTAAGAGGTTAGCATTAGGACTGGTCAGCCTGGTATCAGGATATTGTGACTGGGTGGGACATAATGCAACATGATGCCCCCTTGCTAGACATAACTATAAACTGACACAATGCAGACATCATAGCAATATGACTGAAAAATTGTTAATACTACATTAAAAATCCTAATCACACACTCAGAGCTATTTTCTTAGTGCAATCTTAATTTGACTAGCTGTATCTAACTGGCACAGAGATTAATCTGCCCATTCAAAAATTCCTCCTTTTTTAAACATAAAATTTCACTAAAAAGAAAAATATGTGTGATCTGATAGCATAGTTTTTAATTTTAATATACATTTTCTATTGTTTGACTGTTACAATTTAGTGTGTGACCTGAGATGTAACAATCACCAGGGTTGAGTAATGTTACATAACGATAGTAGCCCTTTTAGCTGTGATGAGTGATATGGAAAAACTGGAGTAACATGGAAACATGGCTGTATTTTCAAGCTGATGTATACTGCATAATTTGCTTCAAATGATATTCTATATTAATAAAGCATTAACCATTATCTGGGTATAATGATGTTTGACTGACAGTAACTTTACAACAATATCTCCATATCAGATTCCATGTCCACATTTTTATGATGCCAAACCAAAAGCTGAGTTTAATTACAAGCCGGTATAAAAATGCTCACTAATTCTACCATGTTCATTACTAACAATGTTTTTATAAACTACAGACCAGACTTGACACCTGAAAAATGGTCATGCACATTCTGTCATCTCTTTACAAGTACTTGCTAGAAGTGATCGACTGGCCTGAAAGTTAGCCAGATCCTGATCCTGTCATGACTTGAGTATTAGTACTTGCTATGAGTGATGGCATGACCTGAAAAAGTCATTCAGACCCTGATCCTGTCATGACTTGAGTATTAGTACTTGCTATGAGTGATGGAATGACCTGAAACAGTCAGACCCTGATCCCGTCATGACTTGAGTATTAGTACTTGCTATGAGTAGTGGACTGACCTGAAAAAGTCAGTCAGATCCTGATCCTGTCATTACTTGAGTATTAGTACTTGCTATGAGTAATGGAATGATCTGAAAGTTAGCCAGACCCTGATCCTGTCATGATTTGAGTATAAATACTTACTATCAGTCATGGACTGACCTAAACAAATCAGTCAGGTCCTGATCTGTCATGACTTGATTATTCCTTATATGCTCAAAAGAAATACCCATTAGTAAAAACTGGGACACCTTCAACCTGATAAGTCTCTTAATCTAAACAACAGATAAGGAAAAAAAATTGACTGGAATTGCATATCAATTTTAACTACACTTCTTGTATCTGTATTCAATATACTTGTTTAATAAACTTTCCTTTAAAATATACTTACGCTGTTTTTCCCTCTCTTGTTGTTTCCTAAAACTAACCAGCCTCTCATTCATTTGTGTCACGTATTTCACCACCTACCAAGACAATTAAAACTGGTCATTCAGAGAAGGAAAAAAGTATACAAAAGTCAGGTACAATATATCAATACTGAATTTAAATATTTCATGTCCAACTTATATTTCTTGGGAATAATATACATTGAGATACCAAGGTTATCAAAAATGACCTTCAAGTATTAGCCATGAAAGGCGCCTAAATACTTTCTGTTGATTGTATCTACAATATGGGTCATCTAAAATAACCACCACCTTCCCTGTCATCCTTACCTGGCCTGAACTTCACCAACAGAACTTAAGTCAAGACTTAAATTTAAGTTTTGAATCCAGCAATCTGATTGGCTGAAATTTTTATCTGACATCAAACTGACCAATCAGATTTCATAAGTCTAGACTTAATTTGAGATACATGTTGGTGCAATTGAGTCATGGCTAGGGGATAGCTCTAACCATGTTACTCTCTATAAGAGTCGTAACACAATGTTATATTGCATTTTAACCATGCCATATTGTTCAACAGTCTACATACTGTCTGTTCATATTTTTGTTGGATACACATGCTCATGATTATGTCTTTGTTATGTATATCATAGCACAGTGTTATGAATTTTAAGTCCACCCATTTAAGTAATGATGAAAATATCATTTCACAAAACTGATACCATTAAAATAAACCAATTCATTGTAACCCATACATTAAAACTACATCCATTTCTCAGAAAATCCTGTGCATATATATAGTGATTGTGTGGCACAATTTCTTTAGTCCCCACCACACTTTAAGTCCATGTTTTAGTGCATCATTAAAAATGTTCAGCCATTTAAGCTTCTGGAAGGTTCATTTTTTCATTTATTCCATGATTGACATCAACTAACAAAAAGCCCTCAAAACCTGTAATATAAATTCAGAACATCCCTAAAAATGGTTCTTCTGCATTGCACTTGCATTACCGGCAAACCATGCCATGATAGCCCCAAAGAGGTCTACACCATGTTATGATACACCCAGAGATGTCTACACCATGCATTCTTGATATACACAGAGGTCTACACCATGTTATGATACACCCAGAGATGTCTACACCATGCATTCTTGATATACACAGAGAGGTCTACACCATGTTATGATACACCCAGAGATGTCTACACCATGCATTCTTGATATACACAGAGAGGTCTACACCATGTTATGATACACCCAGAGATGTCTACACCATGCATTCTTGATATACACAGAGGTCTACACCATGTTATGATACACCCAGAGAGGTCTACACCATGCATTCATGATATACACAGAGAGGTCTACACCAAGTTATGATACACCCAGAGAGGTCTACACCATGCATTCATGATATACACAGAGGTCTACACCATGTTATGATACACCCAGAGATGTCTACACCATGCATTCTTGATATACACAGAGGTCTACACCATGTTATGATACACCCAGAGAGGTCTACACCATGTTATGATACACCCAGAGATGTCTACACCATGCATTCTTGATATACACAGAGGTCTACACCATGTTATGATACACCCAGAGAGGTCTACACCATGCATTCATGATATACACAGAGAGGTCTACACCATGTTATGATACACCCAGAGAGGTCTACACCATGCATTCATGATATACATAGAGAGGTCTATACCATGTTATGATACACCCAGACAGGTCTACACCATGCATTCATGATATACATAGAGAGGTCTATACCATGTTATGATACACCCAGAGAGGTCTACACCATGCATTCATGATATACACAGAGAGGTCTACACCATGTTATGATACACCCCGACAGGTCCACACCATGCTATGATACACCCAGACAGGTCCACACCATGCTATGATACACCCAGAGAGGTCTACATTACTGACATGAAATGCAGTAGAAGTCTGAGCTTTAAAAAACTGGAATCTGAACATAAAATAAAAAATACTTTTAATTTACATCCAACACTTTATTTTAAGCATTAAATCTAACTGAATCAAAGACCTCCATGGCTGAAACATGCTTTTCAACAATCATCTTTTCTAATGCCTGACAAACTGAATTCCACCAATAAGAACGATTGCAAAGGCATCATAATTTTCTAACAGTGATGCAATGTGTATCCTATTTTGAATTTCCAAAACACAAATTTTCATCACAGTATTAATCCTGATTAGCTGCTTTCAATATCATTTTGTATCTTTCTATAATGAATCAAGGCACTGAACATGATTTCATACTGCTCAATATATATATATATATATATATATATATATATATATATATATATATATATATATATATATATATATACACACACACAACTAGATTAATTTTGATTTTAAAATAATTTCACCAAAATCAGAATGACTGTCATCTATGTACATGCCTGATTTTCAAACATCTAAAGAGAACATTTTTACACAAAGTCCTGTCACCTTTTCTGATGCCACCACCATGACCATCACTGAATATAACTAGAGTAACTATTAATTCCCTGAGTACGCCAGCTTTCATAACATGGGTATGGCCATGAATTCCATTAAATTGTATTTTGGGGAGATAAAAGTAATTTTAATGACTTAAGTAACACTTAACTGTTGCTATTGCATTGATTACCTTTCTGGGATAGAAATTACCCTTGTCCATATATAAATTCCATCCTCAAATGGAAAGTTCAGAACCTGAATTAACCAATCTGCTCCCTATGTCATAGGACCATATGGTAGAAAAAGCAGAAGGCAGTGTGTGACCAATAAAACATGGCTTTCATAACATCCTCCAATTAAAGCTGTCAATGGGTACCCACCCGTTCATAATTATCCGGGGTATTAAAATGAGCCACAGGGTACCTGTTTGCCATATACAAGTTTTCTGCTATTGCTTGTCAAGGCAGCACCCACTCTATATTCAAGCTGACAATCCATTTGATTGAGCCTCGAATATGTGTACCTTTTCGGTGACAGGCAGAGGTGTGACACAGTAAATAACTGACCTTATTCCTATAGTTGTTTTCACATGTGACAACTCTTTGCACCACCACAAGTGTGGCTCAGTGGTAAGTAACAGAGGGTGGTTATTTGATCTTGCCACACAACTGACACGTGTTCAGCTGCAACCTTGAATTGATTTCACAACCTTTAGAATCAAAATGTTACTTACAAAGCTCTATCTCAAGTCTCTAAACAAGTATCCACGTATGACAATGAGTCCAAGGAAAGGAAGTATGAAAATATTTACAATGACTTGGTGCCCCCCCACCAAGTTTAAAAAGAAAAGCATCAATGACATAAAAAATGCACAAGACTTAGTCATTTTATTCACTGATTTTTAATTTCTAACCTTATTATTGCAAACGAGTCCTAAACACTGTTGAATTATTGGCATTTCAATGCAGATGGAAGAGCCTGATGAAAACAAGCTAACTGACTGCTCATTGTCTATTCTGGTTTACAAAATAATCTGTTCAGGAGAACCTGTGTTATCTGCATCCAATATTTGCAATGTCTAGTTTTAATATTTCTAAAACAAACTAAACAAATAAATAGAAAGAACTATTGTATGCATGTGTTCAAAGATATGCAAATCCAAACTTTACAGAATTATTGAGATTTTTAATGAGGGTGAACTACGTCACAGCTGTTGCTTGAATACATACATTGGTCCAAGCAAATACGGTTACTGTGTTGCTAAACAAACTTACATTTAATCTGAAATGGCAACAAGCTGACAGTATCTGGGACCCCATTCCCGCAAAAATCAGGTTAGAACTTATAAATCAATGAATGACATGAAGAAGTTTTGTGCATTTTTATATCTCTGATGCCTTCTGTTTTTAAAAGTGTTACGAGATCCAAACAAATGGGATGGTGTGAAAATACTATAGACCATGACAATTTACTAGAAGACAATGGAGGATTTCAGAACTTTATAAGGTAAAGAAAATGCATGTTTCCTAAAATTAGGGCAGGTAGGTAGGCTTAAAAAAATACAACTTTATACTAAAATTATTTGTATATATAATGTACTAGGTGCCTGGGGAAAAAAATGCTAGGGTCGGCAATGAAAAACAGGGACGGTTGGCTGACTGGAATACATTTTTTTGGCTCAGAAAATGAGGATATAATTTCCTCGACTTTGTAGCAGACAACATAAGGTATGTAAAGGACACTGTGAATATAAAAAAAATGCAGACTTAACTTTAGGTTTGTACACATTTAATACAATTTCCCTTCAACTGGGTAAAATCAATCATAAGGATCAATAGGTATTCAGTAGAAGTTTTCCAAAATTTTGACACAGGAATAACACAGACCAATGAGGTAACCATGGCTCGAACATCACAAGCTTAAATCTTCATTAACCCATTAGCTACTACAGCTGTATGTAAGCATCTTATGGCAAGAATGATACACCTGGCAACTTTGCCTGAAAACTTGTCCTGGAAGATAGATCACCTGTGATGAGCCCAACATGAAGACCAAGAATCTGGGGGGCTGTTTCACAGGAGAAAACTAACATGCCACAACAGTATGTCTCTCCTCTGGGCTGATTAATCAACAGGTTGAGAATATCACTAAACCAGAGGGGCTATGAAAGTGGAGATCCTGGTTTTGTGAAGCACTTGTAGAATCATGCTGAATAATAGGAAGGCTTAATCGACCAGACTACCCTATTTTAGGTTGAAGACATCCATTGCCCAGACTCTGTGATCTGCGACTTGGAAAATGTAAAACTGGAACTTGTCATTTGGGATGTGAAGGTACATACCCTGGAGGTCAATGGAGACTGATCAGTTGCCAGGTGTTAAGGCTTTCCTGAATGAGGCCATGGTCTCAAGCTTGAGATGTTCTGGAGAAACTTACTTCAGGAAAGGTTGATCAATTGCTTAAACATGCTACTTTTTCTCAATACCATGAAAACCCTGGAGCAGAAGACACGAGACTGGTCTTTTAACACTCTCTATACAAGGGAGTGCAAGTCTTAACTGATCCAGATTTGGATGGAGGAAAAGCAGAAGAGTCCTTGCCCGAGGCAGATGATCACATAACTGAAGTAGGTATCTTCCCTTTATCAGAGACAACTGACCATGCATCCATTACACTTGACCAAACCTCTGAAAAGTGAGTGAGTTGAGCTCTTACTGGAACTTAAGGAAGAGGAATGCTCCAAAGGAGAGGGAATAAGCCCTTAAGGCTGGTCCTCCCCTCCTTAGGAAAGGAATAGGGGTTTGAAAACTTCCTCATTAGGCCTTTCCAATAACCCCATCTAGCCGCTATGTTGCAAGAGTGAAGTCAAAATTGGGGTTGCTTTTTGGACTGAGGCTGCATCTAATTAAAGAAACTGACTTTCCTTAGAGGCAATCATGATGAAAAACACCTTCTGGCCTGTTTCAACAGCCAAGGTATGGATGTGAGGCAACAATGTTGTTGTTCCTTCATGTGTTGAGATGTGATGGAGGGAATGATCCCTCCAAAGAGGGCCTTTCTCTCCCAAGAAGCTGCCTTAAGGAGGTTTCTACTGTGTTCAGGTAAGACCTCAGAAGTATCCAAAGCAACATCTCTGCAACAGTGCCATGGACAAGTATAAGGAATGTCAAAATATTTTGGCAACTGCCTCCAGAAAGTGCTGCAGGCAAATCTGGAGATAGTGATTTCTCCTTCAAAAGAGTGAAAGAGGTTACACACAAAAAATCTTCATGCAAGGCAACAGTGATGAGCAATCTAGCCTTAAGTTCCAAAACCTCCAGGATTATAACAGGAAGGTGAGCCCAGGTCCCGTACTCACTCTCAACTGTCACTGGACTGTTGGCTTAGTGAGGCTGCTGCTCTCCACCCACCCACCACAGGGACACGTGACTTGCTCTCTGCCCTAGAATTTTCACCCAGGAAGGGGGGTCCTGGACCTAACTGTAACAGGCATTGACCGGGTTGGAACTATCATCATTGTCCTAGGGCATTATTTGTATCCACTGAGACCGATTCCATATACTCTAAGGTCAGGGAATGTCCTTACTCTCAGGTCAGGGAGTGTCCTTCACCACCGAAGAGCTAATCCTCTTCTTATATGACCTATGGACTCAAAGAAGACCCTGTACGTTCTAGAGATGAGGTAGAAGAAGGACCTTTCTTCCTACCCATATAAGTACATCTACTTTTGATAAGGCCCCACACCTCGTCTAACAATAAGGAGTAGAAAGGACACCAACTTTGTCCAACTGCAATTCGTACACACAAGGCAAGTGTGATATGTATCCCATGGGGCTGTTTTATACCCACAGTTGCCTTGATATCTGCAAACAAAAAATCTGAAAACACTGAATGACTAAAAAAATGTCTATTATAATATTAACGCATTTTAAGGTAAAACACTCCAACAATATGGAGACCTGTATACAGATGACAGAAATGCATGCTAGACATGAGCAAAAGAAATATTTCTGTAGAATATGTCAATTTCAATTGATCCAATTATGTTGTCCATAAATAGTAGAATGACTACTGTTTGTGGACCTATGACTTTGAGAGCAGACTGTGTCTATTAATTCTAGTTTTGAGCTTTCTAAAATTTTTCCATCTAATGGGAAGATAGAATGTATATATATGGAGGAGGGTAATTCTGCAAGCAAAGCAATTGCAACAGATAACATATTGCTGATAATATTTTGTTCAAATTTTGTTTTTATTACTATTTAATTTATTTCAATATATATTAGTTCTTGGCTCAAAAGAACCAATTACAATATTATTTCACATCATTACATACTGTACTTTTGTTTTATTTTTAATGCACTTTTAGGACACATTCTTGTTAGAACAGCCCTCAGTGTAAGGCTCCCTAACTTATAATGCAGGTCACCTGTATCATTCTCATGTACAGCATAATAAAGGGAATACTCGGTCAATAAAACTCTGCATATCAACCCGGTACCTGAGTGGCACACTTTTTGCACTGTGCCTCATCTAAACAGTCCCCTGCCACATTTCTTAGCTCCTCTTCTAAAGGGTTGTCCTTGAGATCTAGCCATCTCAGTTTCTGCAGCTTATAGAAACTGACTGGTAGGAGTGTTAGCTTGTTTCCCAGCAGGTCAAGGTGCTGTAGATTTACGAGGCTGCCAAAGTTATCAGGAAGACTCTCCAGGTAGTTTTTACTAAGGTCTACCTTAATAAGATGCTTCAATGTACAGAAATCATCCTGCAATAAAACAACAAAACAATTAGTAGCATAGCCATCCACTCTTAAAAATCATCTGTATTACATAAGAAGGTTAAGTTCAGTTTTCTTTGTCACATTTTGGTTTTGTAATGGACACCTGAACCAAAACTCTCTTGCAATTCAATTTTTTAAAGTTTTCCTGATGGGTTTCTACTTGCCAATACCATCCACAGTCTATCCCCTTGGGGTACAAGACTTAGAGTAAAAAGTCTCCTTGGTGTCTACACTTGGGGTTCAAATACAAAATTTGGGGGTCTCTGATGTGCACATGGAGGTTGTTGTTATAGGGTTTAATGCCATTTTTCAGCACAATATAGGCTATACATGGCTGCCAGTATTTATGGTAGAGGAAGAACCTGGGAAAGCCCCAGAAAGAAACACTAACCAACAAGAGGCTACCCGCAAGCTTTCTCACATACCCACACCAAATGAGGGTAAAGGGATACACTGCATCCATTATAATCTAAAAATTTTCATTTTCCTTTATCACTCTTTAAACATCTCCTTTGATAAATAATCTTGAATATGAGTTACTAAGGTACCTCTGAATGTCCCATAAAAGAAGAGTGGGGTTGGGGTTTAAATGACTGAATAATCATATTTGTAGGTAAATTAATTTATTCTAATGAAGTTAACTTTTCTGTATAAATTTATTTTCAGCAATATCAATATTTAAAAAATCATTAGAAACATTACTCCAAGAGGCTTCAAATCACATCACATATGTACCAGCAAAAATATTATGCATTATGTCACTGCTTTTTTTATTCAAATGTGGATTCAATTTAGCTACATTGTCAATTCAGAACGGAACAATATTTAATGAAACAAATGGAGATCTGTCCAGAGAAACAAGGCAGGATATCATTTTTGCATTGTTCTATCAGTAACATATTGATGCTGTAATTTCATGGCAAGTAATCACAAAATTTCTACTCATTCTTGTGTACACATCAGAGTGCCAACTTGGGAATTTTAAGTTCCTTACAAATATGGATCTGGCTCTTCAATACTGAAACCTCCCTATGAAGCTATGCCATTCATGCAATGGGTACACTTTTTTCTTGGTTCACTTGCTATAATTAATCACACTTTTTAATGATTAGAATGTTAGCTATTTTAATGATCTTTAAAAAAAAAAATTGAAAACAGTTTCACTGGTCAGCTAAATATACATACAGCCAATACTCAGATAAGGCTTGCATGCCTTCAAACTTTTTTTAATTTGCCTCCACCCCTACCCCACCTTTTTATTTTAACTTTGTTTAAATTTGCTTCCATCCCTACCCCACCTTTTTATTTTAATTTTGTTTATTACAATAAATACAAATGAAGAGTTATAATACAATGGTTTACATTAAATTGATTATAACAATGCAAAGAACACTTCTGCAAATTGTAAATCACAGTTGGCACTTGATTAGGTTCTCATTGATACACTTTTCATATTGAATACAAGAGGTATACCACATTTGTGATGATCACACTGAAACCAAATTAAAAGAAAAGAACTGAAACATGAATTTCACTTGAGAAGATTTATTTAACTGGTATTTACTTTTTAGTGTTGACACCAGTACACATTACCAATGTTCTCAGTGATCAATATTTCATTGTACAATATTCAGTACAAAGTATTGAGGTCTTTATTTATCACATACCTGGTACACTTTATATATTATAGCATGTGCAATTTCATATTTTTGACATGACAATTTAAAATATCACTTTATATGATTCTGATTGGTCCAGATAAGCCCATGAAATTCTTGCACAGTGTTCTCTTTAATGATTGGTTGAAACCGTGGCAAAATTCTCATTATACAGCCTTCTGGCAATTTTAGCTTTTACTACTACCTATGAAAATTTTGGCAGCCATTTTTCAAACTGATTGGCAAAAGTGTAATGGGTAATAAATGGTCATGTCTGTCTGAATATGGCCACTTCACTATAGAATGGGTTGCTACACCATGTAGAGCCTATCATGAAAATGGTACTAAATCCCCCAAACAACAACAAAAAATAAACCTAAGGCAATTGATCAATTGACAGCTCGCATGGGGTAGAGGGGTGGATGGTATACCTGCAACATAAAATTTGTCCAATATGCATGAGTGGTTCAAATGTTAACTTATAGGAGTAAATAAACTCACCTCTTTTCACAGAAGAATGTGGACATAATATGGTCTTCCAAATCAGAAAATGTTATCAATCATGTTTATGCTGTAAAATAGCTCAAACAATCTCATGTTTATTTTTATTTTTGACTCTAAATAAAATGTGACTATGTCTATAGTTCCAAACAGAATATTTGCTGATTTTGTTGTCCTAGGGTTTAATGCCATTTTTCAGCACAAGATAGGCTATATATGGCTATATATGGCGGCCAGTATAACTGGTGGAGGAAGAACCCTGGAAAACCTAGGGAAGAACCACCAACCCACGAGAAGCTACTGGCAGGCTTTCCCACATACCCATGCTAGCAGAGCCTTGGACTTGAACCCACGCAGACAGAGGTGAGATGGCAGTGATCCTGAATGATAAGCGCTTTAGACCACTCGGCCACTCAGGGCCCCAAACAGAATAGTGCAAATATCCAGTCAAAAATACAACAGTGTAAATCTGGAGTATCAACAGTCATAATCACTCCTTCACATGAATGTTCATGAAACTTACACACTTCTGCTGTTTCTCTAACTTAACTATGTGACATTAAACTGAACAGACATTCTGTGTTAAAAAATTAAATTTGTTGTCTGAGTAAAAGATTCGATTTTATCAGAAATATATTTGCTCTTTGAATTATAATGGTAAAAAAACGTTTGAATATGTGCTACTGATTAAAGAAATGCACACTATTTTTAATGTGCAACAAATGGATGGTGCAGAGTTAGAAAGAACTAAAAATCAGCAGGTTTCTTACTCATCCGTCATGCAAGCCATCCACAAAGTTTCAGCCAGGAATTATGTAGAATCAATGTTACTGTGCTGAAACCATTTTGATTATTTCAGTCGCTGTGAATGTGCTTATCCTTATCCCAAATGGAAGCCATCCATAACATTTAGTATCTGTAGATGGTTGAGAACTTGAGTTATTGTGTGGAAACCACACTGACCTTGACCTCTGACCTTTTGATCCCAAAACCAATGGGATTCTTCCTTACCCTAACTGCAAGCCATCCACAAGGTTTGGTAATTGTAGATGGTAGACAACTCAAGTTATTGTGAGGAAAGTAAACTGGTGACAGATTAATGGACATCAAAACATAATACACTCTGTCCTATGGTGGGCAAATACAAATCCAGGTTAGTTTTTAGTTATGTTCAATTTGTGCTTTTACTACCAGCTTATATTGTTTAAAATGCTACAAAAATATGGTATTCACCAAATTGCTGCTTTTAAACATTCTTCAAATACATTTCTTTTAATATATAACAACAGTGACCTTTTACACACTGCCCCTTGTACTGTTTGGACCTCTTGCATATTGCACTCATAAAATAAAAACTGAGTGAAATTAGGATTTTACTAAAATAATTGGGTATTTTTCACGTTTAAATGATAATCATTTAAAATTGAAAAATGCTGAATGCATTTTGTTTATGTTCTTGTGAAATATATATTTCTCTGCACTCATGTTATTTTTAGAGACACTCTCTCTACCAAGGACCTCTGTACATTAATCAGATTTTATACTATTAATTTTGTATTAGGTTCAATGCACAGTCACTTCCAATCATGGTAGAATGTGTCCACAAATCACATGTTTCTGATGAAACCTCATTTCCATCATGTTTTCTGGACAATATAACAGTCTGATTCAATAAATTTATCAATATTATCTGAAAGAATACTTTTCAATATCAATATTGATGCTGAACTGTTATTTGGCTGCATAAAACCAAGAACTTTAATTTTTCAGTAGACTTTCAGCCTTTGAAGATTTTCTTCATCATTTTTCCCAACATTTTTCAGTGTCTGTGTGATATCTGAATGCTTAATTTCACACAAGAAATGAGTAAGCAGGTACACTGCCAATTACAACAATAAAAGTTTGACTGGTTCACCATACTTATTTACATAATAAACAGGTGCCTTTTTATTTATCAATAATATAAGTGGCAGCAGACAATAAAATTCGATAAGCATTTTTTAATATATATCTATGCACAAAATCTTCATCTTCTGAGTGAGAGAAGAGTGTACGCATATGTGGTATGTGTACAGAAAGGAAAAATTTGTTGACTGTCTTAACTACATGAAATACAGGAATAAGCTGATTATCTGGGGTACTGTTATATGCAGATGGTGCTGTCAATTTACCTGTATCATTGTGAACTGGCAAAGGTACAGTATGTCATGAAAGTATTGAAAGTATTATGAAAGTCTTGCAAAGCAATATTTTTCATATTTTTAGTATATATCAATGATAAGTACTCACTGCCAAAGTCTTGAGCAAATTACAGGACAAATCTAGTCGAATGGCTTTAGTCAGTGGTACCTGAAATAGAGAAGTACAATACAAGTTGAGACCAAAATAAAGCTATCAAAATTTTAAAAACCTTCTACCAGGTACCCATCAATCCTAATGATCAGTTACCCAGGTAACCAGTCAAAGGGAAATTTTATTAAATTTTACAAACCTGATGTTAAGTCAATATTTATTCAAAAATCCCATAAATATCACTACCTCATGTCATCAGTACAAGTCCAAGAATTAACATTTTCTGATAAAGTTCTGAAATCCCTCCATCATTGTCTAGTGCACTGTCATGGTCCAGTCATATTCTCCGACTCCCTTTCCTTGGCCTCACTGTCATATGCATATGCTTATTTAGAGACTGAGCTTCAGCTTTGTAAGTAAGACTTTGATCATACAAGTCTGTGAAATCTATTCAAGGTTGCAACTGAATATGTCAGTGTGTGGCAAGATCAAATAACCACCCTCTGTTACTTTCCACTGTACTAAACTTGTGACTAAAATCAAGAGTTGTCATGTAGGAAAACAACTAGGGGATTAAAGTCAATTATTTACTAGAAGAGGCAAACCTCTGCTTGGCACTAAAAAGTACATGTATTTTTAACTCAATCAAATGGATTGTCAACTTGAAAACATGAGTGCTACCTGTACAGGGACTAGCAGAAAACTTGTATATGGTAAACAGGGTACCCTATGGTTCATTTTACTGCCCCAGTTTATTATCAATGGGTGGGTACCTGAGTACCCAAATACCCAATGGAATCTTTAGATCTAAGAAAGTTGCTTTTGTAAAATTAACAATTACTCCACAACTCAAAAGAATGTGAACATTAATTGCATGATGATGTCATAGATATGACAACACTTTTGTAACTACAGTGTAGTCATATTGTAGCTACTATGAACTCTGGCAATGACAAGAATTAACAGAACATATTTGCAGCTTCCAATAGATATTGTAAGTCATTGTGAACAAAATTTATATACCAAATAATTATTGTAACATGCCTGTGTTACAAACTGTGTTGCCAGAAGTTACGGAATAGTGCGCAATCTACAAGAGGTTTCTCAACATCTGGGCATTATATTATCCAATGATGCCACTTGGCACACACACATTAAATACATCGGCAATAAAGCCTTGGAGAAATTAAATTGCTTAAAAAGTCTCTGATTCGAATGAGATCAATTATCCTTGGAAAAAAATCTACAAATCTATATTATTCCAATTTTTTACTATGCTGACCACATTTGGGACAATTGTACAATGCACGTTAAAGACCTCCAAGAAAAAATAAATGTTGAGGTGATGAGAATAATAATGGGTACAGCCAGAAGTGCATCTCCTTCACAATCGTATCCTGAAACTAGCTGGGAAAGCCTAAACTCTTGCTATTACAAACATAAACTGCTTCAATTATTTAAAATTGACCATGGACTAGTTCCCACATATCTTCAATCCTTAATCTGACCATTATTACATAACAGGAGACCTATTCCATTCAATCCTTGAACGATCTTTGACCCCCAATGTGCAGAACGACCTTGTTCTACAATTCATTTCTACCTTCTACAATTTGAATATGGAACTTGTTACCCAATGAAGTGAGAAACAACCCATCAATATATAATTTTAAAGCCTACCTGATTCACAACAAAGAAACAACACAGTGTTACTACTATGCTGGTGATAGAATGTCACAGATCATTCATGCTAGGCATGAAACAAATTGCAGTAATATTATGATTTTACATATGTATCTAATAATTAAGTATTGCTCCTGTGGTTAAACTGAAAATGCAAAACACTTTTTCTAGATTGTTCCAAATATTCAATCTTAGAGATCAATTCCTATACACACTTCCTTTCGCTCTTACGATTCAAACAATATAATTTGGCAACCCTATGTTAACTGCAGAAAACAACCAAATATTTCAAGCTGTGCAAAATTATATTAGGATGACCAAGAGATTTAATTAATTGACTGCACTCAGAACCATCTGAATTGCACTGTTAGTTTTATTCATTGTTATGCTTTGCATGTAAGTGTCTGCACATTTTCTGTAAAACCGTTGGTACCGGCATCGAGATCCTTTCTTGGTGGGGAGACAGTGCTAACGAGGTTATGCTTTCTACTGAATCCCCCAAATCTTATGTTTGTAATTGCATCTGACAAAGTCTCTCTCTCTCTCTCTCATGAACGAACGAACGAACGAAGCTGCCCTCCACCGTACCAAATATAACATACTCAAAAAGAAAGAAGGTACAACTTCGCTTATGGAGACTTGCTACGTTACCACGTAATAAGTAACAGTTATAACTACCAAATCCTTCACTGGCACTGTTGTCAAATTGCTGAGACTTAAATCAAGTTCACCATCGATAATTTCATCTTTAAGATTATCTTTTGGCATTTTGCTGCTGTACAGTTTCTACCGTTGCACAATATACGACATCCCCTTAAATACGTGCAACTTCCGGTTTTTCTGCAGTCCAAATTTGCTGCTGGTGATTGGCTGTTTAATACCATTTATTTTGTGAAAATATATTGTATTTGAAGTTGTCAATCAAATTTTGTTAATCAGTTACAATATGATATTCGGGTGTGTATAATATATTTTGTCCTTTATTTTCCTGATATAAAAGACGTCATTGTCTATGATTTGTAGAAAGCGCTATCTATCTATCTATAAATACGTTGACGCTGTCACACTTGACTATTAAGCAACGGGTGGTACGTGGTCAAAGATAAAGTAAAGATGGAAGTGATAGGACAGTCAGAAGAGTAATGATAGGAAAGGCAGAAATAAGTAAAAGTGTGTCAGTGTACGTTTTCGTCCCTTCATACTCAGACCAGTCCGGTTACCGTAGCGGCAATGAGATATGGAACCTCAACCGGCATAGCCCTGAGAATCACTAGGTCTTACTTGTAGCTGACTAGTTCATTAGAATGTGATTTTGGAAAGCTCCTGCTTGTGAGATACCAAGTCAGGAGCTTCTGCAATTATTGATGGTAATTTGTTCCAAGTCCCTATTGTACATGGGAAGAAGCTGAACTTGAAACAATTTGTCGATGCTGACTTTAACTGGAACTTTTTCCTGTGGTTTGCCCTAGTTTGGCTATATGCCAGGGTCAGGTATTTGTCTGCTGGTATGTCCACTAGGTTGTTCGCAATCTTGTACATTATGGTTAGCTGGGCCTTGGTTCGCCTAGATTCGAGTGATTCCCACTGGAGATGGTTGAGCTTTGCACTGACACTGCTAGTGTTATTTGTGGTAAATCTAGCCGCTCTCCTCTGAACCATCTCTATCTTATTTGTTAGATCTTTACTATGTGGGTTCCACACAGTCGAGCAATACTCAAGACCTGGTCGAACCAGAGTGAAATATGCCGCACTTTTTACTTCTTCATTGTTGATTTGGAGGTTGCGGCGCAGGAAACCAAGGTTACTGTTCCCTTTTTTCACTATCTTGTCTATGTGCCTTTTCCAAGAGAGGTCTCTAGACAATTCCACCCCGAAATATTTTGTTGCCTGCTCATTGGCTAACTTGTGCCCCTTAAGAGTATATTCGGACAAGATTGGTGATTTTTTCCTGTAAACTCTTAGGATGCTGCATTTTTCTGGATGGAACGACATACCCCAAGTTCTTTCCCAGAGGGCCAGTTGGTTCAGGTCTTCTTGAAGGATCTCACAGTCCTTGGAGACATTTATTTCCCGGTGGACTATACAGTCATCTGCAAAAAGTCTTGTGTTGGATTTGACGCTTGCAGGTAGATCATTGATGAACACCAGGAAGAGTATGGGACCCAAAACACTCCCCTGTGGTACCCCACTAACAACTGGTGCTGGGTCTGATGTTGCTCCATCTACTATAACTCTCTGCGATCTATCTGATAGGAAATCTCTGATCCATTTCTGTGTGTTACCCCTGATGCCATAGTGGTCCAACTTACTGAGGAGTTTTTCATGGGGGATACGATCGAAAGCCTTACTGAAGTCAAGGATTGCAAGGTCATACTGCTTCCCTCTTTCTAAGGATTTGGCGAGCTCACCCACTAGGGTTATGAGCTGTGTTTCACAGCTTCGTCTGGCACGGAAACCATGCTTGCAGTCTGTTAGAATGTTGTAGCGATCTAGATGTTGCATCATGTTGCTGACTATGATGTGTTCAAGCATTTTTCAGCAGATACTTGTAAGGGAGACCGGTCTATAACTGCTGGCCTTGAATCTTTCTCCATTTTTGAAGATAGCTGTAACGTTTGCTGTTTTCCAGACATCAGGGACATAACCTTTTGAGAGGCACTTCTGGTAAATATAACTCGGGTATGGTGCACACTCTTCTGCTAGATCTTTCAGGATCCTTGCTGGAATCATGTCTGGTCCTGAAGCTTTCTGTGGGTTAATTTTCCGCAACAAGCTGTATACACCTTCTACAGTAACTTGGATGTCAAGCATTGGTGGGTAACGATCTCCATGTAGGCTTGGTAGATCACTCTTATCCTCTTGTGTGAAGACTGACTGGTATTGACGATTCAGTATGTTAGCCTTGTCGGATGCCTCTGAATGTAGTTTCCCGTGTTCCTTGAGTGGTGCCACACCACAGCTGTCTCTACGTAAGGACTTAATGTAGTTCCAAAATCTCTTCTGCTTGTTTGGTTGTTGTTCTTGATGTGGGTTACCGACTTCTATCAATTTTTCAATATATCTCCAGTAAGCCTGCCGTTCTAAGCGTTGTGATCTTGCTTTTGCTTCTTTGTATAGTTTCCGATCTCTTGTTTTTCCTGTTGTTTTCTGTCTTGCAAACAATTTGTTCCGTCTTCTGTGCTGGGCTCTAATGGATTTGTCTATCCAAGGTTTGTTTGTTTTGTTTCCAGATAAGGTCTTAGATGGTATAAATTTATCCATTAACCGTTTGATGTTCTCCTTAAACATTTTCCATGTGTCATTTGCAGAAAGGTTATCTGTTTCACGTATGAATGATTCTTGTAATAACTTAAATTCTTCACGTAACTGGCCATAGTCTGCATTCCTGTATTGGAAGACTTTACGAGCTGATTTCTTCACTTTCATTTGTCGTAGGCTGGACTCTATGTAAACTGCTTCATGGTCAGCAATTCCTGGTATGAATAGTGAAGTGGGGCACTTTAGCGTCAATGGGAATTAGCATTACAGAGACCCCTGGGTCACTTTAGCGTCAAGGGAAAATTAACATGGAGAAAAATCCTGGGTCACTTTAGCGTCAAGGGGAATTGAACATGGGAATAAATCGTGGGTCAATCTAGCGTCAAGGGAAAATTAACATGGAGAAAAATCGTGGGTCACTCTAGCGTCAAGGGGAATTGAATATGGAGAAAAATCGTGGGTCAATCTAGCGTCAAGGGGGAATTGAACATGGGATTTTTTTTTTTTTTTTTTTTTTTTAAATTTTTTTAAAAAAGGGGTAGGCAATCGAAAGTCATTCTCTTTTCGAGAAATATGGGTGGCCCTGAAAAGGGCCTTTGGTTTTTTTTCTTCTTCTTCTAACTCCTTAACTTCTTCCACCATCCTCTTATTTTTTCCATCATTCCTTTCTTCTTCTTTTCTGTTTCCGGCATCCAGTCCGGTTGACCCATGGCTCGGAACTTCTCTTAGATTTTCATCCAGTTAGCGTTTAGTTTCTCTAGTTCTTCCTTTTTCTTTTTATTTTTTTCTTCTTTTCTTTCCTTTGACCACTTTTCTTTGATCTTCTTGACCTCTTCGGTCAGCACATTCCTCATTACTTCTTCCGATTTCTTAAGCTTGTCTAAGCCCCACTTCACAAAAGACCAATCTGTCCATTCTGCAATGTCTTCTAAAAAACACCTTACACTCGTCACATAAACTATCGCTTCTTTCAACTTACCCACTTTCACATACGGTGGGTTAATTAAACCTCTGATTCTCTTCTCCTCATCCTCTATCATTTCTTTTACAATATCGATGGCTAAGTGGAGGCTGGTTACTTGTCTTGAGACGAAGTCTTTTGTCACTGCATGCCTCCATTCCTGTTCAAGCCTTTCTGCTACATTCAATCCATCCACCATCCAATACCAACTTCCCATAAGGTTGTTATACAAAGCTGAAGCTGCTGGCATCTTCTTGTTTGCTTATTCCGTAGAATGGGCTCCAATGGCAAACACTGTTAGTTTTATACTTAAAGCGCGGACGTGATTGAAAACATCCCCCCATAGACATAAAATTGATATTACCTAGATCATGACCAAACAACGCGCGGACGGGAAGGAAAACATCCCCCTACTTTCTCATTTCGTATAATAAAACCCAAACTATACTCTTCACATACGCTAAGAAACAATAAACAATAATCTACTATTCACACAAACTTACGTGAGCAGTTACAAACACAAACACAAACACACATACACTCACACTATGAAAAAAGAGTTAGTGTTTATATTCACACTACTCTACCTACACACATTGGCAAATTAATAGTTATTTCTTTTCTAGAGTATTGGGTAGCCCTGAAAAGGGCTGTTGGTTTTTTTGAACTCCAGATGCACCTATCTAATGATGGCACCTTCCTGGCCTGGCGCCACACACGCATCTTCTACTCCAGTCTTTCCAGTTGACTCGTTTGGCTGGGAGCGCAGAGGGAGGATGATTAGCTTCATCACCCCAATCCTCTGTCTCTGGTATCTTGTAAGCCATCCTCTCTCCTATTTTCTTTTCCTCCTCTTCCCTCTGTCTTCTCTCCTCCTCTTCCTTCTTTATTCTTTCCTCTTCTACTATAGCCTCCGCAGCCAGTTCATTTAACAGGCGCCTGACATATTCCAGATGTATCTGGAGTTCAAGAAGTTTGCTTATTCTGGTATTCATTCTGGTGTTGATCAATCAACAAGGGTAGCTAGACTGCCCAGCGAGTTTCAATTTATAGTGAAAGCGCGGACGTGAAGGAAAACATCCCCCTTAAAACATAAAATTGATCTTACCTAGATCATGACCAAAAAAAACAACGCGCGGACCTAAAAGAAACACTCACTTTTTTATGCTACCCATCACTATTCTAAAAAATTTTATTAAACCAATAATATACTATTCACATACGCAAAGCAATCCAATTCTACCCCAAATCTACTCTCCCCACACCTCAAACACCAAAAAAAGACATCATCTTAATCTACTATCACCACCAACGTACGTGAGCACTTACAAACACACAGTCCTATACACTAACACATACCCTCACACTATAAAAAAAGAGTGTTTATATTCACACTACTCTACCTACACAAATTGGCAAATCGATAGTTATTTCTTTTCTAGAGTATTGGGGTAGCCCTGAAAAGGGCTGTTTTTTTTGTTTGCTATGGCAGTCTTTTAGTTTCTAAGAATGCGATGTCCTCTGAGGATAGACTTTCTGGCCATAGGTCTGCTTCTTCGGAAAGGAAGAAGAGCTCTTTGGTGTCGATACGACAATCGACAAAGCCTCTGTCAGGTTCAGGTTGCTGCTGCTGCTGTTGTTGTTGTTGCTGTTGCTTTTGTCTCTGAAGTCTGTACTTCTCTGTCCATTCTTCTTTCTCCCTGTTCACTTCTTCTCTGAAGAGCTCTTCTATCAGGTCTTCAGTGACTTTTAACATTCTCACATTCTCTATCTCTTCTGGCTTCGGTATCAGACTGTGTCTGACCCTATGCAAATTTACGTAGGCTTCGTTGAGCTTAGCTAGTTGGAGCACATCTTCGTAGGAGGATGAGTCGACAATGGATGGTTAGACCGGAAACTTCCCCGGTTCTTAAAGTCAAAGCGCGGACGTGAAGGAAAACATCCCTCCACGGTTATCGAGCCGCAACGTTCAATGAGTGTCATGAGAAGGATAGTAAGAAATTAAAGAGCATGAATCCAACATTCTTATAGTCAAACAAAAGACAAAGGCATTTTTTTTCAAAACACAACATTTTTTATTCAAAAATCACTTAACACTAACCAACAACAACTCTAACATTTTTTAACAATAATCCAACATTATAACATTAAACATTTTTTTCTTCAAAAAAATGGCAAACATTTTTTCTCAATTTACTGTCTACTTTAAACAGGGCTGACAACGTTGTGAATGAAATTGTGATTTCCACTGTTGGAAGTCATTAGGCCATTGATGGACACTACGTTTCCTAGCTTGAGACAAAAGATCAGCATAATGGTCACAAAACCATCGATCTACTTTCACATCGTTTCTAGAAGAATGACGAGGATCAAAATGAGTCACTAAATGTTCTAAGGAATAGCCCAGGCTGCGATGATGCAGAAAATACACCACACACCAAGGAATCTGTGCCTTGTAATTTCACATTATTGAATCGGGTGGTTTGAGCATTTCTTCTCATAAAGTCGATGATATCGTCTTCCAAAGGGGGCAATCCGTACGAATCGAAATATTCCACACATCCTTCTTGAGGAAAGTAAACGGCTACCCAGTGGGTTCCTGGGAGATGACTGTCGTCCGTGTTAATGACATAAACTTGATGGTCTTGAGGTTTGCGATGAGGGAGTTCATCTTTAGCACAGACGACAGGATTCCAAGAAGCCGTATACGAACTGTGGTTCAAAAGGTAATAAAGTTCCCAGGTATCCATTGTTTTGTGTGTTGTTTTTTTTTTCTTCTTCACGGGTAATAATAAGTCGTCAATTCGATCCTGACTTTTTGCTTGAAAATGTCTGACAAATAACCGTTTCTTCGTTTCGTCTCCTCACTTTGATTCAGGAGAGCTTTGATACGATGGATCTCTTGAGTGGTTAATGGTGGACAAGAATGTTCACGCAAGTCTTTATACCACTGATGCCACACGTCTTCGTCCGAGATGAGACTCCAAGCTTCGTCCAGATACTCGTCCAATTTTTCTTCTTGACTCAACATCAGGCATTTATCGTGTTGAATTTGACTGGGATGAGCGTTTTGACATCCATAGCAATTTTTCTTGATCAATTCCGTCATTTTTTCCACCAAGTGTTTGGCAAAACAGCAGACTAAATGGGCTTCTTGTTCTGGCCATCTCGACTTCATCATGATATCTTCTTCGTCTTTGTCTTGGGATTCTTCTTCCCCAGTTTCCTCACATTTCATCTCCAAAGTTTCTCCACTAGGTAAAGAGGGATAACAGTCTTCCATGGTTTCTAGTAATCTAGAATGACTTCTCTCAAACTGTTAATTTCTATAGTATTATCGAATTCTGCATACAGGATGACGTTCACTGTCTCGTCCAGTGGCCTTGCAAACTGAAGTTCCACACGAATCTGGCCAGATTTTATAGGGTGGAAATGTCCCTCGTCGCTGCCTTGGTCAGGAGTGAAATGGAAAGCCCACAAAGCATAGCCTCCTGCATAATCCTCGTACGTAATGCCGTGACTGGTGTTGGTTCCTAACTGTCCCGTGGCTTCGTACAGTGACAAGTACGACCTCAAGTAATTTTTCTTGTCAAAGTTAGGTTCGAAAGGTCGGGTACACAAGGTCTTGCCATCGCGACTGACTTCGACCTTGGACACGTCAAAGTGTTGAAAGTAGAAAGGATTTTTAGCGATAGCTCCGTTGAAGGCTGTATTCTCGACCATACCAACGATTAAACGTTTGGGTAACTGTCCTTGGAACAGATGATCTTCGATCATGGATCGCTGTCCCCTAGGAATGGTGAAGGTTTTCACTTCCACACGTCGGATCGGATACTTGGCGGTCGTTCTGCTCAACGTCTGACTGATGTCGTTTCCCACTTTAGGTAACACTTCCACACGACGTACGTAGAGTCTGGCTTCTTGGTTTTTGGTTTTGTAATTATCGTCACTATCAGCTATTAAATGGAAAGCGGTACTGCTGCGATTCAGTCTCAGGCGGACATCCACCCCGTTCAGCAAATACTTTTCTTGCAACCACATGTCCAAATGCAAACGATCCATCAGTTCTAAACTGTGTCCGTCTTTGATTTTGTCTCTTCGTTCTACAAATCCCGCATTGTGGTCTTTGGTTGTATCAGTTTTGAATGTTTCAAATTCGCCTGCATCGTCAGCTTCCCATACCACACAGGCATTGAGATGAGTGTTCTTGGCGTCTATTCCGTACGTCAAGAGATTTTCCAGGTACGCTCGATAAGGGTAAGTATCCATGCTGCTGCTGACTAGTTTGTTATTCAAGTACAAGTCCACTCCGCTAAACAAGGAATGCATGAAATTGTTGACGGGAGCTAATGGCTCAGTGTCTATAGCATTTCCATCCTTATCTTGAACTTTGACTTTCAAGTACAAGTAACTGCTATTCAGATCGATGTAATCTTCGGGCTGTCCTTTGATTTCAAACTCGATGAGAGCGGAATCGGTCAATGAGGAGACGGGATGAAATTCCACCCACTGGGATTCTTGCATGGTCATCATGGTGGGTGGCATGGCAAACAGATCCAGTTCCGTCTTGGAACAGGCGCAAGACTCTCGCTGCATCATTTTTTTGTTGCTGTGTCTCAAGAATCGAAAACGTCTAAGTCTCGAACGGTTCTTCTTTTCTTGGTCTTTCTAGCTTTAGACGTGTGAAGTCTGGTGAAAGGATGTTTTCTTCATCGTCTCTTTCTGCCTTGTCCTTGCTGAATGCCTGACTAGGTAGCGTGCAGGGCATTTATAGGTGTTTCTCGGCGGCCCAAAAGGTCTTTGCCCGTTTGCAGCAAGACATTTTTGCCTGCCCTCATGAAGGCTTCTTTAGGGTTTTCTTTGTCGATGATGACATTTTGGAGAAATTCTTTGCCTTGCGTCAGTGCCGCATCTTTCAAGGCGTGCAATCCGCGTGTCACCATCGGTTTCAAGACTGGGGCCACCGAACGAAAGGCCGATTTTAACATATCTCCTAAACCGTGTCCTCGCTGCCGAGCAACCCCTCGATACGCTGGATACATGACTTACGAGTCGTGAGAGAACCGTTTTCGAAAATGGAGTTTCACCGTGACTTTTCCTTTGGTGAATGGAATATTTTGTCCCAAATCTCCTTTTATAGCAATGTTGACCGCGTCCAAATAGGACTTGCTGACAGGCAAATAGTGAGGATGTACAAATTCGCGGTGGACGTGGTAAGTGTTTCCACCTTCCTGGTCACTGGTCGTGGTACTATCCACTTTGAAAGGAATGACACGCAGTAACGGCACAGAGGTGTGTCCCACCACGTTACACTCCACCACATCGGAGTACACGAATATCAAATTCAGTCCTTGGTTCAGTTCTACAGGGAATCGAAAAAACTTGTAAAATTCCGTATTGCTGTTGATCTTCGGTTTAAAATTTGGAGCCATTTTTGTGTCTCCACCTAAAATATCAAACAAGTCACGATTAAAACTGATGGACAACGTTTGGGTATCCTAAAATTTCATCAGTAAGCGACGAGCCACTTTATGGTACTCCAGGGTGACACTTTTTTTGATTCTGTTCAGGGCTTTGCCAAAGGCTAACTCGAACCTGGAATTAATGGTGTCCACCAAATGTTGGCCACTAAAATAAAACCCTGAAGCAATTTTTAAAGTGTAGATATTGAAGGGTGAATTGTTGGATGGTCTTGTGTCCCCTGAGAACACGATGTCATTCATGGCTTCTTGTAATTGTTGGTTCAGGATTTCGACCTCAAAAGTGTTTTGCTTTTCAGTGATGTTTTGGATTTGTGTAGGGTGAATCATTTCTACTAAAGCCACTTCCCAATGGGCTTCGTGATCTAAATGGATGGCTTGAGGTAATTTAGCTGTGTAACAGCACAACGTGTTGTGGGGAAACACCTCCATGGAACTGTCACTGGGTAAGGTTAAGTAAAATTGGTTTTGGTGACTCATAATTCCAGAGTTCTGTGGCTGTCCGAGGGGTTACTGGACGTCAGAGGCGTGTCTCCGCCCAAAATGGGGTTGTTGTTGTTATTGGAGTGGTGACTGGCACTAGCACTGGACACAAGGTTCCCGTGGTTCCCGTTGGAAGAGAATTTCAGGGAGGGATTAGGAAGCAGGTAACCGATGCAACTGCTCAATAAAATGGTCCACAATTGTTTGTCTCCTTGTTGCAAACTCAAATTGCCAATGGCTGCTCCGATGACACAATACACCACGAAGATTTGGCAGAAAAAGACGATTTGCGTTTTAGGCACACGTTCTCCACACCACACCCACAAGGGTTGTTTTTGTAAATCTTGCACAGAAGAACTAGGTGAAGGAGTGGTCGACGTAGCTGCGTCTGTGTGAAAGGGCATGATGGTCACTTCTTTTTATAGTCGATGACTTGCGAAGCGTCGATCCAAGAATCAAAACTGGGTGGATATCCTTTCCAACATACTTTGACTTCTTTGACACGTCGTTTGCCCACTTTACGGGTTCTGCGTTCGAGAATGCTTTCGATGTCGTACACGTCGTCTTCTTTTTTGGTGACACGTTGTAACTCGGGCAAATAAAACGTTCCTTTGAGCACTTCTCCGTTCATGTCTTCCAATTTATAGACGGCAGGATGACGGCCATGCACTCGTCCAGTGACACGAAACAATTCGGTCGTCCAGTTAGGTAAGTAACCTTTGTCGAAAGTGCGTTTGGTTTTGCCAATGCGCACCCAATCTCCTACGGTCAACTCTCCACTTTTCTTGGGGACAGCCCTCGTCGGGGACGTACCAAACAGGCGCTCAAACACCAGCACTTCGTTGTCGGGAGTCACTTCTTGTGGGGCACGTCCGATGCTTCGATGGTAAGATTGGTTGTACGCTTGCACCAGGTGCGGTAAGATGTCGATGTACTTCAGAGTGTGGTGATGCGTAAAATATTTCCACATGCGTTCTTTCAAAGTGCGTTGAAAACGTTCCACGATGCTGGCTTTGGTTTCGGGATTCTCGGTGGTAAAAAAATAAATGTCACGTTTCTTTAATTCTTTTTGGAAAGCTTGGTTCAGAAATTCGGTGCCTTTGTCCGTTTGCCATCGAAAAGGGTGACGACCGCTTTGTTTCAACACTCGTTGCAGGGCTCGCACTAACTCGCTGCTCGATTTGGAAGCCAAGGGCACGACCCAGGCAAATTTGGAAAAGACGTCGATGACACAAAACAAATATTTGTAGCCACGATTGTAACTGGCCAAATGAGAGACATCGGCAAAATCGGCTTGCCATTGATGATCGATGCCTTCCACTCGGGTGCGACTTCTGGCAAACTTGCGTCGAATGGGTTTGTGTAAAGTGTAGGTAGCTTGTTCTTGTAACCATCGTTACACTTGAGGTAAACGGAGACTTTTCAGTCGAGTTTTGGCAGCGCGATACAATTTTTGAACTCCTGCGTAACCTGCAGGATGCGAGGGATCGTAGTAAATGCTGGCTAAGACTTTTTCCATTTTTTGTGTTGGTTGGTGTGTTAATAAGGCACCCACTCTTGGAAGATGCTACTCTTTTTCTCTTGGGGTATTTTTTTGGATTGCAATGCTTTGCGTGTGCGACCTGCAATAGGTGTTGAAGAGGAGGATGTCTGAGCGGGGGATATCGGTTCTTGTTTAACTTCTGTCTTCACTTTCTTTTTCTCTTGTGATGAAGAAGGGGTGGCCATCATCTTTTTAATCCATCCAATTCTGGAGGTAGGTGGTGTTGTTAACTTTCGTAATTTTTCTGGTGGAGTTTGAAACCCTTCTTCTTCTTCTTCTCCTTTTTCTGTCTTGGTCACTGGTAGTGGTGGTACTGGTACTGGTACTGGTACTGGTGATGGTGCTGGACTTTTCATTAAGGTCTTAAAATCTTTCAGAGTGGGTAGAGCTGTTTCGTCTAAAGCTTTTTGGTGAAAGAGTTGCAGTCGTTGCAAGAGTTGACCGTACTTTTGCGATTTTTCTGTTTCGGACAAATCTTGGCGATCCATCAAGGACTGCAATTCGTGTTGTAACTGGGACATCTCGCTCAAATGGGGATTGGGAGGTAAATGCGGGGTGCGTTGTTCTTGCCACCGATGGTATTCCATCCATCGTTTGTAAGGCACTAAAGCTAGTTTTCGTCCTTCCATGGGGTTGTCAGGGGTCGATTCTGAGATTTTGGAACTTCCGAGGGCCTTTTTATCTTGCTCCCACCAGTCCTCCCAACATGGTTCCCAAGACTCCTTTCAGTAAGGGGCCTAACAAGAGGGGTAAAATGCCTCCATGTTGGACCAACATCTTCTTCTTTTGACGAATGGGAATTTTCTTTTGAACCATTCGGCGAAGAACGTGACGATGTTTGCCTAAGCATTGTTTCTGGTGTTTGGACAAAGGGATCGTGCCTTTCAAGACATTCAAACAACATTCGCACACGGTATCGATGACCTCTTTGGAGGCCGATTGAATGAGTTTTTTTCGTAGAGGTGGAGAAGCTTTGGACAGGACAGATAACATGTCCCCATGTTTGACTAAACGTGGTGGTAGTCCTTTCCTTTTCTTTCCTTGGGGTTTTCTGGAGGGTGACATCTTCAGGAGCACCAAAACACTGATACCCGACTTGGTCACAGGCCTTTTTTATACTGGAACGCGTCGCCACTGATTGTCTTTACGTCGTATCAACTTCATGACAGGCATGACACGTCGTGCAGGGGTACGTAACGGACTAAATCGAGCCAGTTCTTGCTTGGACAAATCCAGTAAACTTTGTAACATGCCCGATCTTTCTTGAACTTTGATTTTGGGAGAAGGTACTTTGTGAGCAGCAGCCACTGCCATTAAATTGGAGGGTCCTGCCACTGGGGAAGTTCTTTTTGGGGTCATCAACGGAGAAGTTCTTGGTGTGATCAACGTCTCCAAGTACTCTTCAGTTCTTGGTGTCATCAACGGAGAAGTGGATGAACGTGAGGATGCCGGAGACGCAGTCACTGCCGTGGCAGATCGTGGTTTGCGAGTGTAAGGTTGCGTCCTGGCTGAAGTGCCTCTCTTGCGACTAGTTTTCTTCTGTGGGCTTTTCTTTTTCTGGGGACTTTTTCTCTGTTTCTTTTTCTGAGGGCTTCTTTTCTTTTTCCGGGGTGGTGTCTGGTAAGAGGAGGGTCCCGCCAATGGAGAAGTTTTCCTTGGGGACCTGGTCTTTTTCTTTTTCTTCTTTGGGCTTCGTTGGACTTTTTTCTTGGGTATAACTTTGGGGGCATTAGGATCCCATCTTAAGAGAGAGCGAATGATGACCCCTCCTAGAGTACCGCTCCCTCCAGGTTTCAAAATGATTTGTTTTTTGGTTTGAGTGTCGATGCGGGGATCGGCCAGTTGGACCAAAGCGACTTTGTTTCGATCGAGAAAGCGTTTGGTTTGATGAGGAATCTGAATGATTCCTTGGAGTAATTGACATGCCGTCACCGTGAACCATCGTAAGACTTCTTTGATACTAGCTTCTAAGACACGAGCTCGTATTTGTGGATTTTTTTCTCGACTGATGCCATACAAGGCACGAATCAATTTGACGGGAAGATGCGACTGAAGGGACGTCATGTTCAAAATGTGTGTGAGACAGACGAAAAGGGTCTGAGGTTTTTATAGATTTTTTGTGGAGTGAAGTTAAGTCGAGGACGGAGACGTGTACAGGACAGGCCCTCCGTCTTGGCACCAGTGGTGAAACAAGTGGGTACGAAATCGCAAATCCTCGGGAGCCGTAGGTTTCAAATCGACGAGTAAATAGGCGTGTGGCGTTTGAGTGACTCGTACGCCTGAGTCAGCCAAGGCGTTCCTAACTGTTTGGCTAAGACTTGCACTTGCGATTTATCTCGAGGGCTTTTAAACAAGACCACGTAATGCGCATTGAGACTGATGGTGCGATGGGCTTTACTTTGTTGAAACAAATTTTGAGTGATGTAAACGACACTGGCATTACGGTGATGTCCTTTGCGCGTGAACCACAGTTTAATTTCTTCTTCGTCTTCTCCTAACATGTCGTCGAAAATGACCAAATGGGTTTGACGGGAGTCAGAGACGATGCCGTCGTCTTCTTTAGGAATGCCTTCCACAAATACGATGGAATCGCCTTGACTATCTCGCAAGAGGCTGTACGCCGATTGCCACTCTTTGTAACACCACACGATCCGCTGAGGTGGCCGATCGATCAAATGATGTTTATGTTCGATCAAACGTTTGACGAATTCGGTTTTGCCTGAACCGCTAGGTCCAGCAATGAGCATGTTAAAGGGATGGCGAAGATACAAAGCCTCCCAACTGGCACGATCTAAGTGTTCGTCGATGACTTTGACAGTAGAGGAAGAGGGAGCAGAGACAGCAGAGGTAGCCATAGTGTGAGAAATGTCACTTGTGACACGAAAACAAACAAGACGAGAGTTTATATACTTTTTTCAGAACACGTTTATTGAATGTTTCAAACATGAATACGAAAGACAAAAATACATAAAAGCCAAAGGCTTAAGTACAAGAATAAAAGGCACATGATAACCATTAACGTGGAATAAACACAAGTGTCTGTACAACAACATGTTTTGGGTAATGTTCTAACCAGTTCTATAGTAGGGGGTAAGGTCACACAAGTGTCCTCCCGAAAGGGTCTTTCAGGCCTGTCCACAACAGTCCTGTCCTGGGTGACGGGTTCTTCTGGCACCGTCACTAACACGGGTTAAAAAGTAACTTTTTTCCTTGAACAACTCTCGTGCATACTGGGCCACTTCTTGGGTCCAAGCCTCAAAATCCCATTCTTTCCAGGCACGGACATCTGTCCAATGGGAATGTAAGTCACAAGTTACACACACATCGTCATACACGTCTTGGCTAGCTGAAAGTTGACGAATCTTTTTTCCCGTAGAGGTCGAGAAGTATCCAGATGAAAACGCAAGGCTTTGAGCAAAAGGAGTTTTTCGTGACCATTTAAGGCCATTGAGGTGGTAAGTACTGATCGTAAAGAGTCCACAAAGAATCGGCTGGTAAACGAAATCCCAGAAAACAAGTCACTAAGACACACACCACTTGTCGACCCAAGTTGAATGGATACAGTTCTTGTAATAATCGATGGTAATGTTCCATGGTTTGAATATGGTCATTGAGTTCCTTCCACGGAATCTGTTCAATAATATGTGACATAATCCGTGGCATGGCAACTTGATTTTATAGTCTCTTTGTTTCGGAAGCAATAAAGGTAATTTCTAACTAGACATGTTCGTTCTCCAGTAGGGAATTTAAATGTTACATACTGTAACTGAAACTTCAGAGTTTGTCTAGATGTTTCGTCTTTCTCTAAGCAGATTCCATGTAACAAATGTTGGTAATCCTTTAACTCGTCTTCTTCAATACGTTGCAGTAAGTGAATCTCGAAGTAACCAAAATTACGAACGTCTAGTTCATCATCATTCACAAACTGAAAGTGTTCAACAAGGTCTGACCACTGAAAAAATTTCTGACGAATCAGTCCTCTTATACCATTCAGGTACCAGTGGTTAAAGATCTGGTGACGTAACGGATGCAATTGTTCTTTACGTTTCACTTGTATTTTCACCAGCTCTCGGTAAATCCTTTCTCTCAACTCTTCAGGCAAGCCCAAAATGTTCTCTTGTAAAGTATCCATAAGTATATACACTGTTTTTATAATCCTTGGGTAGTGGCCAATAGCCTGGTTTACCTTTGTGCCTGATGTAATATCCACTCATAATCAGTCTTCTTATACTTTGGAACAGAACATAATTTAAAAACGGTTGAATAACTTTGCGTTTGCGTTTCACTTGTATTTTGATCAGTTCTCGGTAAATGCGTTCTCTCAACTCCACAGGCAAAGCACGAATGTTCTCTAGCAAAGTATCCATGAATAGGTCATACTAAATCCTCTTTGGTCTGATAGAAGAAATGTACTCTTTGCACAAACATGGTTTTACTTCAGTGTCGAATTTAAATCGTTTAGTCACTAATCTACACATTACAATTCGTTCAGAAGTTTCCTCTTTCACTAAGTTGACATTTTGTTCAAGATGTTGGTAATTGGTTAACTCTTCCTCTGGAATTCGATGCAGTAAGTTTACAATGATGTAGTAGATAGAATCGTCCATAACAAACCAATCCTTTTTAAAACTAGGGGATCGTTGATCAATGTCTGTCCAATGGAACACTTTCAATTGAATCAATCCTTGTATAGCCTTCAGGTACCAGTGGTTCAAACACCGGTGACGTAACGGATGCAATTGTTCTTTACGTTTCACTTGTATTTTGACCAGCTCTCAGTAAATGCGTTCTCTCAACTCCACAGGCAAAGCACGAATGTTCTCTTGTAAAGTATCCATGAACAGATTATGGTAAGTTACTTCAATGTCTCGGTCCCACTAAGGGTAAGTAATGACAATTCGGTGACTATCGAGCATGTTCTACGTAGGCCGAATCTTGCGGTTCCCAGTGGTGAAGTGACACACCGCAACTGAAGCACTTGACTTTATCTCCTTCGCCCAAGTAGAAAAATCCGGCTCTGGCTAATTCTTCGGGGTTCGGTCCTCCCAGATACTTAGGCCATTTTCCTTTGAACGATTGAAGACGATTTTCAAAGTCGCAGTATTCCGACAAACGCACAGGGAACGAATATTCGTCTTTCACAGGTTCGTTTCGATGAGGGTTGAGTGACATGGGCAGGAGTTTGCTCAGGGCTGGATGACATCCGTAGGGTGGTAGACGGGAAGGTGAACATTCCCCTTTAAAACGAAACCTCAGTAAAATGTCCAAGAGGACGAGCGGCATCACTTTCGCATCCCTCAGGTTTGACACGCACAGCATCACTTTCCATGATAGCGGTCGTAAGAACAAAGTTCCCATGATGCTTTACGGCATCGCTAAGGTCACAACGTACAGCATCGTACCCATCGCAAGGCTCACAATCGCATTCCACTTCAGAAGCCTCACACTTGAATTGTGCCTTTCTAAACAACTTGTTTTGTGTTTCTCTCAAAGTATTCATCTTGTTCGCTTGGTCTTGGTAGTCACAATGAACTATCGGTCTTGCCTAGGGTTCCTTTTTATATACAGACCAATACCGACATGTCCATACGGTAAGGTGAAATGATTGGGAAGTCGCACTCGCTTCTGGTACACGATTTGATAGACTTTTTCCAAGGGCCGACTGACGATGTGGTGGGTGGGTAAACGTACAATCTTGTTCGGTTGATAGGTGGTCACTTTAATGTGTTCATCCTCTCCCGATTGCAAGGCTTCTTTCAATACCCTAAAGTTGACCACACGACTGGTACGATAATTCAGAGTCAGTCCTTTCACTTTGCACGTCGTGTACACTTCTCCTTGTTTGTCCCGGTATTCGTAACCGTAATTTTTGGGACCACCACTGACGAAACTTAGAATCTTGTCGTCGGGATGCTCGTCTGTCCAGGCTCCTAAACGGTCTCCTTCGATGTTAGGGTGCTGTCGACTCGGGTGATGAATGTAAATGCAACTGTCCGTGTCAAAGTACAGGACGCGTTCCCCTAACAGTTCTAAAGCTTCGTACAATTTTAAGCGAGCATGAGCTGTCACGTAAGCCGCAATGATGACATTTCCAAAAGGGTCATCTTGTACAAAGTCCAGATCTTCTTCGTAATTGACCAAGATCAAATCCTCACGAACGACGTCCACGTGTTTCATGTATTTGGTTTTGTCGTGAATCATCTGGAAGTAGCGGGAAGGTTCGGTCAGATACTCCGTCTTGGGTAAACACGGTCGTTGTGCCATTTTTCCCCACAAGCAATTTAACATCACTTTGGCAAACGATCGGCTGCCTTCGTTTTTCTCGATGTGGTCTAAAGAGATGCCTTCTTGTTCATAGTATTTCTCTTTGAATTGTATTTGGTCTTCGGGAGTGTGACACCAGGAAGGATAGCCACTGGCTTCTTGCTTCAGTTTCAAAAAGGCATCCACGTAGTCAGCGAAAATGCCTTTCTACGTGGGGTCACCCTTGTGGTATTGTTGTGTCTTGGGAGAGTGGCAAATTTCGTACACTTCTAACAGTTGGTATCCCATGTCCAGAGCTTTGAACAATTCTACGCTGACCCAGGTTCCCGTCAATGCCCGTTCTTCCTGGGTGTGCTGACAAGGCTGATCTTGGTTGCACGTTTTGGCACAAGTACGGCACAATGGAAACATCAGTTTGCCTTGACAATGGTGAGGTAAGACGGGATGGTATAGGTTCGTGGGAGGCAAAACTTTACACTTGATCAAGCCTTCGTATTGTCGAATGTTTTTCAGGTCGATGTGTTCCGTTAGCAATTGCGGGTGCCCTACAGGAAAGCGACAATATTTGCACACGTAGGGTACAGCGAACACACGTCCAAGTATTTGATTTCTTCTCCTTTCTCTTCGTCGGCTTGGTACAGCAAACAGGTGGCATTGGTCCTTCTTCCGTACAAACTATCCCTCGGGTTCAGCGGGTCCATGGACTGGTAACTTTCCACGAGGCGTTTAAACTCGGGATCGGTTTTCATACGGTGATCGTACTCGTGTTCACACATTTCCACCACTTGGTATCCTTCCTGTTCCAACTTTAGGCGTCGCTGACAAGTGTCCTGGTACAAGTCTTCCATGGTCCGTTGTAAAAACTGATTTTTAGTGCTACGATCAGGGTAACAGACGGGACATCCGTGAAATAAGCAACCGTTAAACTCGTACACGATCTTGGGGTTTTCTAAGTCCCAGCCATCTACCGAATACGTTCCGATGGTCTTTTCGCCTCCTCCGTTGCGAGCATGCTGAATCCATTTGTCTTCCTTGTCGCACAAGTAATGTAACCAGCGTAGGGCTTTGACCGAGTATTGACGTTTGACAAAGTTGGTCGTTTGAGGGCTGATGACAGCCACGGTGTTTTCAGGCATGAATCGTTGTCGATACACTAAGGAACACACTTTGGCAATGGTACAAGCTTCTTTCAAAGGATCGACCCCTCCGTGTTCCATGAACAGTTCTCGAAATTTTCCACAGCAACGCCGTAAAATGTCCACGTCGGAACGACAATACTTTAGCATTTCTTCTTGAAAGTCGAAAGGGTCCGAGGCGTGAGCCTGGTACCAAGCGTAGAAAGCTTCTCGTTGTTCGGTACGCATGTTGTCGGGGTCGTAATAGTGAGCCTCAGGTAAATGGGGTAGAACGGCGTGTTGATTGGCTTCCGTATTGAAAAAGTATGGAAAGTACCCTTTAGCCATTTCTGTCATTCCAAACGTTTTAGGCATTCGACTCAAAGGCATGGCCAAATAGCTCATCGAATCTTTAAACTGTACTTGTCCCACTTGCATGAAAATGATTTTGGCTCCGTTCAAAGTCACTTTAGGACTCTCGGTGCCTTGTTCCGTATAGTATCTCAAAAGAAACTGTCCATCGTATCCGGAGAAATTGTGAGCCATCACCGTGGCATGACGATGACAATCTCCGTAACGTTCGATGTCCTCTTGGCTCCACGTCTTGTCGATGGGGTCTAAGACCCATTGAGCGAAATCGGCTAGCGTGTTCGGTCCCCGAAAGATTTTTTTCACGTCCTCCAGGAATCTTGCTGCAGTGAGGGCAATGACTGAAGATAGGTTCTTGAATGCACTTCTCGCACGCTCGATGAGCCACGCAGAAATTAGGAATGTGAATGCCGGTCTCTTGCATGCATTCGAAATCGAAAAAGATGAAACTGCCTTTCTTCTTGTGACCGTCCTCTTTCTCTGGTGGGGGTTGGTATTTTTGCAGGTAGCATTGGTGTTCCAAGTCCACGATGTGGTGACAAATGTGACATTTTTTCTTTCCTCGACATACGTGTGCCTTGGCATTATTGGTACGTATGCCTTGTCCACAGGTAGGGCACATCCTCAGCAGTTGACAAGCACATTTCTTCTGTGAACCTTGCATCTTCAAATGTTGTTGGTAACAGGTAGGGCTGACAAACGTGCGCAGACAAGTTGAACAAGGCACTGTTTCTTCGCTCAGCCAGGGTGGAGAGGCCAAACATCCTGAGCATTTCCATCCACAATGCTTGTGTTGCTCTCGATTGTTATAACCATAACCACATTTCTCACAATAATAAACATATCCCAGGAATCCGGTGATAGTGGTAATGGTATCGAAATGGTCATCGTGATAATAAACATGAATGTATTTTCCGTCCTTAAAATATTGACCTCGAAACAACAGAGGCCCGCGCATTTCTTGAGGGTGCTCTTTCAAGGTGTAGAATGGAGCTAGGGCATCTTGCAATTTTTGCATCTCAGGAATGCCGCAGGGTATGTCTTTGGACAGTCCGGCTTGTTGTAACAGGAGTTCTGCTTCGTTTCGTTGTTTGGCTCGGTCGGATTGTTGAATAGTTCTCCAGGTTCTTTTCCATTCTACCGTGTCGTTCTTGTTGGCATAGGTTCGTCCCACCACGATGGCACGGGCTAAACACATCTGGTCTTGAGGGTTGTTAATTCGGACGAGACTCTTTTTGGTGTTGCGAAGGTCGTCCACCAATAACATCTTTTTGCGTCCAGTCCCTTGAGGAGGAGAGACGTGGGTCATGTCCAGTGTGGCTTTTCCATCGGTGATGTCAAACTGATCATTAGATTGTTGTACGTGTTGAATCTTGTCCATGACTTTGGAAGCGGTCAATTCTGCAGGGGTGCTAAACTCGATCGAAACAGGGGATTTCAAACCGTCGTGTTGTATGGAAAGTCTCAAGCGATCGTCTTCTTTGGGTTGACATTGTCGCTTGAGTGCGGTGAGCAAAGAATCCCATACCCCAGTGATAAACACTTCTGCTTTCTCTAACGGTACTTAAGCCTTGAAATCTTTAAACTTCACCGTGTATTTGTAAGCCGTGGTTCTAAATTTTCTAGAGGAGCGCTTTTCCGTCTCTCGAATGGAATAGTACTTTTCAGGGTTAACTAAGGGTGGTGAACTTGGTTGAGAGGGTTCGGATTCTGGTTCACTCATGTCCTCTTCAAAATCACTGGCATGAATTTGTGCCAAGATTTCAGCCCTGGTACGAGGCGATAGATCACGTTTCTGCCTCTTACTTTGTTCTTCTTTCTTCTCGAATGAATAGGATCGTTTCATCTTGAGTGCAAAACGTCATATGACTCAAGTTTAAACACCATAGACTAATTTATAGTCATGGCAGACCAGCGTATATAAAAGGGTGTGTGTCTTGTCCTTTCACTATTCATTTCACTCTCAAGCCGAGCACAACGATGGAAGAGACTACCCAGATGGAACGTTTCGTCAGAGCTTTGCGAGGGGTCATTAGAAAATTCTCTTCAGACCAGCCCACGGACTACTCTCCTTCCTTTCGAGATAAAAGTCAAGATACTTGCTATATCTGTCAGAAGAAAGGGCATTGGTCTTCAGAGTGTCCAGACCGTCAAAAAAGAAAAAAAAAACAGGGGCTAAAAAAGACAAAAGTAAAGATACGTGTTATTATTGTAAAGAAAAAGGACATTGGTCTCCAGATTGCCCAAAAAAGAAACAAGAGGAATCAGAAGAAAAGAGGAATTCTTCAGAAGAAGAGAGGGATTCTTCAGAGGAAGAGAGGGATTCTTCTGAGGAAGAAAGAAGACAATTCTATTTACAAGAGGCAAAGAAACAGGAGAAGAAAAGAAGGGAAGAAAATGAGGAGAAAGAAGAGGAAAAGACGGTGAAGAAATTCAAAAAACAGAGAGACTAAACAAGGAGAAAGAAGAAGTCAATGAACTTTTAATTAAAGTGTTCTGTTGTGAATTGTGAATTGGATTGTAACAATGGAGAAAAGAATAAATTAATTATACAAGGTAAGTGTCTTTGAGTTTTGATTTTAAATAAGAAGCTACACTCACGCACTCATACACAGACACGTACTATAAGAGTAAAATGGGTGGTTTTTTTGAGTTATTGGCAAATTGAAAGGCTATCTCTTTTCGAGAAATGTGGGTGGCCCTGAAAAGGGCCTTTTATTGGTGTAGGGGTGAGTTTAAGCAATCAACTTTAACTGCCTTAAGCCTTTGCCACGGCCAAGGCCTACTACTGGACTGCGTAATGTTGATGATGATTGGGTTGAAATCACTAAGGGTGGTACGGTAGGCTTAGTCACAGGGTTGACGTGTTTAGCTCGGGAAGGTCGTATTCTCTTCGGTCGTGATAAAGAAGTCTGATACATTTGTTTCAGACTTCTTAACTCCGCTAAAATGTCCAACAGTACCGTGACCGTTTGATTTTCACCCTCTTGTTTCTTTGCTGCTACTTCTTCTTGCTGTTGTTGTTGTTGTTTTTTTCTTACCTCTTCTTCTTGCTGCTGTTGCTGTTGCTGTAGGAGAAAAGCTTGTTCCGCTTCCTTTTGTCGTTGTATAAATTTCTCCAATTCTTCTTTCTGTCTCTGTCTAAAATTCTCCACTTGCGGTAATGAAGAAGGTAACAAAGGTTCCGGAACAAATTCTTGCGAGGTAAGAAAATCCACAAAATCCCAATGTACCTCTTCTGAAAGTAAGTCCGGGTTCCCTTGGGCGGTCTCCCCTGCTGGTGCACCCCAATGGATCGTTTTCTGAGTTTCCGTCATGTTGAATCACTGTCGCATATATTGACTGAACACAAGCGCTAGCGAATCTATATAGACCACGTGACGTCACAGACTGCTCTCTTCGGATTGGATGCGGGCTGACTGAATTTTGTCACGCGTTTTCGGATTGGTGAATGAACTCAATCCGTTTCAATCCTTCCTCTACCTATAAATAAGCGCAGTTCACTGCATTGATTCACCTGTTCTCGTCGCTTCAAGATGTGGACCACAGTCGAATCATCCACCCTTGTGTCTTCCATGATGTTTAGGACGGACATGCTCATGTATGTCCGGTCCAAGTGGACCGTTGTCGACAAGTCAGACACCAGTCTGTGGATACGAAGAGTGTACGTAGAAAGACAAGGTTGCCTCAAGAGGACACTGATTTATAGCCCTCGAGGAAGACGCAGCTTGAGGACAAGAAGATGCCGCAGATGCCCTTTATGTTAATGGATACATTAACATAAACCCAAAGGCCCTTTTCAGGGCCACCCATATTTCTCGAAAAGAGAATGACTTTCGATTGCCTACCCCTTTTTTAAAAAAAAATTTTTTTTTAAAAAAATAAAAAAAATTCCATGTTCAATTCCCCCTTGACGCTAGATTGAACCACGATTTTTCTCCATATTCAATTCCCCTTGACGCTAGAGTGACCCACGATTTTTCTCCATGTTAATTTTCCCTTGACGCTAGATTGACCCACGATTTATTCCCATGTTCAATTCCCCTTGACGCTAAAGTGACCCAGGATTTTTCTCCATGTTAATTTTCCCTTGACGCTAAAGTGACCCAGGGGTCTCTGTAATGCTAATTCCCATTGACGCTAAAGTGCCCCACTTCACTACTGGTATGACATCACACTTGTTGATTAGTGTTTTGTTGTTTGTGAAGAACAGGTCAAGCGGATTTGAAGTAAATTCAGTTACACGTGTTGCTGCATCTACAACCTGTTCCAGGGATGAGTCCTTTATGATATTTAGTAGATGTTGGCGTTGGACATTGTTTGTGGCTTGTGGTAGTGGGCACTCTTTCTCCCAGTCAATATCTGCCAGGTTGAAGTCTCCTCCTAGCCATACATGCGCACCTCGTAGGACTCTCGTAAGACATGAGTGAAGCTGATCTAAGTAGTTTGGTTCGGTTAAGGATGGAGGTTTGTAGAAGGCACCATCGTATAGGTCTGATGCCCCTTTAACCTTGATTTTGGCCGAAACTAACTCAAAATTAGTATCTGCCTTAAGTTCTTCTGGCTCGCAGCTGGAGTACTGGTCTGATACTAGGACAAATACACCACCCCCATGGGATCCCTCTGGACGATCTTTGCGATAGGACCTGAAATTTGCTGGGAATACTTCAGATGAATTTATGCTGCTGTCTAGCCACGATTCCGTACCAATAACAGTGGTGGCTTTGGTAGAGGAGATCATATTGCTTAGTAGTCCCTTCTTTCAAGGCCCCTTTATAGATTGACAATTAATTACTAGGATTCTCATGGGTAAGTCAGTTCTAATTCCAGTGGGACCATGTGTTGTAGAGGTCCTTCTCTGCTTGTGTGGAGATGAAGTAGCAGTTGGGTTGTTAAAACTTATCTCACTGTCTGCTTGGGTACTGTCACTAAGGCATTGGTAACTATTACTGATATCGAAGATAAAAGTGTCAAATATTCCAGTGGAGAAGTTTGGCAAACCACACTGAGTACAATCCCAGCTTACATTGTGGAGGGTTTTGAAAATGGCATCTGGCATACCCATACACTCTTGATGATACCATACTTCGCACGAGTCACAGCACACACAAGGTGTCGTCCATTTACAGGCTTTGTTGCCGACCCCGCAAGGAGACTTGATGGTTCTTGGACCCGGGTTTGGTTCTGGTGCATATGATTCAGCTAACAAAAGGCTACATAGATAGAGGAGAACGAGTTTGTTCCTACATACAGGTCCTTTTGCCTTCGACATTGTTATTTTTAGAGTGGTAATGAGGTGGGTGGAGAGCGATAATTTCTGAAGATCCCGAATCAGTACTGGTTGTGTATTATTATTGTCCTCTGCCCGGAACGTCAGAGTTAATATTTTGTGCATGATGAGGGTAAGAGTGATGAAAGATAAGCTAATGGGGTGTAACATGTTTTAACTTATATCTATCAAGTCCAAAAGAAAAGAAGAGAAAAGAAAAGAAAACGGATGTTTACCATTTAGAGTTGCATTGTAGGATTTGCTGGTGAGTGACCAGCGTAGATTAAAAGGGAATACCTTAAATTTTAAATAGAAAAAGTATGAGCGAGGATACTATCATACTGATTAAGGATACGTTCCCAAACATCAGAGAAATGATGTTGGTTTATAGAACCTGGCCTGATTTTGTGGATTTGTTGAAAAGAGTCGTGAGCTAGAACAGGAAGTGACCGACGCCCGCCATTTGCATCAATCTCCAAATTTTTAACGTTTAACAATTGATCAAGTCATGTTTCTCAATTCGGTCAAATAAGCATGCCGGTAATCGTAAGTGTATGCGTGTGTGTGGAAGGGTAGTATATTAATTGATATTGATGTATTAAAAAAATACCCTAAAATTCATTGTTCAGCATGCCGGTAATCGTAAGTGTGTGTGTGTGTGTGTGTGTGTGTGGAAGGATAGTATATTAATTGATATTGATGTATAAAAAAATTACCCTAAAATTCATTGTTCGCATGATGGCAGTTTGCAAGGACAAATATTTTTGTTTTAATTGTCAACAATTTTACTGGTATAGGTTTATTTGACAAAGTTTTGCTGCAAATTAGTATTTATGTTGATAACTCGGATAAGTTCTGGACACACACACACACACACACAAAAGCAGGGGTCATATGCATTAGAGTGTACAGTATTCATATATATTGAACAATCCTTACGCTATATTAATAATTCTGAATATATGCGAATAAATCTCTCTCTCTCTCTCTCTCTCTCTCTCTCACACACACACACACACACACACACACACACAAGTGCGCGCGCATACACGCAATAAAGAATATACACGAGTCTTAACATGCATAGAGAAATATAAGGTGTTACTCAGACTGGGAAGTGATACATAAAATTACACACTCGATACATATCTTTATAGTATTCTACAAATTGTTAACCATTAAAATACGTCAATTTTGTCAAATGTACATCATGGGTTCAACTAATGTTTTTCATTTGTATTTAAAATCAGCAAGGATTGTACGTAATTTATTTTCATTTGTTAACCTTTCAGATAAAAACACTTAATTTAGTTAAACACCTTTTCAACATTTAATTCTTGTTTTCGGTGAGACGGAAGCGATTTATAGTGGATGAGCTCGTGATTCAACTATGAACTTCAACATTGGAGTAAATGTATTCAGATAATCTTGTGATGTGTGTTTGGTCGTATTTTCCCCCGTTTTTATAACTTTGTGCATGAGGATTTGTTTACTGTATTTTACTCCATCTTTAAAAGATAACCATTTTTTTTCCAGATAGGTTTCGTTGGAAGATTAGCAATTTTAATCTTAACTCTAAATCTTAATCTTAATTAAGGGTTACAGTTATGTTCTTTTTTGGGTGCGCTCATTCCGGTTTACAATATAAGATCAACAAAATCCCCATGTACTGGAACAATTATCAAAATGAGGTAAGATGAAACAAGTTCAAGATGATTAACTCCTTATTGTGGAATAACTTGAAATAAATGTTATTACATACAGAGTTGATTTGCTTATTCCACGACAGATTATCATCAGCTACAGCTCCACATATCTTGTCATGGCTGAAGTATTGAAGTTTGTCACGCCAGCAATATACAGTACGATCCTAGTGCAATCTCCAATTCTTTGGATAGTACCAAGTAAAAAGGGAATGTGTGCACGTAACAGTATAGGTACACCAAGTTTAGAAGTTTGACATGTCGGATTTCATGGGTGTCATTAGCATACGAAAGCGCATCGGCTTGTTTCAACACCAAAGTAAGGCTATTGATAAAAACTGAAATGAATAGTGGTCTTGAAAATGACTCTTGAACAACTCCTACGTAACCTGATATAAATAACTTAAAGTACCGTTGATACAAATGGTTGAATTCTGTTGTTTAAAGATGTGCTAAGAAAGATATTTTAAAATCTGAACATGAAATAATTCCTACTTTCAGTAGTATAATAAAGTGACTGACCATGTAAAATGCTTTTCTAAAATTTAACAGTATTACACCAATAAAATTCTTTTTATTTATTTTCTGATACCTCGAATCAGTAATGTTTTGTTAAAGTCGTTTGCCAGGAATGGAATTCTCTAGCACATTATTGATTTTTGGTTGACAAATTATGTCTTGATAAATAGGAGTAAAAATGGGTATATACATCATTTTAGCAGTAAGGAAAACAAAAAATGGCATGTAATTTGAATTGTCGTCTTTGGTTCCTTACCGTTGTTGTAGGTAGGCAGAATGTCAGCAAATTTCCATTGATCTTAGAAAGTAATGATTATGTTCATAACATAGACAATGCTTTGACGGGAATGGTCGGCACCACTGTTTACAAAAATTGCGCATGATTATATCTTCTCCAACTGAATCTTTTACAAAAAAATGATTTAAAATTATGAGAACAACTAAATGAACATCATTCAGCATGACGGGGTTTGCTAGACACTTTAATGTGTTCTGAAGCAACGTTAGTAAACGATTCATTTTTTAAAAAATCTGTTTTTTTATATACATAATTTCTGACTGTTCTGACGTTAAAAGTAGTAGATTTTATGCTTTTTGAATTGTTATAATTTAGGGTTTGATACTGTTTAAATCTGTACAATATGTGGAAAATATATTTAAATTCTTTGCAGTTTTTTTCTATTGGTCGAGGACATTTTTGTAGAACTATTGGGTGTGGGGTGTGTTTAAAAAAAAAATTGGTTACATTATTCTCCCCTTTTAGGTTGAGAGACGAGTTTCTGCATTCATGTTTACCTCAGATTTTGATAGCGATACTTATAACGCCCATTCTCCCCCCCCCCCCATGACATCCCTGAGAATAGGGGCATTGATTCTGACTTGGTGTAGTATGCTGATGAAGTTTGATGACATTTAGGCCAAGGAAACTTCATTATGCAGTAAGGAAAATTAGCGACAATAACATTGGACACAGCAGTTACCAAATATCGACTTCCTAAATCTACCCAAGGGTAAGGCACATGCAAGGGTTTGAGAAAGAAACGACCACAGCTAATGTTGCAGAAAGCCACTTTGTCTTCGGAAGAATATACGAAAAGAGAAACAAACAGGCATCACAGAGACGCTCTATCATTCTGTTTGGTGGTGGGGTGGGGGATAAAGACGGAGGAAGGAAAGTTGCTTAAAACTTTATACCTGTCAGCCTAACACACATTTTACGAAAGGTATTGCAAAGTATCGTCACAGGTGACATTATATAACGCATTTATCAGTACACTTTGTTCATTAAGAAGCAGTTCTGTATTTATAACACGATGTACTGTACAAAAACTGACAACAATTCTAGACGCATGGTTTGATATTTTTTTTACTAAGATCCACGTGTAAATGCTATATATTTAGACATGATGGATGTCTTCGAGAAGTTTATATACCTGCCAATTTTAAATGAATTAAGACTTGGCAATTTAGGACATTATCAGTAAATGAATTACCCCCCCCCCCCAAAAAAAAAAAATAAAAAAAATCAACAAATAAATAAATAAATAAATAAATTCATTCTCTGGGAACAGAGAGTGTTTACAAGCTGGCAAGTATGGTGTTACTAGTGAAATCCCGCAACAATCCGTCTTGCCATAGTCTTTGAGGAAACAGTTTAAACTACGTTTGTTGGATTATCTTTTAATATAGCGTTTCACAAGCAGAAATTAAGAACAAGTAAATAAAATCCACAGAATTAGTAAACAAACTCAACTAGTTCTTGTTAATCCACTGTCTCTTGGTCTTGTATATAAATAATTTGCATGAAAAATTAAGTCAAAGATATATCTATACGTCTGCCGACGATACCAAGGTTTTCATTGCAATATCTGATCCGAAGATAAAAATGTTCTAAAGAAGGATATAAGTCATGCAGAAATGGCTCAAGCATTTTAAGCTCTGTTTGCAATCTGAGAAGTGCAAAACCAATTGGTAAATTCAGATTGGAAAAGCGAATTACAATCTACACGAAATTAGGGAAACAATGAAGTTTGGGTAAGCAACACAAGATACAGGTGTTACCGGAGACATTAAATTGTCATTTAGTAAAAGTCTTTAGGAGAAGAACAGTTAATTTTGGTTTCAGATGTGATCCGACTTACTTTGTATATCTTGATTGCAGTATATTCAAGCTGCTATACGCAGCACTCATTACGCACCATCTGAAAGATGCAAACCAGGTTGAGAGTTCTCATCCTTGAAAACATATAGAGGCAATGGAAATTGTAAAGAGAGGAGCCACGATTTAAAAAGCACTTGCAACGACGCTGGATTTCTGGGTTTTTCTACAGCAGCATACAGAAAATTACGAGCCAATATGATAGAAATGTAGAAGATATTAGCCAGAAAGCTGTGTGTCATTTTACAAGCACAAGAGAAGCGTCAACACAAATTTTCTGATATCGGGAAACTCATTGAAGAATAGCAGACATTTGAAACCATCTGTTATGGATATAGAGACACAATAACGTTCTGTAACATGATCTGTAACTGTGCATACAGCAAGTCGGTAAAGACAGTGACCTAAAAATGTTGGACAATTCTGGACGACCGTTGTCTGTGACTGGTAAGCGGGATGAGGCTGCTGCTAAGAAAGCAACTGATGAAGATGCTCGATACATATTTTTTTTTTGTCACGGGCGTTGATTCGACAGCTGTATTTGTATATTAAAGAATCATTTGAAGCTAAGAAAGGTTTGTAAAAAGATGCGTCGTTTGTTAACGGCTGATAGGAAGCAGACTTAGGTTGAAATCGCCAAACAGTATCTCGCCAAATTGGAAAAGAGTTACCAGCGACATTTGAATGATATGGTCACATTGATTAAACTTGGATTTCCTTTTTTGAGTTCGGCTTAAGAGAAAATAATAAAGTCTGGACCACAAATTGCTAGACATAGCTGGACTGTAATGAGAGTTCTGACACATACCATTTTTCGATGGAAAAAGCCAGTCGTCCAAATAGTGGTGCCTGACACGGCTAGTATAACTAGACATTTGTACGACTCCAAAATCTTGCTCGAAGTTACGGAGCATTACTGAATCACCCGTCCGTGGACCGGTACTTGAGATATGTATCTTCTCTATGATAAAGCACCAGATCATAAATCAGTTTTCTTGCCACATAACCACATCTAGACTTTACTACATTCTCTGCACAGCGCTACTTTAGCTCCAACCGATTTTAGCTGAATCCAGTTTTTCAAAGATTCTATGCGGGGCAGGCGATTTCCAAGTCGTCATACGATTGGAAATGCAGTTTTCTAGTGTAGGAACAGCATATGAAAAAGTGAATACAAAATGTCATTTTATAATTGGATAATCAGGGTGAGAAATTGTATCGAGTTGTATTTGGATTACCTAGAGGGAATGCGCTGAATTACTTACTGTTCAGTGCCAAAACGCAGTACTTTGAATGACTTTATAAAATTATATTTTAATATCTTTTTATTTGTCTTCGCTCACAGTAAACAATTTGTTAGAATAGTTATCACTCGCAACTGCCGTTGCGCTTATGAATGTTGATATTCTGAATTCATTAAATGATACTGATTATATATAAAATCTTTGGGAAGTGGTGGGGATTTACTTTAGAGTCCCCATTCCATAACATATTTGTGTGTGTGTGTGTGTGATTTAGATTTTTAACGTAGCTTTAACAATTTTCAGTCACATCGCTACGATGTCTGCAGTGTGACAGATTATAGTGATGTCTAGCACTGGGACATCATGCCGCAGACACGTAGTATGATGTCCCACCCAGTCACATTATCCTCCTGGCACCAGGCCGACCAGTTCTAACAATAGCCTTTTAATGATCAGAGCCAAGCGAGGTAGCTGTCCATAACATATTTGCTTAATCTGTTTGAGTTAGAAATTGACATTGTTTCTCTGATTTTCTTCCAAATCTATTTATTCTCAAACAAAATACTTGCATAATATTTCTCAATTATATAGATTGCCTTTGTAAAATGTCATACTATTTACGAATGTTTAAAATATTTTACATTGCACACAAAACGCAATGTTTAAAATGACCGTTTGCAACTTATATTTCCTAAAAATAAAAATTTTCGACAGCCAAATTAACCAATATATAGTTACGTGCGTCAGTATTACATCATGCACATGCATTATTTGACACTGGAGCTTGGATCATACGTTACATTGTTGTCATATCAAGACCTTGGATCATACATTACATTGTTGTCATACCAAGACCTTGGATCATACGTTACATTGTTGTCATATCAAGACCTTGGATTATACGTTACATTGTTGTCATATCAAGACCTTGGATCATACGTTACATTGTTGTCATATCAAGACCTTGGATCATACGTTACATTGTTGTCATATCAAGACCTTGGATCATAAGTTACAACGTTGTCATATCAAGACCTTGGATCATACATTACATTGTTGTCATATCAAGACCTTGGATCATACGTTACATTGTTGTCATATCAAGACCTTGGATCATACGTTACATTGTTGTCATATCAAGACCGTGTATCATACTTTACATTGTTGTCATATCAAGACCTTGGATCAGAATTTATAATGTTGTGATATCAAGACATTGATTAAAAGTTACAATGCTGTGATATCGATACATGGGATCAGAAGTTACCATGCTGTAATGTCATTACATGGATCAGAAGTTATAATGTTGCAGCTAGAAAGGGTCATATCAAGAGATGAATATTTTTGCTGATTTTCTCTTTGAGAATTGATTGTATTTTTTAGATGAAGCACCAGTTGTTTCTATTCCAGTGAATCATAAATGATAACGAAAGTCGAATAAAAACAAGAATTAAACAAAATATATCCAGCCATATATTTTATCCACAGATACTCAAACAAGCAAAGAAACAAACAAAAATTACGCAATTGTCGTATGCAATAATAACCCTCCTCACGTTCTCACGTGGAGGGAGAGGAGAACTCTGAAGTAGAGGCAGTAGTTAAGCGAAATTAACTTTCATCTATATATGCGTACTTTTTACCAGCGTGGGCTGTAATTCAACGCAATTTTAAGGCCAAACTTAACTTGCATTGCTGATGAGTCATTTTATAGCAGGCTTACTCATTTATTTGGGTCGCTGTGCTGTGTTCTCCTTTTCCGTTTTGTTTTTATTTTTATAAAAAAAAAACTGCTGAAAATCATCTAAAAATTTCAGCAGCAGTTGCCATTTTCACCTAATGACACCAACGGTACAATGTGAGGGCATCATTTTGTTGGTGAGGAAAAGGTCCCTCCCTACAAAAGCAAGTCATATATAATCTATATCCAGTGGTTAAGGAAAACTACTTGTCCTCTCGTCCTAATTGGGTAAAAATTGGCTGGACCGAGTAAAACTCTTGGAAAAAATTGGCTGGACCAAGTAAAACTCGATTACGTATTAGACGCTGCCGATTAGATAAAGATTCGCATCTCGAGAACAAATCTGAATGCATTTTCTTCCCCCAACAAGCGTTGAAGTTCAACGTCAATCAACATTTTGCCTGCGTCAATTATAAATAACCATTGCCCAATTTCCATTCTTGTTGTCAGTCTAGAACATATCGCAAAGGAAACGATTTCGTTTTCTTTTACACATGAACGACATTAAGCTTGATACTAAAATGGGTAAATATTACGAGCGTATTATGTTGCAGTTTCTCATCTAGCCCTCGATTTCTAAGCGGCGTTTGCATCTACAGTAACGCAGTTCAGTAAAGTAGGCATCAATTTTGATGTGGAGAAAGTTTCCCTCCCAAAGAACTATCGCACATCTTTATGAGTCAAAAACTCATGAGAAGTTAAGAGACAATCAGTAGTTTTTCATAAGCTGTGGCAATGCTACAGTTGCCCCAGGTAACCGGCGTTGCCAAGACAGAAACTTTATTGATACATATTCATGCCAGAAGGAAGATACCAGCAGACATTTATGTAAGTATGCAATTACTTTTTCCATAAAAAAATGCTGCCAACATCCATTCGAAATGAGTATTTTAAGTGTCGCAACCGATTCCCCCAAATCTTCACAAAGCAGATGCTGTTCTAATCTGTTTATAGAGCACGTAGTGTCGACACAGCAACTGATTTGTCGAAATCTAGTTTGGGTAATGATCAATAAATGTTCCAGTCCTTTTAGCCAATCAACAATCTTCCTTTTTAAAGCTCTCGTGAAGACTCTCTAGAATGGAGGTTTGATCAAAATAGATCATGCAAAACAAAAATTGGTGGAAACCAAGGCGCTTGTAATTTTTCTTTTAGATGCAAGTTACTGTCAACAAATACTTCAACAAATATCTCCTGGCGTCTGTGCTTTTGGCACCTCAGTGTATACATATTGCTGTCGACCAGAAAAGAAATCGGGGCCCCGAATGGCCGAGTGGTCTAAAGCGCTCTCCGTTACGGATCACTGCCATCTCACCTCTATCTGCGTCGGTTCGAGTCTCGAATTCAGCCAGCGTGGGTATGTGAGAAAGCTTGCCAGTAGCTTCTCGTCGGTCGGTGGTTCTTTCGGGGTTTTCCCGGGTTCTTCCTCCACCATTAATACTGGCAGTCATGTATAGCCTATCGTGTGCTGATAAATGGCGTTAAACTCTACAACAACAAGAAAATAAATCGTCCATTTGTACTTGTCTTCCACTATCTCGAAGTTGTCCTTGCATTTTTAGATTGTCCTTGCCAACCTATTCTTACCCCATACTGAAAAGGGGTGGTTGTCTCCAGTGTCCAATCATCGTACAGTAATGCAATATTTGCCATCCTCTACCTGCCGTTACCCGAGTACCTGTCCAATAGCTTCCGTGGCTTTGCGCAAGAAAACACAGGACTGGTGTGTGTGTGTGTGTGTGTGTGTGTGTGTGTGTGTGCGCGTGTGTGTGTGTGTGTCGCTTCCAGTACAAGGCTTTTGGATTCTGCTTTGTGGTCCTTGTAGTTCATTTTGGCCAGGAGAATATGCTCTATTTTTTTTTGTCCCCAGGCCGCTCACGCATGTGCCGTGCCTTCTGCTGGGACTTGACTTGCCATAGCTGTGCGCCCAGCGAGTCTGGCGGAGTTTCCGCTCCTTGTCAGACGTAAATCTTGCAGTCGGTAGGTATCCACTCCAGAAAACACTGTCCAGGCTAAGTTTGTCTTGCTCAGTAGGAGTCCGAATTGTGGCAGTGTGTCGTGTACCTGAATTGGCCTGGTGCATGCCGCGAAAAGCCCTCGGTGTGCCTTGATATATAAAAGTTTTTATTTTTATTTTTTAAAAGTTGTTCTCCTTACAAAAATTGCGCTTTTATAATCGTGGGTCTCACTAAACACCCCAAGACACCACAGGACACCCCAAGACACCCCAGGACACCCCAAGATTCTCAAAAAGCACATCAAGACTCAATCATTTACCTACTTTAAATTTCAACAACAACACAAACAAACAGAGAAACAAAAAGTGAATATTTAGCGATTGTTTATTTAACAGAAAAAGTAGCGAGATCGAAGATTTGCCAAGGGAAATAACTCATTTCATTTCGACGAAGAGTGTTAGGGTGCAGTAACGTGAATATTTATCAACATTTATAAATAAGTAGCAATACCACATGGGAGCAAGACATTTCGACCCCAAGAAAATTCCCTAGACATTTCGACCCCAAGACACTTCAACTTCAGTCAAAGGACAATTTGCCCCCAATGCATGCATATTGAAAATAATAATTAGCACTAATATTAATTTCCACTAATCACGCGATTATTCATTGACGTCTACAATTAAAGAAGATACCAACACATCTGTAAGTCGCCGGAAAAAAATGTCAACAGTTATTTAAAATTAAAATCATATTTATTAAGTTAATGAATGCACGCTAATCTGAATGAAAAGAAATCACATTTACTGCACACTAGAAATTTGCAAAAAAAATCCGATTTGTTTTAGAAACAATAATTAGCACACTGCTATTGGTCATTCGCACTAATCGCATGGTTATTCATTGATGTCTGCAATAAATTTAAAAAAAGATGTAAACAGTTAACTATAATCAAAGTCACTTTTATTAAGTTAATCAATGCACGCTAATTTGAATGAAAATAAAAAGGTTTGAAAATTAAACGCACCACACGCTTTAAATTTGTACAAAAGAGCCACACATGTCTGTAAATTGTGGATTAATTTATAGTAATTACAGTTTATATTGTGACTTTTCGATCGGATATATTTTGGTACAATATGAACTGAAATGTGTTAATTGTGACAATAGCGTTTTATCCTTGTGTACAATATCATAATCATATCAGGCCTCGTTAGCTTATTTTGTCTTGTAATATATGCGGGAAATGTCAGCATCGCATTTAAGATACAGGTTAGTGTAATGATTCATTATCCTTTTTTATTCTGTCAGTCTTCCTCTCTTAAATATTTATTTATTTATCTATTTCTGAATTGAACATACCAAGTAGCATAGATGACGCTTGTATATTCATACATTTTAGATCTAATAGTATATATATATAATTATTTTTTTCCTCCAAGCTTACCAACTTCATACAGTTATAGAATTTCTTTATTTTTAGAACATAATGAAAATAATTAAATATTGAATCAATTAGCGATTAGTAAAAAACATCTTACTAATTTCAATATTTCAGGATGACTCCAACATTGTTTGAAGTAATTGAAAAGTATTAAATGTTTGACTTTAAATGCCAATATATCATGTTCTGTAGTTTCCAAAATTATTTCTAAATTAATTATTAATGAGCATGAAGTTAGTAGCGAAATCTTCTATTCAATAAATCAATACTACGATTACAGATACATGTCAATTCTTAATATCATTTAGCTTTCCAAAACACAATATATATTTAATAATTAGTAGTATATAATAATAATAGCTTTATTAATTACGGTGTATTTTCCATTTAGTGATTTCATGTACTTTTATTTCTATATACGTTTAATGTCCTTGAAAATCTCCGTGGTTTGTTTTTCGGATTTGCTTCTCCAGACTCTGTCATGTATGTGACAAATGTGTTCCTTTTTCGTTAACTGTTAATTCGCGCTGTCGTAAAGAGCGCTTCTATCAGCCATGAAATGGTGCTGTGTCACTTGTTGTTGAGTTTAATTATAGTGGTGTGCGCACAATTGTGCATGTGCCATTTTTTTCTGACTGCACCGCAGTCTGCTAGTTGTTCGTGGGGAAGGGGATGGTGCCACCTCCCCCAGGCTTTTATGGATTCAAGGAACCCTGATAGTTTGGCCTCAATCTGTGGGTCCATAAAGGTCCCTGCAGTTGAATGGTTGGCTGTCATTAGTGGGAAGGAGAGCTCGGGAACGGTCCTGCTTGCTTTACATCGCTGGTTTCTTATTGCATTTGCCTGGTGTTTCTTGCGATTTTTTTTGTTATTATTATTATTTTTTTTTTTTCGATTTTTTTTCTTCTTCAAAATGTTCTAAAAGGAGGGGGGTGATGTTCTATGCTGTTTATAGAGGTTCTTAGTAGAAATCATGTATGAAGAGAGATTTTTAAGGTTATTATGGTATTACTAGTCGAGGTGTTTAGGGTGTGCTTCCTACGTTATGTTATTTATAAGTTTTTAGATATTACCTCTTTAAGTTATTTATTAATTAATGTTTTTAGAGATTGAATGTTATTTATACTTTATTTAGCAAGAGACCGGAGTCCTAGCCGATTACACGGTTCGTTAAGGACATCTTTGACCGGAATCCTAGCTGATTACTCGGTTCGTTAAGGACATCTAGGACATCCGATTTTGCGGTTTCCTTAGTTTTTTTTATAGGTGCTTCGTAAGTGAATTATTTATTAATACTTTTATAAAAGTGCTGTGTCACGCTGAATAGTTTATGTTTTAGATCTTGCGCGTGTTGTGGTTTCCAGTCAAACGAAAAGTTGTAGAATGTTATTGATGGATGCATTGTCATTAGTCAAATTCACGCGTTCAGTATTGTTGCAGCTATCTTTTTGAAAAAATATTTATGTAGTCTTGGTTTCAAGTTATTTATAAAGTATGGTGCAAATGTCGGATGCTGTTCATTGATGACTGTTTCCAAAAGTTCTGATCGACTTTCAAAATCTATTGTAGTATTTGCGTCTGTGATGACACCGGTATCAAATATTTGGGTCTTTATTATATCACGTTCACCCTTTTATACCCATATTTTATTTTGAAGGAAGTGCCTGACATTATCCTTCAGATGTCTCGTGCAAAGATAGCGTGTAACCGAGGGGAATACAGGCTATATTGGCTTGGTTATACTCTTCTCATGATCACTTCCAAATTCCATCATTTCAAGCACTCTTACTTCCACGGACTAAACACCTCTATCTAGCTCTGTAGCAATATGTTCCAGAAAGCTCTTGTAGGTTCTGTAAGAAGCGTCTGTGTACAGAAGGACAGGATCAATACATATCGGATGATCGTTTATACTGTTTCCGACAACTCATTGATACGTTATACCATCGTTTTACTCATCAATAACTCTTTATGCAATTTGTTTTGTAAATATAATGCGAAGAAAGCACGATTTGCTAGAGAACCCAGTAGTCAATAAATATGCATTGTTGTTTGATAGTGTTGATAATGGCTTGATTTACTAAAAGTTAATTTTATATTTTCTTTATGGAAACATTGGAAAGTTATTTTGGTAAAAATAAATGTAAATTCGATAGCTCATATATATTCTTTCTGATTTCAGCTAGAAACTTGCTATATTAAATAAATTTAAAACGATGAAAATCTACCTTGTATATTCTATTAATATGCTTGCGAAAGCATTAATAACTTCTAAAATAAACCAGTTATGTGTGTTTCATCGTTTTTCTTCTTTTAATCAGTCTGTAATTTGGGTAATATATTTGGCATGTCCTCTGGATTTGCTATTGAGACAGAGTAATTCATACTGAGAATTAAACGAATTGGTTGTTTGTGAGTTATTATTGATAATTAATTGTCTATGTGACTGTACCAGTCATTAAATGGCCTGTATAATCAGTCAGTTTAGATAAATTACATCTTATATATCAAGCACGACATTGATGTAAAATCGAGAGGAATTACAGAGCGACTTTCCTTCACGGCGACATAAAATCAAGGGAAATCACTCGCGTGGAGCTTGTAACACTTTGGTCATGTATTCTAAACGTCTCTGTCAAAAATGTTGATGCACGATTTAAAATTAAAATTTGTATATAAACAGTTTATAACAAAATAAATGAGAGAAGTATGGTGCATAGCCATCAAATAAGGAAATTGTTTAATAATATTATAAAATTAAAGAGATTTGATGCATAAGAGTTAGTTTCCGTAGGTTATTGGAAATAGGGACATCAACCAATACTATTAATCATTGATGGTAACAATGTCCGTATGTGTTTTTGCTTTTTTTCGCTTCTTAGTACGTTTATGAGAGCTTTGGTGCCAATATATGTAATACTGGGGTGTTCTTGGAGAGTCTTGGGGTGTCTTGGGGTGTTTAGAGAGACCGTGACTTTCCTTGCCTCTTGGTGACTTTATTTTGCGGGTTCGCCCGCGGGCTCGCATAGGATGTGAGGACAAAGCCGGGGTGGGGTTGTTATGGAAGGTTTTGATCTGGATCACTGATAAATATCCAAACTGATTTTAAAATAATACTCTTTTTGTATGTTTAGTTTGTGTCTCATTTGTTTTATTTGAATACAGTTTCCCTGAATTTTGACAATTTCGATTTACAGTCAGGTTAATTTTTATTTGGCTTTTCTTGCCTTATTCGAAATTGATATGTTTTGTTTAATTTTAATATATTTGGCGGTAAAGGCGTTTCATACAATATCTGAAAATGTACGTTTAACTAATATCACAAAAGCATTCACTGCAGAGTAGACTATTCTGAATAGCAAATTTCCGTTTCCGCTAATATTTCGTCTTGGTGAGAAAGACGTTTATTTTACATATCTGCCTAATATTTTATACGTCTTTGGGATCATGATGTACTGCCGGTGCATTTTCGGACAGACGGAGGACACTGAACTGATGTAATTTTATGAACAATTTATGGGAACATGGTAACGTGACTTTCAAATTGATGAGATTTACATGAAAATGTGGGACTTTTTGTGTAATTTTTTATGATCATCTATGGGGCAAAGTTGACTCAATGTAAACTTGTTAAGCAAAGAAAGCCCACGAAGGTCAGACTGATGGTGTGCAGGTAGTCTAGTCCTACAATGTAAGACATAGCACGTTATTTTTGTTTTATTGCTATGTCTTACTGTCCAAATAACGGGATTGTATAGCGTGTTCCGATGTCGGAATGAGTAGCCAAAGTTTCATGAATATCTCACACACTTGGCAGCCCATATCAACGCTCTTCCACAAATTGATATGTAATTAATATACTTACTGTGCTGTTTTTATCCTGGTGGAATCAAATTCTGACACTTGCAAATAGACGCATTTTCATGTTCCATTGACATACATTTTAATTTGTTGAAATGCAGTTTTAGTTGATGTATGCCGAAGTATGTTCAAGTAGGTTCATGTGAAGGATATGTTTCTTGAATGAAACGAAATGTTGCCTACAGTTCCAATATGCATAATATAATTTTATTTGTTTTGTTAAAGAATAATATTTAAACTTAACTCGATTTCGGCATTACCGGCTTTATTCGCTTTCCAGCCAACTGAAATGTTGGCCACTGAAATTTGAAAACAGGTCCATTTCTTTTGTGAGAAGTTGAATTTATTAGAGAAAAGACATCAGAGTAAGTAAAGTCCAATTACACCATTATGACATTACTTTGTAGAAAAGCGTCGTTATTGGTTGCCAACGGTGTGAGATATTCCTGAAAATTTGACTTTTGTTACAATGTTAGTTGACATCAAAACCATAGGACTAGGAGTGCAGGCTGATTTGGACCATGGAAAATTCGCACCAGGCTCATTCGGACCAAAAGTCAGACTGGTTTGGACCATATTACTGATTTAATCAGACCTTGACATTTTTTCCCCAAGATTTAAATGTTTCATTTACATTTCTGAAATAATATATTTGTCATTTCCCAGGTATGGTAGTCCTACATTGTAAGACCTCAACCCTGATATTTATGTTTTGGGCATCCATGTCTTACTGTCTAAATAACAGCACTGTGTAGAGTGTTTTAATGTTGACTAACATTGAAACGAAAATCAAATTTTCAGGAATATCTCATACACTTGGCAGTCCATAATGATGCTTTTCTATAAATTAAAGTCATAAAGTTTTAGTCACACTTTACTGACTGATGTCATTTTTTCTGATAAATTCAAATTATCACACAAATAAATGGACCTTTTTCGAAGTTTCATTAGCATACATTTTGGTAGGCTGGAAAGTGATGGAATCTGGGAATGCCAATATCGGGTTAAGTTGAAGCATATTTCTGTAACAAAACTAATAAAAATAATAAAAATTAATAATGAAGAAAGTGCTTAGATAGCTTAATTTCATCCAAGATTCTTTTCATCCTATTAACTGATTTCAGTATTCTAGCTTTCTTTTTATTCAAGCCAACTGAAATGTTGGTCTAAAGTGCTCTCCATTACGGATCACTGCCATTCTCATCTCTATCTGCGTCGGTTTGAGTCTCAAATTCAGCCAGCGTGGGTATGTGAAAAAGCTTGCCAGTAGCTTCTCGTGGGTCGGTGGTTCTTCCCGGGGTTTTCCCGGGTTCTTCGTCCACCATTAATACTGGCCGCCATGCATAGCCTATCGTGTGCTGAAAAATGGCGTTAAACACAACAACAACAACATTTAAAAAACTAACCTACATAATGTTCTTTTCACCAGACACATAGTGACAATTCCTTAATAATCAAATTTATTCAAATACTGTGTGGACAAGATAATTGCGTCCTATTATAGAAACAGTACCTTTAAATTTTCATATCTGTCGCTTATTTTTATATAATTCTAACTGCCATAACTCCAACCTCCATAATGTCCAAAATTTGATACTAGATTCCTGGTAGATACTTGTACGCATTTTTGTAAAGTATATCAACAACTTGTACAGGAAAAATGTCATAAGTCTTGTCAATGGATATTGTTTAAGAATTATTTCCAAGGACTTAATCTCAGCATTGTCATCTTACATCCGTATTATATTAAACATAGCATAACTCAATAACTAAATATAATACATTGTATGTGTAAAACTTGAAATTGGGAAGGAAAATGAGCTTGTAAATAAGAATAAATGATTTTTATTTATAATTTGATACTTTTTATTTTGTTGATTTTCAAATCTTAATAGTAATAATTTCTGGAATGACTGGAATAGATAGAGAAATAATGTGTGAATCAATGTGCAAACATTTATTATCTTGCTTTTATTTGTAATTTCAGGCATGTTGATAGTGTAAAGAGTTGTTAATATGTCAAATTTGAAAGTGAGGAAGTTTTTATCATTAGGGTCAAGGGTCGAAGTAGTTCATTTGAGGGATGGGAAAGTTAGCTGTGTTATCACATCAGAAATGGAAGCCAGCTTTTGTACATTTGTGACATGCAGAGTTAGATATCTTCATCTGTTTGCCTGTGAATTAAAGCTATCTCAGAAGAAAACATTGTCGGAAGAGATACAATTTACATCTCTTTTCTTTGGGGTCAGGAGTCATAACAGGGTTCTCACATAAATTGACTGTCTCTTAATTTTGGTGAGTTGAGCCACTGATATTGTGTTTAAAATGTGAATAAACTAAGATCAGTGTATATTTTTAAGTCAGTGATAATTAATAGATTTTAAGGATGGATCAAAAATGAGCAGGATGCAATAGACTTGTATGGAACATAAATCAGAGAAAACAACATATACCTTTATGATTTTTTTGAATACCGGTAGTGCACATAAAACAATTTTGAATATGATAGTAATAATAATAATAATAATAATAATAAGCAGAAGAAGAAGAAGAAAAAGAAATTTCATTTGTTCAAAAACCAATTTTAACAGGTGAACCTGTGTAAAGTGGTCACCTGTGTGCAACAGCCAATTTTGCCTTTTTCCATTAGTGGTCTGAGATTGTTAATGTTTCTGTTAGATTCATGTATAATTTATCTTTGTCCTGTACATTGTACTGTATACTAATACTGCTAAGTAACACTTATTTACTTAACAATGAAACTGATATATGATTTATATTTATATTCTTATGATAGTGTGGACCTTGTATTAATAATAACAAAGAAAATGGTAATGTCACAACAGTGGGGATGTTACAAAGATGTTCCCTGCGTATATGATTGAAAAATTTTTGCAAAATTTGTACAAAGTTTTGCAATTGGAAAGCAGTAATGCATGAGAACGCCCACAAATTAATTCAGGTCGCACATATAAAAATGTTCTATGCATGGTATACAACTTTCTTCAGCCGTTCACCCTTGAAATGCTTGTAGAAATGCTTGAAATATTGTAGTGCTTGTTGCATTGTGTATTTTTTGTAATTGCTTACACATTTGTATTCTTCACATTGACATGAATGGTTTTTAAACTAAATTTGATTGGCACATCAGGTCTCATAACAAGCATTGTGTCATGGTTTGAACTTTGAATCAAGGAAGTGTTACAAAATGCTCGTTTATAATACAGAATATCTAGAAGACCCAAAATGGCAGATTCCCACCATTGTTAACTTTAGATGACGAGTTTGTTTGGCAAATGCTGGCTGATCATAGTAATGAAGGCAATTTATTTTTAAAGTTAGGAAGTATATCAGATTATTGGAGCTGGGAATTTCTTAATGGAGACACCAGTAAGTGATTTTGAACCCAAAAATAGAGTTGAATACAAATCTGATGTACATTTGGTTGGACAAAAGCAGATGGCATGATGTACATGCTGGTTGGACAAAAGCAGATGGCATGCCTGTCAACCCCTCATTTCAGTGGTGTTTGGAATTAAAATGTAGAAAGGTAGAGAAACAAGCCAAATTAAAATACAAACAATTTAAAAGTAGAATACATGTTAATGATGTTGTATTTCTTTTTGCATCAGTTTAGCCCTACAGGATTGTGTGCTACAAAACCACATAGCCATGGCATAAAGATTATGATAAAGCTATAGTCCTACAATGTAAGACATCAACCCTGATATTTAATTTTGGAGGCTGAGGTCTTACTGCCTAAATCACGGTGCTGTGTAGTGTGTTCCAATGTTGACTGATAATGCAATGAGAAGACAAATTTTCAGGAATATCAAACACACCTGGCAGAATATATAGGTGTTTTTCTACAAATTAAAGTCATAATATTTTAGTCAGACTTTACTTATTCTGATGTCTATTTTCAAATAAATTCAAATTCTCATACAGGCAAATGGACATGTTTTCAAGTTTCATTGGTCTACATTTCAGTAGGCTGGAAAGTGATGGAAGCCTTTAATACCAAAATATGCATCTTGAACAAAAGAAAGCTAACACTTTCTTCAATATTATTATATTTTTATTCGTTAAAGAAACACACTTTAAATTAATCCTAATTCAGCATTCCCGAGACAAACAAGTTAAACCTTCGATTGTGGAGAAAATCTTGAGAGCAAGACGGCCCTCCACTCAGATAGCGGCATGTTTTGAGGACTGGTGCCATATCAATAACATCATCCCTCTCAGAGCCTTATCCCTCAACTGGTTGACTTTTTCCTCAAAGAGGAACATTTGGCTTCAGTTACTATCAAAGGACTCTGCTCTGTGATATCAGACATATTCCAGCACCATGGTAGATGTGATATCAGGCATGATATCAGACATTCCAGCATCATGGTAGATGTGATATCAGACATATTCCAGCATCATGGTAGATGTGATATCAGACATATTCCAGTATCATGGTAGATGTGATATCAGACATATTCCAGCATCATGGTAGATGTGATATCAGACATATTCCAGCATCATGGTAGATGTGATATCAGGCATGATATCAGACATATTCCAGCATCATGGTAGTTGTGATATCAGACATATTCCAGCATCATGGTAGATGTGATATCAGGCATGATATCAGACATATTCCAGCATCATGGTAGATGTGATATCAGACATATTCCAGCATCATGGTAGATGTGATATCATATTCCTGCATCATGGTAGATGTGATATCAGACATATTCCAGTATCATGGTAGATGTGATATCAGACATATTCCAGCATCATGGTATATGTGATATCAGACATATTCCAGTATCATGGTAGATGTGATATCAGACATATTCCAGCATCACGGTAGTTGTGATATCAGACATATTCCAGCATCATGGTAGATGTGATATCAGGCATGATATCAGACATATTCCAGCATCATGGTAGATGTGATATCAGACATATTCCAGCATCATGGTTGATGTGATATCTGGCATGATATCAGACATATTCCAGCATCATGGTAGATGTGATATCAGACGTATTCCAGTATCATGGTAGATGGGATATCAGACATATTCCAGTATCATGGTAGATGTGATGTCAGACATATTCCAGCATCATGGTAGATGTGATATCATATTCCTGCATCATGGTAGATGTGATATCAGGCATATTCCAGCATCATGGTAGATGTGATATCAGAAATATTCCAGCATCATGGTAGATGTGATATCAGGCATGATATCAGACATATTCCAGCATCATGGTAGATGTGATATCAGGCATGATATCAGACATATTCCAGCATCATGGTAGTTGTGATGTCAGACATATTCCAGCATCATGGTAGATGTGATATCAGACATATTCCAGCATCATGGTAGATGTGATATCAGACATACTCCAGCATCATGGTAGATGTGATATCAGGCATGATATCAGACATATTCCAGCATCATGGTAGTTGTGATATCAGACATATTCCAGCATCATGGTAGATGTGATATCAGGCATGATATCAGACATATTCCAGCATCATGGTAGATGTGATATCAGACATATTCCAGCATCATGGTAGATGTGATATCAGGCACGATATCAGACATATTCCAGCATCATGGTAGATGTGATATCAGATGTATTCCAGTATCATGGTAGATGGGATATCAGACATATTCCAGTATCATGGTAGATGTGATATCAGACATATTCCAGCATCATGGTAGATGTGATATCATATTCCTGCATCATGGTAGATGTGATATCAGGCATATTTCAGCATCATGGTATATGTGATATCAGGCATATTCCAGCATCATGGTAGATGTGATATCAGGCATGATAAAGATCTATTGGATCTTTTAGCCAATTTTGATCTAAACTGAATAAAATCCTTTACTCTGTCTACAAAATGGAATCTTCCTGGGCTTTAACATGGCACAATTCAAATCAATTTCAGACTTTAGCTGAAATGTTACTAAAGCAACTATCTTACAAATCATGTTTCTTGAAAGCTTGAGCTTTAGCAGGCGGAGTGATTGAGTTACATGCCCTTTCCGTCAACCCAAACTATCTTCAGTTCAGGTAGGATGGTATGGTGGTCCTCGTTACAAAACCAGGCTTTGTAGTAAAAATTGTTTAAAGTCTGTCAGCAATCAAAGAGTCATTTTTCACTTGCTCTCTTCCATAGACTGGTCAAGAGCAGCTGCCATGCAAAATCCTGTTTGCACACTCAAGCACTACTTCAAATGCACAGAGACCATTCATGTCATATGCATGCGCCTCTTCTGGTTAAAGCTGGGAAACATGACATCACCCCTTAAGCCCTTGCTTTGTGACTGAAATTGCTTATACACTTGGTGTTTTTGGAGGTCTCACAAGATCAGAATCTCCTCGTGAGAGAGCAATCTCTGTGACCCTCGCATTTTGAACGATTAATTTCGATCTGAGATACAGTAGCTGATGGCAGGCCTGCAGAGTCAACCTTCTTCAGGTTTTGTCTCTGAGATTTAGTTTCCAAGAGGGAACCCTTGAGTCTAGTATGTCCTGTGATGGCAGCTTAGATGACCACCAGACTTGGTTAAAAAAAAACAGCACAACCTATCAGCTTTGCTGGATTTGCCAGCGAAATTTTATAGGTAAGATTGCAATTATTATCTTCTTAACCATATGTAGGAGTCACAAATCAAGTGACCCTAGGCTGTGTTTGCTAATGTAATTAGGAGAATGGGTTATTGTTAGCATGGGAAATCCAGCCATCATTCCCTAGATGGATATCTGAGGTAGAGGTCTGATGCTCAGCATTCCCTCCTATTACTTATTCTCGTAATGTTAATGTGATGGGGACATATTTAAAGGAGAAAGCAAATTTCTAAGTAAATTGTGTTTTTTAAAGAATACTTATCCAGTCAGATTACTTAAAAGCCTGCCATGCAAGCTTCCATGTTAATATATTGCTTAGCTTAAAAACTTGTGACACTTGGTGGTGGCAAGGTGAACTAATAGGCAAGAGTTATTGCCCTTTGTCTACATGAGATAGACAGGAAAATATGATTTTTGTCTTTGAGGAGGGCTGGATTCTTGAGGTCATCGGCTTCTATCCCTAATTTTAATGTGATTGGGTAAGTACTCTGGGAAAAACACAATTTAGATTAAAATTTATTTTCTACATCGTCAGAAAATTATTGTTTGGCATAAGTCACATTTATTGATGAAACTTTATTTCTTTTCTTACAAACTTAATTCAAGGCCATTCATTTTTGTTGTAAACAGCATTCAGCATGGTTCTACTTTCACTTTTTATATATGTACCTAACATTGAGCTCAATTGTACTTTCACTTGCATGCATAGTTCCGTTTGATGGGACTTTGGCATGCATACCATAAGGCAATTGTTACCATGACAGTCTTGTCCCATGACCACGCAACAGTGTACAGTTGCTTGGCATTTGAACTGGAATATAACACCTTAGAGGGCAACATTACTCAGTGGTTGAGCAGTATTTACATCATTATATTAATATTTATTGCTTGTGGGTGTTGAAGGGTGCACTGTAGTGAGGACACTGTGCATGTTCATGGCATGTCATACAGGGGACAACACTGTATAGGATCTCACATTGTGAGCAGCTTTTCTTGCCACATGAGCTGCTTTTGCTATAGATTTATTTGGCTTTTTATTTTCAGGCCAAGTATATTGTACAGATAATTGTTGCTGGGTCACAGGTGGTTGCCAGAGCATTTGTACGTGCATTTCAACAGGAGTACCAGGCTAGTCAGCAGGCTGCCCAAAGGGCAGGAGGAGGCAAGGCAGGCACAAGACGGGCAGTGGCAGATACTTACACAGGAATGACACTTCAGGTCAGTAATCATTAGTGATAAAAATAAGACAGGGAATAAGACAGGGACAAATGGTCCCCAGTTTGTACATTTCTTACATAAAATTGTGGATCAAGTTATTCTGGATATCAATGGTGGGGGTGGGGTGGGGATAAAACACCCAGCTGATTTAGGGGTCAAAAGCTCAGAGGTCAAGATTACTGTGACTGAAAGAAAGAAACTATTTCCACACAATATTTGTGCTTCACATACATGGTCCAAATTTTGTGGCTGGCTTACACTAGGCATAAGAAAGAAACCTTTTGATTTTGACATCACAGGACAAGGTTTCTGCAACAGAAAGAGGAAACATTGTTTCTGCAAAACAACATTAATTCTGTGTCACAAACCTGTCAGTGATCTACACAGAGGACTAAGAAACAAAGGCAGGTGTATAATGTGTCATTCATGATACTCCTGTTTCTTATTCTTATTGTTAATTTACATGAAAAAAAATGTATTGTTTTTTTTAACAAAAATAATGAATCATTCACTATACTTTGATCATTATGTGTGTACTGACTAACATTATTTATTTAATGTGAAGCAACCTAAGAGCTGGGAGACAGTTTACCTAAATTTACAAGCATCTGAAGAACTTTAGCTACAAGATCTGTAATTGGATCAATGCAAATCATTGACATTTTTGTGACCCTTGGCAAGGCACATTACCCATTTCAAACTTGGTACATAGGTTTCCCATATAATAGCCTTCTATGAGAGGAGTGTAGTGTCTTGGGACGCTTTCCAAGAATCTCTATGAGGTTGTCAGAAGTAAATATAAAAGCCCTGCAATTATAGTTACATTTATTTTTTCGCTCCATATTAAACAAATTTAGACATATCAGAGAGGACACATACATACAGTTTTGGTTTATGACCCTAAGGTCAGGGTCTAGAAGGGGAGTGGTGGGTGGTGTGGGGAATATCTAATAAAAAGCATGGTAATTGAGTCATGGAAGTATCTGTCGACCAATTTTTCATTCACTTTAATGTATGAAATCATTCTTTGCAGGAAGCAAAACAGATTCTGAATGTTACAGATATCAGTGACAAGGAAACCATTCAGAAAAATTTTGATCATTTATTTGCTGTAAATGACAAGGCTAAAGGAGGATCTTTTTACATTCAGTCCAAGGTAATTTATTTTAAAATACAAGTAATCTTAGCATCTCAGCCTGTCAGTTAAATCATTGCATATTAGAAATTCCAATGCAGCATCTACAAATGCTAGATTACTTATTTGTATTTGCACTGAAAGCTTGTCTGAACACTGACAGCCATAGAGATGATAATTTTTTTAATATGATCAATGTAAAAATAAAAAATATTAGTACTGTTCATTTTATTACATTATTATGTGTTAAATAGCATGTGCCATGTATTAGTACATATCTTGGTACACATCTATAATACATTACATATCAGTACACATTTAAAGAATAAAGAGGCTAAAGATTGATAATTATTCTTCACCGCAGAAGTTTCAAATGATCCGTTTTAACGTAAGTGTAATTTTCTAAAGAATCTTCACGTTTTATATCTGTGTGTGCATCAAAGTAAAAAAAATTTATCAATGCATCAACAAATCGTTTCACTCTTATTAAATATGCTATTTTAAGTTGTTTTAACTTCAAATATTATCATCCATTTTTTTTTCTTGAGAAATGTATTTGGTGTGATTTAGAAGTTGAACACATGTAACATGAACTTATTTTCAAAACAAAAGTCTTTGAAGAAAGTAGAATACTGACAAGGAGATAGTGTAATTTCCACTCAGGCAATGGGTCATAGAGTAATTTCCACTCAGGCAATGGGTCATAGAGTAATTTCCACTCAGGCAATGGGTCACTTCTCATCCAGAAGGATACCACCGTTCTTCATCAGAATTAATGATCCAGTATAATGCAGCTCAATAAACCTTTATTAGGACTTATGGATATGATAGTCTTAGGAATAATCAATCCAGTGCAGCCTCCCAAAATGGTTATCTCCCTTTAAAAATAATCACCTCTCAGTCATTTGTTGTGCGGGTTGTTGTTTTTTTCTGGTCATTTTATCAGCATATTTTAAGCCATCTTCCTTATTAAAATTGATCCATCCTTAATCTCTCATGGATTATATGAGAGATTATAATCCTCTCGATGGATTATATGCTGCGTCTTGCAGTAATCCAAACTTGATGGGAATTTATTTCTTGGGATGCATTGTAACACCCCCAGTATGCATTACAGTAGACAATTGAAACTACATAGCTGTCAAAATCACCAAATCACACTCAGATGTCATTTCGGTTAGCTTAACAGCTTTTTTGACTTGGATTAGAAGAGTTAAACATTTGTTTTAGACATGTATTTGAATTGTATTGATCAGGATATGTTGGGCTACATAATGACAAGCCTATATAGCTGTCACTAGGATTAAAACATAGTTCTTCAAATACATTACCTGATCATGATACCTTTGGAGTATGACCACTACCTTGCAGATCTAGCCCTCACAAGTTAAATGACCCATACTAATTATGGATTCTGGTAGGTCTGGTACCCTACAGGTTCATCATAATCCAATGCTATCACCGACAAATGTCAAACGGCTCCTGAATGACCACTGGCATCACCATTGCAGATCACATGGTTTCTTGCCAGTCCCATAGTAGCCAAGTATCATGCCTGGCCCATGGGCCAAAATAGCCCCATTATTCGAGATGGCTCTTGTTGCCAAAGGCCAATGACACTCTTTGGCCAATTATAGATCAGCTTTTAACCTGTTCATTCAGGCCCCATAGTTCATAGTGTAAAACACTCCAATGAGTTGTGAACACCATTCACAAGGGAGACTAATCACATACAGAGATATGGTTCAGGGCACTTCACTTTGGTTTGAATAATAATCCTGGGGTTTAAACAGGTATTATAAACAGAATTGTATTGTTCTTTACAACGACCTCAGCATTAATTTTCATCAGCCTTGCCAACATTCTGTAAAAGCACTAGGTGTATTATATTCTAGATACAGATGTGCCATTGTTTCATGTGTTTCTCCTTGAATTCTTTATCTGTTATAGTACCATCTCAGAGGTTTACCCTCCCCCATTGAATGTATAGCTACAGCAGGTGCTGCCATGTAGGTCCATGCTACAGGAATTTTGTTTTGTATGGAAGCCAGTGGATTGTTTCTTCCTCAGGATTGACTATCGCACATCAATATTTTATTGATGAAGCCATTCCAATGGAAAGCATTCTGTTGGTGGCAGGAAACGTTGGATAGAAAGGGCATACTCACTCATTCTCTCTGGCAACTCCACTGTTGTGAATTGTTTCAGAGGCAAGGAGCACCAGATTCACAGGCCTTCTGATTTTGGATCCTAGGTGGTGTCATCAGTTGCAAATCCATATTCAAGTCCATCACATTCTGGGCAGACTAATTTTTATTAGCAGATTCATTGCCCAGAAGGAATCAACTAATCCAAACTGAATAGTCGCTTCACTTACTGGTATTAGGTTGAATCTGTACCATCTGGGATTGACCATTGTTAGACCTATTTGCAACAAGGTGGAATGCAAACTCCCAATATTTGTCCTCCAGTTCCAGATCTGAAAGTCCAGGCAGTTGGTGCTCTTTCCATGGATTGGATTGATATGGATGCCTATACTTAATCCTCAAATCTTTCAAACAGTGAAGGAATTGTACTCCTGTCTTATCCTGATTGCTTCTCTCGGGTAAGGGAAAAATGATGGAGATACTACTTGGTAAATTGAAAAGTGGGAATTTCAAGGAAATTATGGTTATTTCAAAGCTGCTCAGACAACCTTGATGGTATGAGTTTCATCCCAACCCAAATCTGTAGCAAGTTGCATGTCTGGATTATATCAAACAAGCTCTATGGGGCAGACAGTTCTGAGAACATGAGGTGGAGAGAATCACTTAAGTGAGAATGCCCACCACTTCAAAAGCATTTGAGAAGTTGAGAATTTACTCAGTAGTGCAAGTGAGGACACATTCCTCTGCTTAAAGCATCTTTACCCCAGGTAGCTAACTTTCTCCTACAGCATTTTGAGGTGAAAAAATTAGCACCCATCTCAATAAAAGGCTACAGTTCTACACCTGCAGACACTTCGCATCACCTTGGAAAGAAGGATATAGGACAAATTGAAGATCTCTTTGATCTTCTGGTTAACTTTGTTATGTCATCACTGAAAACTTTTGCCATTTGCCCAAAAGGGAATCTACCATGGCTCTGATACGGTTGAATAAGGCATCTTTTAGACTGCTATCTGGAGCATTGTTGATTCATCCCTCATATAGGATCTGCTTCCTAGTATTACTAGTTACAGCAGGCAGGGTCAGTAAACACATGCCTTGTTGGTAGACCCAAACTATCCACAGTTCCATCGGGATAGTTCAGTTTCACTCATGGCTGCCCCTGCTTTCTTTGCCTAGAACATGTTTCTGCTCATGAGCATTCAGTCTTTTCTGGTGAAATCTGATATCATATTGTGCCCTTTGCCTCAGGGCCACCCACAAGACTTGATGAGGTCTTTGGAAATGGTTCCTAAAACAGACTGAAGATGGAAGCCTTGTCTATTATTACCTTTGAAATTGGGACAAATTGATAGATCAAGCTATATCATCTTGGATAAGATGGATTATTTGATCAGCATGCAGAGAATTAACTGAAGATCAAATGAAGCTATCACACAATTTGGCTAGTAAAGTTAGGCAGTTGCCACCAGCATTGCATTTAAGCACAACTGTTCCAAAATTGACAGGCCATGGGATAGAGGTTGAACACTTTTCTCTTGTTTTACCTCTAAGATCTTTCATCTCAGAGGTCTCAGTTTGATCTGATGGGACCTATAGTAGCAATGCAACAGGCCACGTTCCCATGTTGTATGAGAGCTTCTTAGTGACATGGCTATTTGACTTCAGCTGGATTTGCAGGAGAAAGATTTGTTCAGGTCAGCTGTATTTAGAGTCTTTAGGGCTGCACATATGTAATTGGTAAAACCTGTGTTGCCTGCATTCAATATTTGCAACATTTAGTTTTAATATTTCTTAAAAAATTTTAACAAATAAATATGTCAAGTCATTTAACTCTTATGTTTATTGGTTCAATAGGATGTCAGCTCCTGGAGTTACAGAAATTTGCAGAAGCTTAATGATTATAATGAACTATAACACTCCTGATGTATGAAATATAGACTCACCCATGCAAATATGGATGCTGTGTTGTTATAGAACTCTTGCTTGATTTGAAATGTAAACAACATGACACTGTTAGGGATCTCTTGACAACATTCAGTTTATAAATTATAAATAATAAATGAAATTACAAAGTTTTATAAATTTCTGTATGATTAGGGCCTTTCATTTTCAAAATTGGTGATAGCAGTACAAATTGCCAGAGGGTGAAGCGAGCCCTATACCACTCATCCAGCTTAGGCTCTAATATGCAGTATTGATTGAATTAGATAGTAGAATTATTCTACAGGTATTAAGTAAAAGCTCTTTTATGCAGAAATTTCAGCATTCGTTTATTGATGAAATGACTTTTCATTCATAATTATCGGTACACAAAGGAAACAACACACTTTTAAAGTATTAAATTTGGTGTCTTGTAAAAGAAACAACAAAGGCTGGTGATACAAAGACAGTATTACTAAAAATAGAATCAACATGAAAAGTGACATTGACAGCAATAATATCTGTTTAAATGGAAGTCATCAAAATCTTTGTACTGATTTGTTTAGTTGGTTTGTGTCTGTTGATATAATGGAATGTATGCCTGATGATGATGCTGGAGATCTTTGGATCATGGTTTGGATTTGTGGCAGAATCTGTTGAAAAATATTCAGTTTTTCCTATGTATTTTCAGGTTGTTCGAGCAAAGGAGAGATTAGACATGGACATGACACAAAAGGAAGAGAAAAAGACAAAGTCTAATTCACAGGAGACCTCCGGCAATACATGATACATGCTATGGATTAGGTTGATTCCATACTTAATAATACAAGACAGTAACTTAAACATGGGATGTGATAATTTTTGTGTATTGAAATCATGGGTAAATAGAAATGAATCTGTCAAGGTATCTCAAATATGTAGATGAATCTTTATGAAGTTTTGAAAGGTCAGTCATTTGGGATTAGGAATTCAGATTTGTATGGCAGCCACATTTGTATGTTCGCATCTTGGAATTTTCACAAAGATTGTGCAGTATGAGTTTATGCTAGTTTTTATTGATATAGTACCATCTGTATGAGGCAGTAGTCTAAAGGAGACTTTGTGTCTTAACTTGCTGTCTTTCATACTAACATTTTGACAGATTCACAAGAAACTAGTTACCTAGTTTCATATAATGGTCATCATCGTTCAGTTATCATGTTCCTGTAATTTTTGTAAGAGTTGTTGACTTGCAGCTGAGTGTAATTCCTGACTGTCTCCAGAATGCATTTAGACTTGCATTTACAATACATGGATATCAACCTTGGTAGATATATCATTAATCATATAAAATTGCAATTGTTATTCAGTCATTTTGTTAAGAGTTGTTGCCCTTTAGAGATACAACTGGAGGAAACTTGTCAGTTTTCAATGAAGACAATGCAGTTTACTTATTTCCCTCACTAATGAAATGGTGGAATGCAGAAGAGGGAGAAGTATATATTAGTGAGCATTTTGCTCACTCTAGTTAATGAATTGGTACTTTGGACGACATTTTAAGGTGTCTTTGCGATGATTTTGCCACAGTAGCGAATTTACCCATATGAAGTATAAAATTGTTCACCAGAAACAATCCCACTTAAATATTCCTTTGGGGCAGAATGTCACTCTTATTTCTTACACAAGAAAGGGAGAGAAGAACATCAGGACCATGCTGAAGGTTCCTAACTATCACTATTGATAGACAAATTACAGTAGAATCTTAGCATTCTGTAGGGGATTTAATTTTGTATTGGCTTGTCTGTTGCAGATGTCATGAAAGCTGAGATATAGTGGTCACAAGGTCTGTCCAATGTCAGCTTTTGCATAGCTTGTATGCCCCATCACAACAGTGTTATGGTATGTAGTGTTACCTTTTATATTGTAGGCCCATCCATATCCATTTATCTATCTGTCACCCATTGGATTGGTTTTGCATTTAGGCACTGTATTGGCACATCTAATTTCAATGAATTTTTGTGTACAGGACCATATTTTTATTTAAAGATGATCATGATCAGCCTTTACCCACAAATGAATGTGCAGTGGGTAATTGATTGCCAAAGAGGTTGAAGGTCAAGGTTGCATTAGTAATGTTTTAAATTTTAAGTGGTTGGTCATTGTTTTAAGTTTATGGATCTGTCAGTACTAGCTGTTAGTGAAATGGTTTAATTGATATCAGACAAAGTGATGTTTACCTTGGGATGTAAACATTGGTATTGGCTACTTCACCATGTAAATGCCTAATTTACTTTGTTGCACAGAGTAGGATGCGTACAATCACACAGTAGGGCCAATAATCAACATCCATTTCTTTAGCATGTACATCTACCTAGTTCCACTGTGATGCTGAAATAACCATGAGTAAAAGAGGATTTAAGAAAGAATTTTTTCTTTATCATCAGTGTGTACTGCACAACTTTAAATGAGACAATTATCTTATGATGTCACTTTTTACCTAGGTGTGTCATAAGACCAAAACGTGGATGTCACTTTTTACATAGGTGTGTCATAAGACCAAAACTTGGATGTCACTTTTTACATAGGTGTATCATAAGACCAAAGCTTGGATGTCACTTTTTACCGATGTGTGTCAATGCACTAAAAACTTTGGTGTCACTTTTTAACTAGGTGTGTCATGGAACTTGAAACTCTGGTGTCACCTTTTACTTAGGAATATCATAACACTAAAAACTCTTGGAGATTTGGTTGTAAAATTGTGTGGTTGTGACTTGTGTCAGTTATACATCATGAAAAAGAAAACTCCAGTACAATTTTAATAATGTAAGTACAGCCCTATTAAAGAAAACTCCAATACAATTTTGATAATGTAAGTACAGTCCTATTAAAGAAAACTCCAATACAATTTTAATAATGTAAGTACAGTCCTATTAAAGAAAATTATAAAGTTAATGGAATGTGTAGAAGAACATTGAGTAATCTGAAACAATGAATGACCTGCATAGATTTGCAGTGCACTTTCTATTTTAAAAAAAGATGATCTCACCAATTGTGTTATGTTGAAAAAATTCAGTCAACAACATTCCCATTTCTGTTTGCATTGGATAGGAGGAGTCTACGATCTAATACCTGTACAGATTTTATGAAGCTTTAAATACCCACTCAGCTTCTGTTGTACTGCCTGTGACTTACTTGTCTATGTTATGAACAAGTTTGTGGATATGTATTCAGCTAAAAGCAGTACAAGAAAATGCATACCAGCTGGTTTAGTTTTAGTGATTATTGATCGCTGGGACCCTATTGAAATATATAACTTTTAAAAATATAGTTTTAGTGATAATGGATTTCTGTGGCATTTGTCAAAGCCAAAATATCTGTTTTAAGAAAGTTAAACATTTAATCATTTCACAAGTGATCATCCTCAAAAGTTCCCCAATATTAAGTGTGTGGAATAGTTTAATACTAAAGATTTTAATTCATAATTTTTTTCTTCATGTTGGCCATATTATTTGTATTTCATAGTGCTCAATTTTATTAAGTTTAAATCTCAGATACCAATGTTTAGCTATACATCAGGGTTTGTTTTTTTTAATAAAAAAAAGAAGAAAAAATTAAAGAATAAATGTTGATGTAACAGAGCTTGAAAGTCTTGGAATTAAATAATCAGAAAATCTACTGTCTGGTTTTCTTATTGATCTTTTTATATTCTCATAATTTTTTCTTGCTTCTGTTCTTAAGGCTGTGTATGAATTTACTGCATAAATTTATCGGATACATAGGTATAGCTGACCTCATGCTGGCATTGTTGACAAAGCAACAGTGATTCAAGATGTCTCCTTGCCAGAATGTCTCTATGCCAAGATATCTCCATACCAAGATATCTCCATATACCAAGATATCTCCATACCAAGATATCGCCATACCAGGATATCTCCATGCCAAGATGTCTCCATACCAAGATATCTCCACACCAAGATGTCTCCAGTGCCAAGATGTCTCAGTGACAAAATGTCTCTATGCCAAAATGTCTCTATGCCAAGATATCTCCATGCCAAGATATCTCAGTGCCAAGATGTCACCATGCCAAGATGTCTCAGTGCCAAGATGTCTCAGTGCCAAACTGTCTCAGTGCCATGTTTCAGTTACCTTTTGTGATAATTCAGAAATGTACAAATTATTGTGATGATATATTAAACAAATAATGAGCAACTGTTAAAGTTGTTACCATCAACTGTATGAATAAAACATTCTTCCCCTTTGCAGGAAATGTTCTTGCTGCCTTAACATACATGGAAGGAATAAACAAATCAACAAACAGAATCAATGACACCTGTAATATCATGTGTTAAATTACTGAATTCAAATGATTTCAGTGGATGTACATGATTATGCAAACTTTAGTGCAAAATGTATCACTGGTTTATTACTCACTGATACAAAAGGGAAATAGTGTTCACAAGTTTCATTTCAGTTTTTTTTCTGTGTGTTGTTTTATTTACGATTCCAAAACAATTATCCATATATACGGAACCTCAATATACTGAATGTTTCTCAAATTTTAGTTTAATGTGATTGTTTTTTCAATTTTATGCTTTAAAAAAATACCATTGGACCAAAACTCCAATCAAACTTGGAAATATATTTTATCAGCTAAATTCCTGACACATTGAAAGAGATTAATTATGGTTGGCAAACACTGTAGTGGACTGATCTTTGAGACCAAAACCCAGAAAATGTCCCAAGGGCATGCAAGGTTAAAACAATACTTGACATGCACACTGACACGGATAAAGGATGACAATAGGCCTATGTACCATACAAAAGAGCATTTAAGATAAATTAATAACTAAATGGTTATAGGTAAGCCATTTTAAAGGAAGACCATGATTATTTTTGCCTATTATCTAATTGTGATTGATACTGTTTGTTTGTTTACATGATAAGTAGAACATTGTTTGCTTGTTTTTTAAGTTAAATATCAGGGCTTTATTAACCAGTCATGTGGCCTCTCTTTTGTTTCTAAAGTCAGATTCATTCAATGACTTACACTGAAGCTTTTGCTAAGGATGTGCTAAATTTGACTTTGGCACAAAAATGGAGTCATTAACACATGCTGCAAAGAAAGAAATATGTATAAAAAAAACAGACAACACTCCATGCCTCCTTGAATCAAGACTCTTGAATTGTGATCATTTTTCCTTATATGGAGTATTTCAACATTATCATTCTAACAGACATATTACAGTTGTAAAAAGTATCTCATTCCTCAGATGTACTCGTAGCAAGGAACGTATTTCTTTGTGGCAGCTGTATTTATTAATGTGACAGAATGTGATTTTCAGAAGGAACATATATTGTTCAGTTAATTCTACAGTAAATGACATTTAGAAACAAAATAACAGTTTTCTTAATGTACAATCGTACCGACATAGACACTGAAGCTCTCATAATTACATCCTCCCACCTCTCTAATCTCTTGTCACCTAAGAACTAAGAAAAATATCTTTTTCACATCTGAAGGAACCTCAGTGAACAAAAATCTTCTAAAAACTGTAAACTTTTGTGGGTCATATGGATATTTTTTGTCTTGAGGGGTTAAACTGTATGTATGCATGCATGTGTGTGTGTGTATATATATATATACACACACACACACATATACATACATACATGGCTTTCTATTGTGCATAAGAGGAATTGTGATATCCTGACCAGCACCACTTCCTGCTGACTAGTACTCGGTGATGTAATATCCAACACATACACTATGCCATCAACATACAGTTGGAATTATCAATACACAGTGATGTACACTCCAACATTCACACTATACAATCAACTTGCACTTTTAACCAAATGATTTAATATGCAACACTCACACTATATCATCAATGTGCCCTTGCAGTGACTAATACCCTGTGATCTACCATCCAGCACCCAGTTAACTACTATCCAATACCCAATCATGCACCTTCCATCATCACAACAGTTACAATCAAGCATCCCACATTTTACTATCCAACATGTAATAACTAGCAGGTAGGAATGCTTTCATATAGACATACATATTGATACACTATCATGCATTGAGGGAAAGCTGAGAAAAGAATAGCAGTACTTGGACACATGCAAACATAACCTTTTATAGACATTAACCAGAATGAAAAAAGTGTGAGATTTGGATTTTTAACGTAGCTTTAAACAATTTTTCAGTTATATCACGACGATGTCTGCAGTGTGGCAGTTTTTAGTGATGTCTAGCACTGGGGCGTCATGCTGCAGACACGTGGCATGATGTCCCACCCAGTCACATTATCCTGACACCGGGCCGACCAGTCCTAACACTAACCTCTTAATGCTGAGCACCAAGCAAGGCAGCTGTTAGTACCATTTTTTAAGTCTTTGGTATGACTCGGCCGGTGATCGAACCCACGACCACCCACATCCAAGGCGGACACTCTAACCACTAGGCCACCCGAGCAGTCAGAATGAAAAGAGCAAACGCATATTGAGTGACAGGCGTTGCCTTACTTATGCAATCACAGAAGTGTGTTAAAACATCTGTCGTAAATCCTAGAGCCAAGTAGGGTTTAGAATTTGTTGTACTCTTTCAATTTTGCCATGTTAGATATAATGGTATAAATTGTCACTTGATGCAAGTGCGAAAGATGTGGTTCTTCTGTATATTTTTACCACCCTAGATTTAGTCGATTGACTGACCTTATCCAATGTTTATTTTATTACGTCTTTAATTTTACATATACATATAAGTGAAATGAAACGGCTGAGTCCAGATTTAAATTTGTTGCTCTGTCAAGATTTAAATTTGAAGCTGAGATACGCTGTAAGAATGAAACGTGTTCGATTTAAGGTTCAATACATCAAAACTAAAATACAGTGAAGTTATAAACTGTACACGGAGTACCTGTATTTGTATATTAAAAAATCTCCCTTTTTAAAAAGTACTAGATATAATCCTTTTTTTAGTCAAACCAAACCGATAGAGAGGGAGTGGGGTAATCAAGAGAATATTTATGACACAAAATAGATCACCATTTTTCTTTCTTTTTCAATTTAAAAAAAAAAAAAAAACTGCTGTATCAACATAAACAAGGTTTGGTTTTGTGGGTATAACGCCATATTTCAGCACATTATATGCTATTCATGTAGGCCAGTATATTCGAAGATTCGGATTCAAGCGGGCCACATGAAGAACCACGGACCCACAGGAAGCTAGTTCTCACATACCCACACGGATTGTGTAGAGATGTCAGAGATCAGTAAGGCGAGCGCACTGACTATTTGTCATCCTAGGGTTCTTCATCAACAATACAAGTGAAGAGGGTGGATTAGGGCTTGTCTCTTCCTCTTGAAGTACAACTGACAAAAACAAAAAAAATTAAATGAATGTATTTACAATGTTGACATCGTTGTGAAGGAGGACTACACTTCCAGTGGTATAGTACAGTGCCATTTTTCAATAAATACCTTTATGTCCTACAGAAAATAGTGTTCACAAGACCACCATTCATTTTTTAAAAGAAATATTTCTAGAGAAATTCTGTTTAAAACAAGTCAGTAAACGAGAATCCAAACCCGCGTCGATGAAGAAAATGCACAAAATATTTTCCTCACTTTCGAATCTGCTCTTTGTAATCTCACTTTATTGAACTGTATTGATACATGATTTCTTCTGACAGTTAGGGGGCGTTCACCAGTTATGTACTTTTGAGAAGCTGACGTATGTAAGGTGAAGTTTAAAATATGCACAGTGGAGAGAATGTTGGCATACCTATATGCTACATTAATGTAATGTGGATGATATTTCTTTGGATATTGTAATTTTGGAAATTGTACATGATCTAAGCACACTGCTAACTAAAATGACTGCTTCCTTGTGTTAAAAAATCAGCCTTAATTAGTTTAAAGTACACTATCCATAGCAGCTATTGAAATAGGGAAAATGAATTTTGCCAGACTAGACAATACCAGCTTCTGAAAATGCAATAAATAAATTACCAAATATATGTAACAAAAAGTTATCAGCACTTTTTTAAAATACATTTTACCTCTGAAGTTCAGGAAGTGAAAATGATAAGTGGAGCTAGCACTTTTTTTGAAAGGTGCACATATGGAGTAAGACCAAGCTGTATACTCTATAACCCATATTACACCCATCAATCATACACCAAAATAAAGGGAATGAAAGGTTTTTTGAATTATACCCAAGATAGACAGGTATTTTTTTTAAATAGCCAGTATAACCAGTGAGGAAAGCCGGGGAAAATCTTTTTCTTTAATATGCAAAATGCGAAACTGCAAAGCGCCACCTTTTCCATAGGAATCAAACTATTCCATACTTTGGTTGCAGGAAAACTAAACAGCCACCCGTGTTCCTGGGCAGTGACTATCGTATGTAATAGTGACATAAGCTCGAAGTTCTTTAGGTTTTCAATGAGGAGGTTCATCATCAGCACACATCACTGGGTTCCATCAAGCTTTGTACGAACTGTTGGTCAGAAGGTAATGTAGTTCCCAGATATTCATTTTCACAAGTAATAATAAGTATTGAGTTTACACTTGACTTTTCCTTGAAAAAGATCTGTCAAGTAAGTCGATGAACGGATAGTCTTAGTACTCTTTTGCAAGACAGCTTCGAAGAGTTTCACCACCAACCAAGTCAATGGAGGTAAGCAATGGTCTTTTACGTCTTTATGTCACTCTTTCAAGAATGTGTTTTCTGAGATGAGGGTTTATGCTTCTAACAAACACTTTTTGTCAAACATTTCTTCTTGAGTCATCATCAAGCATTTGCACTTGAATATTATGATCAATTTGACAAACATATCTATGTTCTCCCCTTTGGTATGTGATTCTTTCAGCAAAATGGTGAGGTAAACAGGACACTATACGTGTTATTCTTGTACTGACCATCATGGCATCATGACTTTATCTTTCTTTTCTTTACTATTAGTGTGTGTGACTACTGACTAGATGCAGAACATATACCTCTTTGTCTATATCAAGGACTTCATGCACCATATTGTTTTCTACTTCGCCTTTTAGTGTATTTGACTATTGTTATGGTCAAAATACCTCATCTTCACTTATGTCTCCAGGTTCGTGTTCCGTATCTTGAATAGTCTAGGACCACTTCTATCAAAATGTTGATTTCCAAAAAGTATCAAATTATGCGACCAAGGTGACGTTCACTGTATGCACGAGGGTTAGTACAAACTGTTTCACACGGTGTTGGCATGATTTTACGTAGTGGAAATATCTCCGTACCAAATCTCCAGTAATCGGGAGTGTTCGGTTTTAAAACGATAAATGTGTCTTTGTGTGTGACTTTTATTTTTAATGTAGCTTTAAATTTTTTTTGGTCATATCGCTACGATGTCTGCAGTGTGGCAGTTTATAGTGACGTCTAGCACTGGGGCGGCATGCCGCCGACATATAGCATGATGTCCCACCCAGTCACATTATCCTTACACCAGACTAACCAGTCCTAAGACTAACCTCTTAATGCTGAGTGCCAAGCGAGGCAGCTGTTAGTACCATTTTTGTCAGTCTTTGGTATGACTCGGCCGTGGATCGAACCCGTGACCTCCCGCATCCGAGGTAGACGCACTAACCACTAGGTCACCGGAGCAGTAAAATGATAAGTAAATATGCATGGAACTTAATTGTAATGTCATAAGTATGATTTGATAAAGTTGTCTCAATATTTTGCCAACACTAAAATTTGACATTTATCTTCTAGAATTTTAAGCAAGACGCCATAAGAAGTGTTAGGACTCTATGGTCTTAAAATAACAGAACATTCAAACTCAACAAGGTCAGTAAAATTAAAACAAATATTTTATTTCTCTAGGTTGTAAACTGAAAATGTGAAAGAAACCTGTTGTATTGTGAATTAAATCACAAAAAAAAATCCTAAAAGTTCAAAACAAGTCCAAAAGTATACAGTGTTCAGATTGAACTCCAGTGGTGTTTCGAATGAAATCCAGTCTTTAATGTGCCGACGTATCAATAGTCTTGAATGTACCGATATACCAATAGTTTTGATTTAGCACAATTAAATAATCCAGAATGTCTTTTGAAGGAATCTTCAATTACCCAAATAAAAGTGTTTTAATCAACAGTTTAATGAGCACTTTGTAAATCAAATGAATAATTCGACTAAATAATTCCATTCAAATATTAACTGAAGACAATTAAAATGTCTGATCACATATTCCCAAAGACTGATGTTAAGATAGGAATAAATAATTTCGATTACACATATGGCACAAAAAGGTGACCAGGATGTGGGTTATAACTTCGCTTTCAGCACTTTTCAAAGTCAAAAGGGCATGTCAACATGTTTACAAATATTATCTTACAGTACAACACACAGCCATGAACAAAAGTTAGTTATGTAATATGTTGTTTACAAATGACCTATACAATTTACGATCAATGACAAAAGTTAAACAAACAAATACTATAGATATACATACCAGGAGCAACGAGAGTGCTAGTTTGAGTTTGATGCAGTTTTTTTTTTTGTTCAGATAAATTTGGAGAAATGTAAATAATACTGGCACTGCAATGATGTCCTTTTCGTGTAAACCAAACATTTTTTCTTAGTCTTCTCCAAACATGTGATAGAAGATGACAGGATCTGTTAGATTAGAGTCCTGCATGATCCCATTGTCCTCGCGAGGAATTTCTTCTACAAAACATATTAATTCTCTTTGACTTTCTTGGAGTAGTCACCTTTTCCCCGAAACACTCTGTCCAGCAACCAGCATGTTAAAGGTACGGTGAAGACACGGTGCCTTTAAGCTTTGGTGATATGACCTTTCAACTTTTGTCAGTCATTTTGAGAACGGAGGATACAGCATAACGCTCAAGATATGTTTTGGGATTCTGACATTCCATAGACGGCACAATATATTTTATACGTTTGACATAATGAATTTTTTTCAGGGTGCAAGAGAAAATCCTTTCATTACCAAAAAAACATCACCCCAACAAACAAACAAACAAATTAAGTTCATAGCTTTCTTTCATGGTGCAAAACATTCAAGTGTTACATGTTTTCCATCTTTCATCAGTCACGTGATGTCTTGACAGCGTCAGCTATCTTTTGTAGTTTAAGTGTCGAATCTATTATTTTTCCAGCCACATATATCATTCCAATAGTAAATTTTTATGGGTTATCCAACTTAATATACATTGGTAGGAATAAAGTGTATATAAAGAACGATGAATGTCTTTTTCATACTGGGGCTGAATTTGCAATCGTCTCTGATCTAGCACTTTTAACATAAAGTTTTTCGTGCACAGATAAAGTTTCGGTGGTCATGTCTTTGCATGTACTGTTCATAAAATTACCACTGAGAATCCACCAATAAACGAAATTCAACCAATGTAGCGACTGACATGCACAAGCAAACACAAACACACACACACACACACACACACACACTCACACGACACGATCTCACCACCTTCTAAAAATGTATATAACGTGCATTTGACGGCATACACGTAGTCTTTCTAGCCTCAAAGTTAAATTCCCATTAAATGCCATATCGACCTCCACGTTAACCCTATGGATTAAAGACGCAGTGTTAAACTCCCATTTGAGACCTTATCGACCCTTACATGTTACACCTATGGATTAACGCGTAACGTTAAATTTACATTAGATGCCGATTCGGACCACACATGTTAACCCTATGGATTATAGGCGTAACATACATTCGTATTAAAAAAAGATATCGATTTACACATGTTAACCATTTGGTGTTATGTTAATTTCCGTTACAGGTAAAAAATGCTGATTTAGGCTGTAAAGTGAAGACCATTTGTTTTACTTTTGACGGAAAAAAGGACTCATTCCGTATTTTTCACTGCTGCCGCCATGACTTGTTGAAAGAGAGAGAGAGAGTGAGAGAACTGAATTAGTCATAATATGGAAATGCAAGTGTTTGAATTGCAGAATAAAGGGCAGATATCGTTGCTACATAGGAAAAGAAATTAGTTCCAAAAGTCATAGAACTGTGGTGATGAAATTGGTATCGCCACTGTGGCGAGTTATTCTACGTTTAAACTGTGCGAGGAATATGCAAAGAACAGCCTGAAAAATATTCACCTATTGTCTGGGAAATGGGACCTAAACATTTGAACGAATATATTTCACCCGCTAAAGTTACTGAGGTTTTTCACTCGTCAATGTCTATTTACATTTTTTTCTAATACTACCATTGCAAAAGCCTTGGACGGTTTATATTGTGTGTCATTGGGCAGTTTACTAAGCCTCCATTCGCCACGGCGCTAATAAATCCTACTAATCGACAGCGACAATTGTAAAAAAAATTAAGGAAAAAAAAATGAGGAGCCATTTCCTTTTTAACTGCTAACTTAAAATGATTATAAAGAGGAGAAAAGTTCGTCATTGAATACTGCAAATCAAAGAATTATTGTCGTTAGGTCGAAAATTTAGGTTAGTGCACCGTAGAGTAACATGACTTCAACTTTTCCAGTTTTATGACACTACGGTATGGATCTTATTGATGCAAACGAACGGTCGGACATAGGGATTTATGGGAGGAAAATAGAACACCTAATGCCTCCTCCTTGGCGTTATAATTAGTAATAAACTTGGATTTGTATCTTCCCGTTCACTATAAATCCCATACATTTCAACAACAATGGTGTCAGGATAACGCGAGTGGGTGTGACATCATGCTACATGCTTGCGGCGTGATGCCCCAGTGCTAGACATCACTATAAACTGCCACACTGCAGACATAGTAGCGATATGACAGAAAAATTGTTAAAGCTACGTTAAAAATCAATATCACACTCACACATTCAACAACAACAACAAAAATAACTGATCGCAGCATAACATGTCTGGAAATGTACTGCAGCACAAGGTATAAATTGGTCGTATAAATTATTCAATTGATACTATTCAAGTCCAGGGCTCCCATGGTTACGGCAATACACATCCTGGTTAATACGACTTTGTCAAAGGCATTTTCACTTGGTAACACAGCGATACACAGGTAGGTAAATGCTTGCAGTTGGATATCGACGACTTTAAATCATTTTTTTTGTAAAAATATATTTAAGGGAGATTTTATTGTAAATTACAGTTTAGACATTTAATTGTAAAAATAGGTCAACGTCAAAGACAAAACTTGGTTGAATGCACGTCGAGGGATGGGGTGCGGGAAAGGTGGGTTAGATTCAAATATTGCAGTTGCATGTGATGTGAATAATAACTAATTTAAAGACCTGACCACGTAAAGGTATGTTATAACGAAGGACGTACAGCTCACTAGGTGATTTTAACATCTCAAGCTGGTCCCAAGGTTTACGTATTAACCAACTCGTCGACAACGCATTACTTGAGGGTAATCTATTTGAGGTAGTTTTTCAGCAGTCAGCACACCTATATATCTAATTATCTACGTGTAGATGTGCTAAAATGGATATGTGCGTAGTTATCTCACACGTGTATATACTTTCCTTCGCTCATATATGCATACATGCAAATGTACTTGTCACTAAATGAAAGTCTAGAAAAATAATTTTTCAGAAGTCAATATTTTGTACCCGAAAAGGCAGGAAATATCTTTTCTAATTTTCATTTGCTTTGTTAAGGAGTGAGTATTCAACAGTGTAATAGTTCGGACTAAACTGAGATTAGAAAACTTCAGTTTTTGTTATAGATTAAAATGAAAACAAAAGGCGTCAGCTGAACGTTGTACATTTGCAGATCAGTGCTAATACAAACATAGTACTAATATTAGTACCCTTACTCGTACCTCGTGGACAGGGTACTAACATGAGCATATACGTGTTAATGGAGCAAGCCGGGTTTGGTTCACATCCGGCACTCTTTTAGCCTAATAATAACACTTTAAACATATTCCTTGCATATAATCCAATAAATTGAGTAGTCTTCTTATTTAATACCGGAAATATCGAATATCATTGTAGAAATAGTTGTAAAATCTCGTTTACCTCTTTTTGCCGATATTTTCGTTTAGGTGGCGCTATACAGTTTCGCATTTTGCATAGGGTTAGGAATTTAAAGAAAAAGAATGTCCCCGGCTTTCCTCACTGGTTATACTGGCTATTTAAAAAAGACCTCGTATATCTTAGGTATAATGCAAAGAACCTTTAATTCCCTTTATTTTGGTGTATGATTGATGGGTGTACTATGGGTTATAGAGTATACAGCTTGGCCTTACTTCAAATGTGCACCTTTCAAAAAAGTGCTAGCTCTACTTGGTCATTTTCACTTCCTGAACTTCAGAGGTCAATTGTATAAAAAAGAGCCGATAACTTTTTTTACATTTTATATATTTGGTAATTCATTCATTGCACTTTCAGAAGCTGGTATTGTCTAGTCTGGCAAAATTCATTTTCCCTATTTTAATAGCTGCTATGTATAGTGTACTTTAGACTAATTCAGACTGATTTTTTAACACAAGGGAGCAGTCATTTTAGTTAGCAGTGTGCTTAAATCATGTAAAATTTCCAAAAGTACAATATCCAAAAGAAATATCATCCACATTACATTAATGTAGCATAGAGGTATGCAAACATTCTCTCCACTGTGCATGTTTTAAATGCGAACTACTTCACCTTACATACGTCACTCTCTCAGAAGTACATATTATCTGGTGAGCGCCACCTTAGATCGTCCGCCATATTATTTCAAATAATGATTACTTCCGTTCTCAGCCTCGTTTGTTTGTGTGCCATATAAGGACATTGACGCCTTATTTGGAAATGTAAACAAATCGTAGTAAAAATTTGGCGCCGTTTGGGTCAGAAATTCTGGGCATTAAAAGTAAATACGGTTTATCGGCAACTTTGGAATTCCACCAAGAAGCGATTATTCACACTTGGTTGATAATAATATAGCATAGAATATCCAAAATATGGTCTGGCAAGCCTTACGTAGAAAAGGGGTCACGGCGCGAGTCTCGCGTTATCTGTCATGGTGGACAGGATAAGGGTTAGAGTAACCATGCCAATTTATTTTATTGTGTAAGGGCTTAATACATTCAAAAATAAGCCAAACTTCTTTTACAACATGATTATACTTATGTAGTTGATTTCTACACTGTTTGTTTTTCTGACTTTAGTGATGATTTTTTATGCTCCATTACATGATATGGGATCAGTTCGTAGCGTCAACCACAACAAACCAAGATGAGGCTACGACATCGTAGCTAATACAAACAATACCCACCACATTTCGTCTGTCCTTTTCCAGAACTTTTCGTAAAACTTATTAATAATATTTGACTTGGACTGCGTTTGTGAATCTTATTTGTGCATGTGTGTGACTGTTTGTTTGTGTGTGTGTGTGTGTGACTGTGTGTGTGTGTGTGTGTGTGTGACTGTATTTGTGTGTGTGTGTGTGACTGTATTTGTGTGTGTGTGTGCGCGTAAAGAATGAAAAAGATACAATAATCATCAGGACGTAGTAGCACTAATAACTACTTTTAATGTACTTTCAACAATACTATTGTTAATACTGGTTTAATAATGGGCATATCAGATCGAGAAAATAAACAATCATACACACTGATATTTATAGTTTTGTGGAAAATTTTGCAGGGTTTTGCCGAATGTTTCTTAAAGCTTTCTGCGAAATAATATGGGAGGTAAAATCGTACTGATTAAATTAATTGATTTAATGTATGTCCTTTCAGTCTCATTCACGTAAAGAAGAATGGTAATACAGTGTTACTCAGTGTTTGTTGAAAGCAGCAAGCATTTTGTAAGTTCAACAAAGCCAGCCCGTTCAGTTTGTTACAACTGTATCTGACGTAAAACGCGTCTTTGTAAGTGTATTTGAAAACCTCTGAAAACCCAGAATACAATGTAGCAAATACCTTCCCCTTACGTCACACTAATCATAGTGGAAATTTCAAAATTAATGAATTTAGATGAGGTTTAATTGGAATACGCAATATTAATAGTACCAGTTACAGATGAGCGATTCGACATGGTAAACGAATGGAAGTAACTTCAGATGTTGGCCATTTTAAAGTTTCCGGGTATAAAGTAAGAGAATTGTTATTTCAGTTTCGCTTACTATAACTTTATGTCTATCAAGGTATTTTCATAGAAAGATCGCTAATTCACGCTCTGGTGATATGGGTTCGGGTTAAATGTTGGGATGAGGATGTGGTGCAAATGTCGCTTTCCAGTACATTATTTATACATTATGTTTAACTGTGATGAATAATGAGAACATAACCATTTCCACCAAGCGTACAAAGTAAAAGCAAACATTTTATACTATTGAACACATACACACACACACATATATATGTGTGTGTGTGTGTGATTTTGATTTTTAACGTAGCCGTAACAACTTTTCAGTTATATCGCTACGATGTCTGCATTGAGGCAGTTTAAAGTGATGTCTATCACTGGGGCATCATGTCGCAGACATGTAGCGTGATGTCCCACCCAGTCACATTATCCTGACACCAGGCCGACCAGTCCCAACACTAACCTCTTAATGCTGAGCGCCAAGCGAGGAAGCTGTTAGTACCATTTTTGTAAATCTTTGGTGTGACTCGGCCGGGAATCGAATCCACGACCTTCCGCATCCGAGGCGGACGCTCTAACCACTAGGCCACCGGAGCGGTTTCCTTATATTTGCGCGATCGTGTACAGTGTTTTTGTTTTACACACACACACACACACACACACACTTTGTATTGTGTGTTGGCTTTTTTCATGGTTGAGGGTAGAGGCGTACCTGACTACTCACATCTTTTATTGTTTTTGCAGTAAACAACGTATTACTTTTCTATGATTTTAGTTTATATAGCTATATTATTATTATTTATAGGTAAACAGGTTTACTTGAATCTGCGCCCAGGACACTGGTAATTCCTTCGGAAAAACAGTGGTAATTCCTTCGGAAAAATAGTGTCTACCTGCTCTATCTCAGGTAGCTTGCTAAAAAATGTAAGTAAACAGACCTGATCTTGATTACAAATTTTATGGAATATTCCATTAAGATGGCAGAGTATTTTCAGAAGATGGTAATTTAGACATAGGGCAGATGCGGGAGGTATATAAAGTTGTTTACTTTACAAGTCACTCATTGGTATCACAACATCCAAAGTGGTAGCAGTCTTATTCTTATGTTCAGTTTTATGTTGAGAGCATTTATTTATTTAAATTATTAACTGGAATTATGAATTGCTCAATATTTTCGGACTAAGTCACCATTTCCGAAGTTAGTGTGAATTCATTAAAGGACATTTTAGATTATACCAATGTGATACATCAAGACTGTTGGCACATTAATACATTACAGGTTATTGACACATTTGCAAGTTCAAAATTGGAAACTTTTTTCGTCTTTTGGACCTGCGATAGAATTTTTAGGACCATTTGGGATTTAATTTACAATATTCAAATTTCCTTTCTAAATTTTCACGTTGCATTCTAATTCTAGGGAAATAGATTATTTGTTGAACTTTACAAAACTTTTTGGTTTTCGCTCTTTTTTGTGACTTAGCTTAAAACCAAAGAGATAATGATTATGCATAGATTATAGTTATGTGATATACGCTTTTGTGATCATAGTATGCAACATAAACATTTACGAATAGATAAATCAGTATTATTGAGATATCATTTTCCGATGAGGTTTTGTTTCTCCCCCTTCGGCAAAATGTACAGCCTGGCATCATTGAGAGAAAGTGAAGATGGGAAGAGAGCGCGTAACAAACGAGACTGTGCATACAGATACTCATAAAAGAATGTAAATAAACGTGTAGTTGGACTATAATGACACAGGGTCTCGTGTGGCTGAGAGGTCTAAGGCCTCGCTCACCCTTATCGATCACTGACATCTTATCTCCGTCCACCTGGATTCGGGTGGGTGTGAGATAAAACTTGCCTGTAGCTTCCAGTGGGTCGCTGGTTCTTATCAATTTTTTCCTGGTGCAATGCATGCTAACCTGGCCGCCATGTATACACTATCATGTGCTGAAGATGGCGTGAAACCCACACAAACAACAATTATCATGACACATTTTTTTTCTATGCTATAACATTAATATTAAAATAAGAACCATCCATAAATGACGTCACGCAGTTTTGGCGGATTGATCACCCCTTCTTTTCGTTACAAAACTCAGACCATCCTCATTTATGACGTAACATAACTTTAACACCTTCTTAAAGCTTTAAAAAATAAAACTGGTTTGAATTCACTTTGTGTAGAAAAACACAACAATACACACTGCATTCTGAATTTAATACTTAAAATATCTTGATCAATATGGATTTAGTTCTCTGGGAACCTAAAGAGAAAATTTATTGATAGGAAAAAGACTTAGAATGCAAGGTATAAAGTTGCAGACATATCATCACATGAATATATTTATCAATGTTATGCTCTGTCCATGGTGACACTGTGATGCAGCGTAGTTTACATTTTCTCTGGTAGATGGCACTGATATTGTTTTTGTGATGTTACATTTTCAACACTTCCTTTCCCCCGCTTGTCTCACATCGTCATGCAAGTAGGATATCCCACCGGCGCATTACATCATATATTAGTAGCCCTAATTTGGTTGAATGGCAGTGACTTAAAAATTAAATTATAGAAGTCGACCCATGGCAGGCACTAAATTCATTTGGTATGTTATGCATCTGACTGAGCTTGAAACGACTACAATGTTGTGGTATGCATGAAGGAAGCCATTTTATCATCTTTTTATTCTGCATTATTCATAAATGTCATTCGTCTCCATTTAAAGAACCAGCTTATTGTAGGAAAACGTGTATCGTGTTATTGCTGGTAGAAAAAGAAGGCAAATGAGAATTGTCGTATGTCCAAAAAGGCCGATAATTATTTGAAGCCATTATCATAACGTGTAACCAAACTTAAAGAAACTGATGTATTCTTCCATCACAGTATTATAAGATTTAACAGATTATATATAAAACCATTATATATAAAACCTTTGTGTATCATATGCATTATTATTCTGTCAAAGTGGAAAGGATAAAAAATGTTTACTAACAGAAATGTGAAGAAGTTGATGGGACAAACATCGTGCTATTCCTACCAAAACGATATCGTTTAACGTATCGTTTCTCAAGCGCTATTAAAAAGAAAGATATGTTTCAGATCGATGATGATCACAGTGATCGTGTATAATAGAGCTCAAGATCACTGACGTCATTTGTTAAAATGGGTTGTGGCTCTTCGACATCAGTAAATACTTCTTCCAAGCCAAGAACTTCTTCCGAGCCAAGAACTCCTCAGCCTACTGCTCTTGAAGATATTAAAATATGGATACAAGAAGCTAGAAGCGACAAAAGTAAAGCTGAAGTAGCCTTAGTCGAAATCAAGAAAATTAGATCAGAAATGCTAAAGAAGGTCAGTAAGAGGAAGAAAGAGTGAGATATTTTTGTTGTAATTGATGTGAGATTATTTAATTTTTTTAAATAAAATTGCTGCATGAAAATACTTTTGAACTAATTTGTGAAGGTCCAAGTAACATACAGATAATGTTGTGATTTTATGATAGAAATTTACCGGGCATCATAAACTGTAATTGTTTCTATTTTTTCAAAAAATTATTTACATTAAAAAAAATTCGTTTCAGGTATTATCTAACTTGAACGTACACGTAAGGCCATCTACAAATATTCTTATTTATACAGTTAACATAATTGGATAATATCCGGATTACTTAACTCGATTTAAAGACGGGAAGGAAGTTTATTAGTTCACAAACTTTTCATAAAGTCTTTTGAGAACTGATTTAATTTTTCAGAAAATAGACATTGGCGAATCCAAACTGTCGATATTACATCGATTCGAGAAAGAAAAGGAAGAGCTTTTAAATAGGTAATATACCAGCAAAACATTGCATAAAAGGAAATGAAAAAATATCATAATTCCGAACATTACATTTTGAAGTATAATGATTCATTGATCTGTGAAACAACATGTAAATAATAATTTAGTACATGGTGAGAAATAAATGTAAAAAGTAAGAATTTACAAATGCACTCTACGATATATATATATATATATATATATATATATATATATATATATATATATATATATATATATATAGTAAGATACCTAGGGTATAGGCTATTTTATAGATTTGTATTTACGTCTCAGTTTAAAGCTTTCTTCGTTCTAGTGATTACTTGTTCGTTATTGGGGGTCGGTGTTAGGAAGATATTTCTCAAGCTGAGTAAGCAGGCAGTATTGAGGAGCAGATTTCATAATGTACAGTATTCACAAGACTTAAGTAGGATGTATTAGTTTTGCAGAATGGACCCTCGTTCTGATTCTTATTATAAGTGATGTTCATGATAATCTAACGTATACGTGTTTAGTTAATAAGAAAATATAGTATTAATTCTATGTGTTAAGTGTTTGCGTCGTGTCTCGTGGTGCATGGCGTGAAGTTCCAATGGAAGGACTTACTAATGAGTCATATAATGTAGAAAAGAAGAAAACAGTTGAATCTTGTAGATTTCAGTGATGTGTGGTCGTTTGGTGATTACATAGCAATTACATATTGTTATACGCAAAAAAACCACTTCACCGAGCGAATCAAACACCTGCGTGAGTCTAGATTGAAGTGTACTGTTTTCCCCTATTTCCAAGGACCTCCAGACAACAGATGTTGTCAACTGGAAGATTTCAGAGCTCGCACAGACTGCAATTTTTTTTCTCTAATCAGCGAATGACTACAAATAACGAAACAACAACTTCACATTTGCATGGCTTCTTGTTTAACATCTGCATGATTCACTAGTAAGCCTTTTGTAGTCTAAAATGAGTTCTTCCGATTCTATCTCGGCGTCAAGCAAAACACAGCTTCGAACTGCATTTTCACCCTCATCCTAGGCCTACAAGTGCACCCCCACTACACTGCTTTCACAACCACAATAAAAGGCATATCAAAATAGACAAATGATCCCTTCCCAATTATTCCATGATAAATATCGACCCCTGTCATCAATATTCACACTCAAAGACACAGCCAAACAACACCCCTAAATTAAGATAGGAACTGCTTGGCCTCATGCCTATTGGTAACGATGATCCTGCTCTGATCCCACCTTAAGCTTTAAACGCGTATACAGTTTTATGAAACTAATCCATGTCATCATAAAGTCTCGCGAATCATGTTCATTATGACGTCTCTGATCCTAGAGATTGGCCAATTACTCATGCCGAGAAATATCTCCCCCAACACCAACTTCCCATTACCCAAAATTTGAAGTACAGTAAATTTACAGGGAGGTATCTTTACTGTAAACAATATATATATATATATATATATATATATATATATATATATATATATATATATATATATATATATATATATATATATAAAATCACCAAAATCTAATAAAGCTTTTAACAGAGGCGTAAATACAAATGATACATACCTAAGGTTTATTACAGCATATATCTGTTCTTGACGAATGTAATATAAACGGCGAATGAAGTGGCATGTTATGTACTGGTCAGAAAGAAGATGCTAAACATTTACAATTTACAATGTCGTCGTCGCATGTAGCCGATGATACTTTTGAATGTTTGTATTTCATTTGGCCAACAACGTGTCTTATTTTATTTGGCCAACACTGTGTCATGAATATTTTAGGATATTTAAATCTATTTTTGAAAAGGTTATCAAGTTTAGCAAGTGACATAATGAGAAACCAGAATGCTAAAATTGCAGACCTGAATGACACAAATAGACCAACAAAACTTACAGAACGTTTCTCGGAGCTTTACGACAATGAATGGACAGACGCTTTCACACAGCTAAGAGACAGGCACACGCATGATGATCGGACTGCCATAGAGACTTTGCTTTTGATTTTAAAGGTAGGTGTCTTTTTTATTTATTTTAAAGGCAGCTCTTTTCATTTATAGTTTCATTAGTATTAAAATACCTCATTTGAAATAAAGACAATATTGAAAGACAATATTGAATTTAAAACACTTTCTGAGCACGACAATGATTCTCCTAAATTATATATATATATATATATATATATATATATATATATATATATATATATATATATATATATATATATATGTATATATATATATATATATGTATGATTAGTGGACAACAATCTGTAATTGAACTCATGCAGACATTCTCCTCTGGATGGCATATTTCATTTTTCTACTGATCGTTTTGTTCATTGTGTAAGACATTTTTCCATGAGCATAGGTTTCGGAAATAGAGAACCAGTTTCAAAGTCTTGTTGCACAAACACGCCATCCAGCGCTGCACCTTATGCCTATTCATAAAAGCCTAGATTTGGATTAGTATGCTCGCCTTCGTCATGACAAGGAAGAGTTTGAAGTCGTCGGAACTGCGCGTGTCTTTAGCATGTTTCCCATCGAAGAGGATGACACATTCATTGTTGGCCAGATTGACATTATGCGTGGGTACCAAATCAAATGACAGACACACGCTTGTAGCCCTACCGATATTCGAAGAAGTTTTCATTCACATTAGTTTCTCTCCTATAATATGGTGAAGGCGGAATTGTCTGTAACAAACTTGACTCCGTGAAGACATCGCCGCAACTGAGAAATGGTGGATGAGATTTCGCGATACGAATCCTAGATTCCTTACTGGTACATAAAGGTTTTACAATGTAAAGCTTATTCGATAATTTCTGTTATGTACAACTTCTACGCCATTCGAAAACCAGATACAGACACACTGACACCATTGAACAGCTGAGACCTAAACTGCCTTTCGTAGCTTGTGAGAAAGCACTTTGGTAACATCATCTGGGTCAAAGGGCATACTGCTGCTCGCCGCCAAATATTATAGAATGATAAATGCGAGTCCGCAAGGCTGGTGTATTCGTCATTTACGTGGCCGAGATGGAACGTACAATTTTCAAGTGGAACGTAGCTGAAAGTGACAGTATTACAGCAGCAAATACTGATCGAGTGGTGCAGTAGTCGAGCTTATCGTCCACAAGAGCCACACCTGACCAAACATGCTCCGCTTTTCATCAAGCTGGGATGCCATTCAGATGGATGCGGTAGGTGAACAAAGTTAATTTGGGTTGTCGGTGACAATGACGAAAAATTGGACCTCAGTCTCACACAAGAGCCTGTGTTGACCAACGGTTCGTGCACGAGAGAGAAGTATCCGCAAAATGTTAAGGCCTGTAACTTAAGCAAATGAAGAGATGACTACCAAAATCTGTTTCGAGGAACCAGCTACTGTTAGTGTTGCCAGAGAGCAAAACGAATGGAAGCCCACACTAATGGCTTCCAGTCATGTCATTGCAGTATTCTGATTAAATTCATCTCCGCTGTCGTACTTGGAGATCTGATGAACACGAATAAGAATTTGTGTTCTGTTGACCTTTTGGTTCATCAGTGAAATAACAACTTTCAAATTTCTGAAAGTGATGCACTTCATTCGGAACATATAATTACCAACGATAAGTCTCTCTAACATGAATTCGCAACGCCATGTCTAATATGATGCTAAAATTAAGTCGATTGGAAATTGCAACGGTCACCAAAACATGAACTTTCATCGGTGTCTACTTGTAGGGCTGTGATATATGATTCTAATCAGATTGGCTATTGCAAGAGCCTTGAGACATTTTGACAGCTGCTCGCAGATTATAGTATATAGCCGCAATCTTAGTTTTCGATTGCGTTTTGTGCTTTTAATAAGTTTTTGAGTTTGTCGGGCTTTGCCGTTATGACAGCTGTTGGTCTTGAAATGGACAGTTCTCGTTACAAATTGAGCGTAGCAATTGTCGTGGACGTTGCTGCGTCGTCGAAATTTTGGCATCCTAGGTCGACCGGTTTCATTGTTGAAAAGTGTTTGGCGATCATCTTATACCCATTTCAAGTCCGCCAACTACTATTCTGTAGTAAAGGAGGTTTTGGACTCATGGGCGCTCGATAATGCAGTCACATCTTGTACCTGCCTTCTGCTGTTAGCAGGTTATTTCGTTTTAACGTCACGAGCAACACACACTATATTCCATATGAAAAAACTCCGGCGAATGCTCATGAGATTTCCGATGGATATATTCAGGCGTTGCTTTTTTTATTCATTCCGACGGTTCTTCCACATGAGTTCCGCGACTTAGTTTTGTCCCGCTGGGTGAGGTGAAAAGGCCAGATACCAAACTAGTCCGTCCAATAAAATGTCATGGCAGCACCTCCTACTTCTCCTGAGTTGTCGCTGAGCTGGCAGCTGTTGGAGTGGCAAAAGTGTTGGCAGTCATCTTTTCTCTGAACCAAAGGTTCTTGTATTATCTCTGAAAGCTTTTTCTTTCGGACATAATTCTGCCCAGGATTTTAGTGTTGTGACTTGCTTCACCCGCTATGGTTCCCTTAGCTATCTTTTGTTTGTTCTTAAAATCAGCATGCCGATGTGTGATTATTCCGGCTGCAAGTGGCGTTTGTGCGGCTGGGCACCTAAAGGAAAGGTGGCAGCTAATGCCCGACAAAGGGGCCTGCATGAAAGGTCTGATGGCGTAACAACGATGATCCTAATGTAGCTGACGTATTACTCTCCTGTTATCCCCATGTCAGTCTCATTCCCGGGCAACATCATTGTGTTCTCATTTCTGTAACATCCTCATGTGTCAGATTTCTTCCCATGTACTCACTGGTCACACGCAAAGGAGGATAGCATGTGTCTCGTTGTTTAGCTTCCGTAGTCGGTACATTATTATACAGTTCATCCAGTACCGCATCAACATACATGTCGTATATTGTAAGCTGTTCCAAAGATTAATCAAGCGCATAAGTCTAAGTGACTCATTCCTGAAAGAAGTGAAATAAATGCATGAAAAGGCATGGTTAAGGGTATACAAAATAAGAAGTCACCACATTGCACTAGTGCTCGCACCTGCAGAATGCGAGCTAACATATACGGTATGATATGCTTTCTGCTTGAGAAATTCATTTTTTTGCAGATTGCATCTCCTCATTAACGGTATATTTTTCACTTGGTGTGTCCCTGACTGAATCTTTGTCTTATCATTAAAACAGTTCCACACTCTAAGTATGATGGCGGAAATAACGGACTTCGGCTTTGCAGTTTTCTGTTATGATCAATACAGTGATGCTGTAGTGAACTTGGTGAGTGTTGTGTCCTTATGCTGGACATCGGAAGAAAAGGCGCATTAGTCGGGTAGAAAAGGATTGGTCATTTGCTTGTACGTTTCGGCAAGTGCGCGGAGTAAGTCATTTACATCATATTTCCTGGGGTTAACAAAACTACTCTCGAGTCTGTCTTGTTAGAAGTGTAATTGGACATACGATAACTAAAAAATCAATGTTGTCTTGAAATATTTGATTTGGAAAGCTCGCAGGCATTAGCCATTGCGACCAACTATGGTGGCGCAGTGTGACTGTAGCTTATCAAAGATCGTTCGAAAAAACGTCAGGACAGTAGATGACCGATACGAATGTTGAACTTTGCGTCCGTGATTATGTATAAGAACATCTTAAACACATATGTCGCCTGGACTGCTTTTTCAATTTTGCAGCGTTACATACTCGCTTGAGTTTGTTTAAAAAGTGCATATTCATGACCGTGGAGCATTTGGTCTTCCGTTGACCTCATATCGACGACAAAACGGTTGTGGTTAAGGTGTCAACATCAGTCGACGGCAATTTCGAGTTGTTGCCGTGATTTTGGCGGCTTGTCCTCACCGGTGGTATTTTGCTTGACCCTAGGCATATATCTGGTTTCAGATTCCATCGACCGTCACCAAAACCGTGCTAATCAAAGGGTTGTAGAGATACTCTGTAAAGAGGAAAACCATCGGCTCCATGCCTTTTTACCGCGTGTTCTGGCTTACGTTGATGTTCCAAGTGTTATCTTCATTATTCGCAATCATCCCATGTATTGCTCATGATCATGCGTGGGAGTTCTGCTTGGGTCAAAAATGTCATTCACCAGCGAGACGTCGCAAATAGTAAAATTCTCTCCTTATTAGTTCTCTGGATCACTCGATCGTAGTCGTTACACTTCAGTTTAATGGTGAGGTGGTCTGAAAGACCAGACTGGTAGCATGGCATATGATTATTTAAAAGCTTTAAGTCAGCTGGCTCAAAGAAGAAGTTCCCAAACACGACAGCGATAGTTTCATCAGGATGGGTATCACCAACGAGAATGCTAACGCTAACACATACCGGCAGTGTTAGTGTTTTGTATACCCTGATAGGCAGCTTTTTAATATTTATGCTGATCACCATCAAATGCTTCCTAGACGAATCCAGCGAAATTTAGGAATTCATATTTGGACCTAAGGTTGTGATTTTATGATTGGGAAGTGGTCACATCTATGAAGCTACTACTAATTCAACGACAAAAACTCCCTTTAGCCAAGCAGTCAGCGCTTGTGGAGTTACGTCTTGCATTCCTGCCTTCAGACAGTAATATTCTCCTACATTTGATGCGGATATTGTTCATACGTTTCAAGTAACATAGGGTTACATACAGGGACATGTGGCTTTGCTACTCTCTACAGATCGATCAAAGATAGGAGGCGATTAGTAATTTATAGTTCACTAGTGATGGCTACCTGTTTTTTGAAGGAAATCCGGTTGTGTGTCATTAAAAGGACTGAACCGTCGAAACGGATCTAGCGATATCATACGTAGCTCGCTAACTCTCATGCTAAAGTTAGCGTTATCATAAACTGCAAGCCATGTATGATACTTGCTTCAGTGAATAAAGAGGACAGTGATGCTCAAACTGAGATGATGGAACCTTCAAACTCTTTTCGATAAGGACGCCCCTGAAGGGAGCCAGGAGTGAAGAAGGGGTTTATCTATGCATAGATGGAATAGTGGCAATCTCGACTGCATGAACGGAGTCAAGGTCGATATTACTCGTCTAGGTACGTCTGTTGCATAAATCGAGCTGATGGTTGATCCAGGTTGTTTCATTTTTGTGGGGCGATCAGAGCTAGTGCAGTATGCGCCTGTTAGATCTGAATTATATTCACAATCAACGCTGATGGAGGGAAGATGAATGCACACATTAACCCCTGGTAAATTTAAAAAGCATGTAAAACTCATGTTTCTGTGCTCTGGGAAAAATGACAAAGAAATCTAAAACATGAGACTGACAACTCTTAATGAAGCAGTTGTCATCCCTTGGTAATGCGTCAGCTCAGATACTGAGTTGGCCGGGAATGTGCCAGACTTTAATATTACCCGATATTATTAGTAACCATGAACGTATTACCTTAGCGTTAGCCAAATATGTTTGTTCACTCCTTACAGGGATTCGTGGCCACAACCGAATTGTCCAACATTATCAAGGCCGTGTATCCATATATGTTCTACGCGCATGTGGAAGAGTTGATAATGGTTTTCATTTCCAAGTGGATGAAATGAAGAGTCTTCTCTTGAAGCGTCCGCATACCACTGACCATCGCAGGTCCAGGAGTAAGTAAGCTATAAAACCCTCTAAACTGATATTGAAAAATGTCCACTTCGGCCTAAATAGGCCGAGGAGCTGTTAGAAACTTTTTCACTCAAACATTGTCTTGTTTATGCTTTCTTTGACGCATGAGCTATGTTTTCGATTCATTTTGGAAGAAAGTTGCCAAGTTAATAAGTATCAAGAGTTCCATTATCTAGATGCGTAAAATGTTGAGCAGATTAACTACTCTACATTGATTATCCATCCTGAACTGCAAATGAGGGAAGTAAGTTTGTTCATATCGTGAACCAAAAACCAAACTTGCCAATCGCTTTTTCAGCATATCGTCCAGGAACACGACCGTCTCCTTGGAACTGGGATTTGCGCTGACCTAATGTTGTTGAAGGTCCAACTTCTACCTCTTGGCTGATGCCATCTCTCAAGCAAGAGCGGCTCTTTTGATGCATTTTGGAAGAAGACTATATGTGTTAAGGGTTACAAATCTAAAGGGACAAACTGTTTATAAGATATGACTTCGTTACATTGATTATTCACAATACAGTGAGGGATTATTGTCGTTCATGTCGTGAACCAAGAACCAAACTTACCAAATGTTTCTTTGTGGTTTCAAGCACTAACGTTGCCGTCTATGAGGCAGACTTCCTAAACTGTAAGGTGAAGGCCTCGAGGTTTAGATTGGGGCTGTATGGATCGGTATATGGAAGTATGCGTCGGACATAACTTGACGGATCGTATGTTCGTCACGCCTTTATTCCTGGTATAAATTGTCGTTTGACTTTGTAACCAGAAATGTTCTGTTGTAGAATCCAGATGTGCAAGATTTTCGTACTATCTGCATGCCATTTCAAGTAGAATACTAACTTTTCATCTGTGAAAACGTTCAAGGGATCGCTTGGGTGTTCCTTCATAAAGGTAGGACGAGCAAGTGAAGGGGTTTGGATAACGCAATCCGGAGACCATCAGACACGGTTTGGATCACCTATAGTTTTCCAAGAACGGTTCCCTGCGAAAATAGGTGAATACGACCGATTAAATTTGCTGTACCAGGAGGAAAAAGAAAATTCATACCATTATCAAGAACTGTCACTGCCAATTCTCTGGCAATAATCATCTCTACTCTTGTATGTTCCATGAAAATGGTCTTGCAGAGATAAGAGATAAGAGACTGCGCTGTCAGTTAAATGGCAACTCGTATGCCTCATGCTTTCCAACCTTCTCAATCGCTAAGTGGATTGAGAAAGTTTCCGGCAACTGCTTCGTCTTAAAGAAACTTTTGCATTACCAGGTTCACGAATGCTCCAAGAGATGACCTGCAATGTTTGAAACCTTTAACAATTGTTACATGAATATGAAAGATGAACTTCATCATCATTGCCTACATCCCTCTTAAGTTACGTGTTTAAGCTCAAATAAACAGAAACACAAGAAAGAGTGAAAACAACAAGCTTTGAAAAATGTAAGAAATTTATTTCCCTGGAAAAATACTGTAAAAATGAAAGAATAAGAACTTATGGTTTTAAGAATCAAATCCAAAAATAATCCAAGAATGATCCATGGATAAAATTTTAGACATCCTAATATTGAAATGTTCTAATAAAATAAAGTTCAGGTCCCTATGAAGAATCCAAGACGGAAGGAGATGATGTATGCAGTATCCTGTATTGTGTTGTAGTCTACAGTTCCTTGTAGAAACACAAGAAGTAACACTCCGTGTTGGAAATTCGAATAACGTTTTTAAGAAATGTCTTTGTTCAAGAATTCCGAACGAGCACTCAAAATATTTCCAGAGAAACGAATTAATCTTTTAGAATCGAAATAATTGGAATAAACATTAAAATGTATTTCCCAAAATGACACAATAAAATAAACACATTTACGTCTCAGTGTTTAGAAGCCCAACCGTGAGATCTCTCTCTAAGCAATGGTTTAAAACTTGAATATCGCACAAAACAGATGCCCGGATAAGAGCTACGTGATCTTGTTTACATCACGTACTCTCAGCATGGTCCTGACAAGAATCAATCATTTAACTCAAAGAATAAAATAAAAAAAAGTTGTTTACGTCACTAAAATCTATTTACAAGTCAAGGGTCACGTATCCAACACAGCCTCGATCTCAACCTTATTATTCCCACACAAAACATGTTGACGTGACTTACTAAGTTTGAATTAAGGTTGGGAACCAGGTCAGCCTTATGTGTTTACAAAAATGAACAGTCAAAATCAAACTGTTTTCTGGAAAAAGTACCCAGTTCATAGCAAACAGAACTTCATTATTTTGACATATAACGATAATAAAAAGTAAAAAGATTTTAAAACTTGCAAACAATTAAATCAACTATAAATTAAATCAAATATACATAACAATCCCCCAAATTAATGACCTTGTATGTACACATATGCTGAAATAATGTAAACCGCGCTATCGAAACGGCTTACAAGTGTTATAAATTTATTTGGTAAGTACATTGCCTAAAAACTTCTCCAGTCAAACCGAATATTACCGATCTAAATCACACTTGACAATAACAAACTGTAACGATAATTGCAACAATGTTGTATGTACATTTGTCGAACGTACCGCTGAAGAACAACAAGAAACACGGAAACGGAAGAATTCCCGTACAGCCTTAGTGGCGACGAAAGGATAGAAGATGAGTAAAAAATTGTCAATAAAATAGCTGATGCCATCTTTTCTTTATGGTCAGTGGTATAGATAAAAGGCCTGGATATTTAAATTTTGGTGTGGATGATGCTTTTATACTTAAATCAAGGAGTATAGTATCCATCTTGAATTCATGCATAAAGAGTATTCTAAGACGTACAAACTTTCCACAAGAGACTCTATTTATATAAGAGGTATCTATGCAAAACCAAGCATACAGCAACCACCATATAGTATATGCGAATAGGGAGACTATAAAACAAAATTATTCACGGGGACACAACCCTCGCCAAGAGGTTGCTAACACACTTCCTTGTACATTGTATCACAATAGCCACGATTCTCATGGCATTCATATTTACCTTAAGCACAGTTGTGCTAGTAATCGCATGTTGAGGCGGTACAACGTCACCAACTTCAATTCTGACAACTAAACCTGACCATAGCAGCACAAAAGGATGGATAAAGCTGGAGCGACTTCCTAGGATGGTCAAAACGCGCTCAAGAAAGGCTTTGGCTGGCCAGATATTGTGTGGTACTTGTCTTTATGATAGCAGTAGCATTCGTTGCCACTCTCCACTTTCATATTAGCAAAGATAGACTGCATAATGACATGTTGACATATTTTTCTTGACAGAAACATGGCTAAAAACATCAGGCGATGAGCCCAAGTGTGCGGATCTAACACCCACTGGTTACTCCATCAAGTCGTTCCCCCGTAATTCTCGCGGAGGTGGAATTGCTATCATCACAAAGAACGCCATGATAAAACGTCTTAACTACACCACAACATTAAATTTCGACCACACATCGTTTGAACTAGTCCAAACCACACTCTCACTGGAGCAAAGGTCAGTCCATTTTTTCTGCCTATACCGCCCTCCTCCTAGTAGAAAAAACAAGCTGGCTGACTCTCTCTTTTTGGAGCAGTTTCCGAATCTCCTGGACTATGGAAATTCGATAGGTGGCAACCTGATTATTCTTGGAGATTTCAACTTTGACTGCCCCGGAAACTCAAATACATCAAAACTCATAGATTCCATTAATGTTTTCAACCTCAAACAGTCAGTTAACCAACCCACCCATAAACTTGGTCACATTTTAGACTGGATTCTTCATAGACCTGATGATAACATTCTATGGTCGTCCCTGGTATCCCATGACCTTGCATCAGATCACCTCTGCATTATATGCCATCTTGACGTATCAGTCCCTAACCCTCCACCTTTATCTGGTACTAAGAGAAACCTCCATATGATAAATAGAACCAAAATAATGCACGATATCCAAGCTAACCTAACAACTTGCTTAACTTATACTGCAGAACAACTTGATAACTGTCTGCGTTCATTACTTGACAAACATACCCCAGCTACCAAGTGCAGAGTATCAATTCAAAAGTGTTCTTCATGGTATAGCAGTGTTAGGGACCAGCTTCGCACAGCTAAAAGAGACCGCCGTAAAGCTGAGAGGCTCTGGCTTTCCACCAGACTTACTATTCATAGGCAAATCTATGAAGTCGCTAAGAAGAATGTCACAAATATAGTCCATGCAGCGAAATCAGCCCTTTACACTACTAAGATCATGGAAAGTTCCAGCTGCAAAGAGCTCTTCGAGATTACTAACAAGCTAATGTCAAGGAACAAGTCAACACCACTTCCAACTACCTTCTCTCCAGTCGACCTTCCGGACATGTTTGCAGATTTCTTCTGTGACAAAGTACAAACCATCAGAGATAAGCTTGACACCACAATTTCAGTTGACTCGTCGTCACCATACATTTGGGATACAGAATATGAGCGGCAACCATTAGCAGCATTTGAACCTGTGTCTATGGATTTCGTACGTACAATCATGATGAAGAGTGCACCAAAGTCATGTGAACTTGATCCAATTCCAACATCACTGCTGCTTGAGTGTTTAGATCCAGTATTGCCTTCACTAACTGATATTATTAATACCTCTCTCTCATCTGGGGAATTCCCATCATGTTTCAAAACTGCCATTGTAAAGCCTCTGCTGAAGACACCAACACTGGACCACAACGATTTAAAGAACTACTGCCCAGTTTCTAATCTCCCATTCATTTCAAACATCTTAGAAAAGGTTGTTCTATCCCAGCTTGTATCTCATCTAAATTCAAACAGTCTTTTTAGCAATGTACAATCTGCATATCGCCCTTGCCACAGTACTGAAACTACTCTTCTAAAAGTAGTTAATGACATTCTCTCTGCGTTGGATAGCGGAAAGATTACAGTCCTCACCCTCCTTGATTTGTCTGCAGCATTTGACACAATAGACCATGATATATTACTTCACCATCTCCAGCATGTATTTGGCATTCATGATACAGCCTTACTGTGGTTCAAGTCCTACTTGGTCAACAGGACACAAATTGTATCTGCAAATGGAATACACTCCAGCCCAGTTGATCTATGTTGTGGTGTTCCACAGGTGTCTATTCTTGGACCTGTTCTCTTCATTCTGTACACTGAGTCGCTCTCAAGTGTCATAGATCATCATCCAGTGTCACACCACTTGTATGCTGATGACACCCAGATATACAAATCTAGCCACCCAGCTCAAGTTGATGCTACCATCCAAGGTGTAGAGAGGTGCATTTCTGATGCAAATGAATGATGATAAAACTGAGGCTATTCTGATAACAAGCTGCAGATGAATGATGATAAAACTGAGATTAATTCTGATCACAACACAAAGACTTTCTCATTCACATCCTTTACCTCAAACAATAAATATCAGCAACGTCAACATTAAATTCACGCAATCAGTACTAAACCTAGATGTTATTCTGTACAGTACTCTCACATTGCACCAACATGTCATGAACATATGTAAGGCTGCATATCTTGAGCTGAGACGCATCAGCTCCATTCGCAAATATCTTTCAGTTGATGCCACTAAAACACTTGTGTGTTCATTAGTACTTTCAAGACTGGACTATTGTAACTCAGTTCTGTCTGGTTTATCTCAATATCTGCTCCAGAAACTTCAAAAAGTTCAAAACACAGCTGCTTGGATCATGCTTAGAGTACCACGATCAGAGCACACCTCCCCGCTGCTCTGTACCCTACACTGGCTATCCATTCGATCCAGAATCAAACACAAAGTTTGTTCTCTGTGCTACATTTCACTGTCGGACTCCATTAGTCCATTATACCTATCTGACCTCACCCATGTGTACATACCAGCAAGATAATTATGCTCCTCTTCTGAGAATCATATATTCATTATTCCCACTATGAAAACAAAGTCAAGAGGGCTCTCAAAGCTCACTTATTTCGACAGCAAGAACAAACTTAAAGACCTAATAATGTTTCCTACCTGAAATATTCTCAGCATGTTTCTTATTTTTTAATGTTTTTCTAATTTCATGTTGTTTGTTTTTGTAATAATATTATTATGTTTCTTATCTTATAGATGTTGTCTAATGTTGTAAAGCGCTTAGAGCTTCTAAAGATTAGGCACTATACAAAGTCCTCATTATTATGATTATTATTATTATAATGAACGCCAGTACTGCTAGTCATTCAGGACCGGATAAATCAGATGGCAGCAAGCACAACGCAATACCTCCGTGGCTAGTGTTGCTTTTTTAATTTTGCTTCGTGGTCTTTGGCTTTTGTGTGTGCATCAATTTCTTGCAATTTTTGCATGTCTTGCTGCAGTGATGCAGATTGGTCTAAGCTGGCCTGTGCATTCTTCGTTGACTGGTTGTTTTATTTGTACTCTATTTATGATGGCGCTGTTCGTGTATGGTAGTCTTGTTGCATTAACATTAGCTCTGGTGCCCAGATTTATGTTGTCGGCTGCCAAAACAATTTCGTTATTTTTATTTTGGTAAGATCCAATGCGAATATCCATGTTGCCAAGTATTGTGTGAAGGTCACTGCCAAGAATAAAATCTAGATTGCTACTACCATAAAGAATCATAATTTGATACTTGGGTACCTAAGTTTTGCGTTTATTTTTAGGCAAACATAACTTCAGCAATTGTTAGAACCTGTTTAGGGGACTTGATTTAACTTTGGGGGCACAGGTGTGCTGTGCAAAAACAAATCCTCAAATGCTGTCGCTAAGACTCACTATGCCAGTTCGCGTAAAGCCTTGCGGCTTGTCTAGCATCGATGTTGGCCATCTATTTAGTTCTCCAGTTCCTTGCGAGTAGTGATCAAATGTCAGCTTGCATTGCATTATCATGCCAGTGTAAAACCGACTATTTCTGTAAATTAACTTTTGCGGGCAGGGGGATATTAATAAATTATACCATGTCCATACTGGGAATTTTCTGCCGCCATTTAAACTCTCTATACATTTTCATAGACAGTTGGGTAAAACTTATTGTCGGACTGATCGAAAACTGCCTGCCCTGAAATGCAACACCGCAGTTAGTTGAGTAACATCCTTACCTAAAAGTAAACATGAAATTAGAGAACCATGAACCCTTCTCAAGCATATCAGCTACAGTTCCACACCAGACAACTTTTATGCATGTATGTATGTATATATATGGAGAGGGAGAGAGAGAGAGAATCTTACTCTGACTTAAGACAATTACTTCTTTTATTCAGAATTGCTACACCAAATGTGAGATGATTGCGGAGACACAACGCAAAGAACTTGGACAGAAGTTTTTCAGCAAAGAAGAGGTATTGTGACATCAAAGTATGAAATGCTGAAAAATAAATCACATGTAATAAACATACACACACATTTTAGTGTTTTTTAAAAATATTTTTAACGTAACTTTAACAGTTTTTCAGTCATACCGCTACTATGTCTGCAGTGTGGCTGTTTATAGTGATGACTAGCACTGGGAGATCATGCTGCAGACATGTAGCATGATCTCACACCCAGTCACATTATCCTGAGAGCAGGCTGACCAGTCCTAACACTAATCTCTTAATGCTGAGCGCCTAGCGAGGAAACTGTTGGTACCATTTTATAAGTCTTTGGTATGACTTGGCCAGGTTTCAAACCCATGACCTCCCTCATCCTATTAACCACTATTACTCACTTATGCTACCAGAGCAGTCACACACACACATTTAAAGATAGAAACACACATAGGAGCATAGATTGATACGTGCATAGTACATGAAACTTTAAACTGCAAATACATACATACATACATACATACATGCATACATATGGACTCATTAAAACTTTAATAATTTCCCTCTTCTTCCCTCAAAGAATATTATGAATTGAAAATACTACGCAGTATAATAATTCAGTAGCCTAAAAACAATGTTATTTTATAGTTTCGCTTAATACAGTTATTTTTGTCACACAGATTGCTGAGGGAACTTCACAAATGAAAATTTTGTATTTTAAACGTCAGGAAATATTTCCCACTAATTTCATAACAATTTACAATTGTATTTTATTGAGTGATGTTATTTAACTGTCACATTGTCATAGGAATGAAATAATTAGAAAATATTTAAATAAGAGGGAAATGAATAAAAACCTCTGACTTTATGTGTTTTAGAACATTGATTACAATAGTGATGTAATTATTTTAATACTTTTATTATTTTTGCAGCGTAAAGGCCCATCCTTTGAGCTACGAATCAACGAATGCCAGAAGCAGATAGCGGAAATAACATATAAAGACCTACAACAGGTGAAATGTCTTCTACATCCTTGACTTCACATACTAGTATGTTTAACTACAAGTGTGACACCAAGGAAATTTGGCAAACATTATTGTTTTGATAAAATTGCTCTGTGTGTGTGTGTGCATGTGTTCATTTATCTCATGTACACACATACTTGCTAATGTAACAACTTTAGATGAAGTGAGAGTTTTCAAAATAAAGGATAATTTGTCTCTCAGAATTAAGATACATTTTTAGATTGTTTTCAGAAACAACTTTTCTTGTCATAGCATCGTTGCTTCATATTGCAAATGGTCATGTAAGGTTTCCAGTACACGAGGGAAGAGCTTAAGCGGAGGGATCGATGTCTTTCATAAGTACTTCATGTACTACCAATATGATCGCCTGTAAAATGAATGAATTGTCTACAAATTACCTCTAAAAAATTGTTTTATGGGAGCACATAAATAAGTATCCAAGCTCTACATGCCTTTCTGATTTGCATTGGCTCAATGGTTAGTGTGCCATGCTATGCTCATGACAGAAAGGTTGCGAGTTTGAATCATATCAGCTCTGGTTGGCTAACGTTTTGTGTTATTGGGCAAAGCACTTAACCCCAACTGCATATGCATTGAATAACATACATGTACTGATGTCACATAAACAAAAATCAAACCAAACCAAACTCATAACTTCTGTTGTTTCAGTACTACTTACCTCACATAAATCGTATGCGTGAAATCGGCGGCAATTACATAAGAATATCAATCAACTAGGACAATTTTCTGTGTGTGTTACCGTTAAACAAAGGGTTATAAATTGTTGGCAATCTACTTATGTAGCAGTTACTTATGAAGATAAGAATATCACTGAGTATGGCCTGCGCAAGGGAATGGGCCTGGACCATAGTGCTGACTTAGCCGATGGCCATATGAACAACAGTCCAAGTCCTGATCTGATATGGACTGGTCCCTGTGTGCTAATTCCTGCCCATATCCTGAAGTTAGACTTGAAGATTATGTGCCTTGGGATGGTTAATACTTGCATGCTCCTTGTGATGATTGCTACTAGTATGTGCCTTGGGATGATTCATAATTGTATGTACCTTGGGATGGTTAATATCAGTATGTACCTTGGGATGGTTCATATTTGTATATGCCTTGGGATGGTTAATACTTGTATGTGCATTGGGATGGTTTATGCTTGTATGTGTCTTGGGATGGCTTTTACTTGTATGTGTCGTGGGATGGTAAATAATTGTATGTTCCTTGGGATGGTTTATGCATGTATGTGCCTTGGGATGGTTTATACCTGTATGTGCCCTGTGGTGGTTCATACTTGTATGTGCATTGGGATGGTTCATACTTGTATGTGCCTTGGGATGGTTAATACCAGTATGTGCCTTGGGATGGTTAATACTAGCATGTGCCTTGGGATGGTCAATACTTGTATGTGCCTTGGGATGGTTCATGCTTGTATGTGCCTTGGGATGGTTAATACTAGCATGTGCCTTGGGATGATCAATACTTGTATGTGCCTTGGGATGGTTCATGCTTGTATGCTCCTTGGGATGGTTAACGCTAGTATGTGATCATGTTTCAACTAACAAGTCCTGGATTTGTTTCGTGCAATAAATATCAATATTATACCTCATACATTCAAGTTCCTTCTTTATCCCTTGTAACTCCATAAGGTCCTTAAAGTATGCCATGGACCGCCCGGTCAGCTTTTGTGCATAAGCCATGTGCTGTGTGCAGGCAGAACTATATTTATAAAATGCTTCCCCTCACAAGAGGATTGATAGTCATTTAGTATACTATAATAAGTATTGCAATGTGCTGATGGTCCTCATTGCAGTTTATGGACCAGTTATTCATCCCCAAAAAGAGATATAAACCAAAGCAATGCTGAGATCCATATACTTTTTTGGGATGACTGGCTGGTTCATATATGACTAGAAGGTCAAAAGCGCATTGCAATATTTGTTAATTATTGCACATTTATGATTAAGATTATTAGTGTATTATTATTGTTTAGTGGTAAAAATAAAATGTAATATACCTCTTGTGAAACTGATGTGACATTTAAAAATTGACGAATTAACAATTTGTTTATATTAAAAAATGAAATTAACCATCTTCATTCGTTTTGCTGATTCGTTTCAGAACTGCGAGAATCTTGTTGTTGCTTCGGATGCATGGAAAGAAGACAAGGAAAGAAACCAGGAATATTTGAAGTTGGAACCGGTTAAAAATTATTGCAAATCATGCATAGAATTGACATGGTTGATGTGTATTCAAGCTCCTCCAATAAAATTGGAATTCTTGCCTAAGAAGGAGGCAATATCTAACTATTTCCGACACTACACTAGGTCAGGAGATGAACTTGATTTTGTGGTGTGGCCGGTATTATTTCTTCATGAGAATGGACCAGTTCTCAGCAAAGGTGTGATACAATTTAAAGTGAGTGGGAAAAGTAACCAAAAGAGTGCAAATGTGAACTCGAAAGACAAAACAAAATTTACAACAAAGCCAGAAACTACATCTGAAATTAACAGAGAAAATGGCTCACAAAAAAACGAGGAAAAATCTAAGGATGCTACAGAAACCAGCTCTTCAGAGAATCAACATCAAGAAACAATAGAAAACATAAAGCGTTCAAATACAAGCAAAATCGAGAACATTGATCCAAGGAACTTGAACCCATTAGGCTTTTGAATTGAAAACCCTTGTCGTTTTGAATAGCAAATGTACTCATAAGACAGCAAAAATCGAGTTTCGGATTTATACTAATATTTTCTAATTTCTGTTCAATTCTCTATTCACTTTTGTTAGTTACAGAAGTAAATTTTTTAATATGTTTAAAGTGTTTGACAATTATATAAATCTATGTCATATCATAGAAAATGAAAGTTTGTGCTTTGACATGATAAAGCAAAGTGTGATGTCTTTGACGATTTAAATATAAGTAAAACCGTGATGTGAAAAATGTTTACCTTTGGATCTACTTATGTTGGAGCCAATGTTATTAATGAATATAAATAAGTTTGACCAATCAAACCGAGTTAAATCAGACTGTCGTATGTTTTTGTACTAAACCAAATAAAATCAGAAACAAAACTGTCATATTTGTATGTATCGCCTTCTCATATAGTGGTACGGGAACATCAGAAATCCAAGATTATAAGTTATAGGACCAGCCAAAGATGAGGCTATTGTGTCATCATTAAGAAACAATACTGGACTTAAGACAAATTTCTAAATTTGTAAGTAAATACAAAATTACTAGACAGATCAAACTATGAAGACAATTTGCTAACACCAGATTTAATCTGCTCTACAAGATGCTGGATATCTAAATACTGAAGAGTATTATTTCATAAGTGTAAACAAGAAATTTTTTGTCCAGCAAGACCATGAACGCAATTAGTGTGCACTAATTATGTTTTTACAAAAAATAGGTAATGGCGTAGAGATACCTTATATGTAATGGATCAATTTTCAGAGAGGTGATATAAATATTTTATAAGTTAAGCAATAGAACAACAATTTATGTTTCAACTATTCGTTTGCTAATTTGAACTTCATAAAAGTGTATCCAAAACAAGATGTACGGAAAAATATTATTCAAGAGAATAAAAGTGGCATATTTATGATATAAAGGATAGAAATGCATATTTTTGAAGAGATGAAGTCTTACAGACTAAATTTAATGATGAGAACATGGAAATAATCTGCATCAATTCTGATACAAGATGGTCCAAACAGTGCAGTATCAGGCAGGAATAAATTTTGCATTTCAAATGGATAAATATATACCTTCTGTTTCGGCTAAACTTACAGTACCATAAAAATATGCAAACTGTATAAAGTTATTCTGCAAAGATTGAACAAAAACAACTATAACACTTTTAGAGAACAAAGAATTAAACAACAAATGGTGATTCAGTATACGAAATTTGTTTTAAAATTAACAATAGGAAGGGCAATATTTGACAAATTTGAAACAATTCATTCGTTTGAAAAGGTTGATGAATGATGTAAATTTATGCTAGGATTTAAAAAACTTAATCAGTAGTATTCTTTTCATATAACTCACTTTGATGCCACATATCCAGACTCATCGTATATATTTAAGGAAAATATCAAAAGCATTTAATGATCTAAAAATATACTCAAGTCACAATATTATTTTTCCACATGAAAACCGTTAAGTCATCAACACATTACAATTTGACAATTGTGAATCTATGAACAGATACAGATCACTGAAAAAAATTATAGTTTAGGAAAATTATCGAAAATGCTGTGTTGAAGGCAATGTTGGGTTATGTTACAACGTTCTGGAATTAACTAACAGAATAGTTCCAAAGTCTGCAAAATTAGGATACAGATTAAAGTTTGTAAATTTCGTGTTTACTTCCAGGTTAGGAAACAAATGAATGTGTATACAATACTTTCAGCGGATCAGGATTGTTATAATTCTGTCAACGGGCTGGATGTGCTTCATTTTACAGGAAAGTAATGGTTGTACATGTTATTAAAGAAACATCCATTACAGAGTCGCTTCCATTCAGAAGAACCATTCATTTTAAGAAGAGAAGCATACAAAGATGATGAAAAGATTGTATCAGTTTTTAAAATTGCATAACAAGTTTGTAAGTAAATTAGTTATCATTTTTGTTTTCGACCGCATCTTTTGGTTACCATGTGACATGGTCATGAAAATGGATACCTTCGTTGGATATAAGAACAATTTAAATAAATCCAGAGATTCATTAATATTATACATATATCCTACTATTAATTTCCATTCATCCACTGTCAATAGAACTGAACAGGCCAAGAAACTGTCGGGGAGTGTACGAGCAGAAACTGTAAAGGAGGAAAAGAATACAAAGGCATGACGATGATGATGATGGCGATGATAATGATGCTGATCATGGAGGAAGCATTGTTTCACCATTAGTATCATAGTCACAACCATCACCGTCATAATGATATTGCAGAAGTAACAAACCAGTAACATAAGGGACGGACCATATAATTTCCCGAGAGCTAGATGCTTTTGGAGAAAAATGTGACCCTCAAATAGATAGGAAAAGTACCCTTGCTCTGATTTGTAAAAATTCTAAATCTGTCATATTTTGTTGGAATTGGTTTTAAATCTTGAGATTAAGGAAGAAAACATTATCTTCATCTGAATATTCAAACATCGGTCCCTATTGATCGGTACTGAGCCATAACTGAGTGTACACTTACTCCTTTGAGATTGCCAATATATGATAATTAAATTAAAAACAATGTATGTCATTCTTTTCAAATTGCCATTATAGCTGGTGATTTAGAAAGGGTTGTTTTAAAATTTGTTTTGTTTGCAAGCTGTCTGGCGATTTGAAAACTGTTAGTTGGCTTTACGAAGTACGGATTGAAGCTGGAGTTCGACGAGATTCATTTTAATTTCTACAAAGGAAGCTGGTATCGGACAGTAATGTCCGAGTTGAACTGGCACAAGGTAACACAATTTCATTGCCAGTTTTCCTCTGAATAATCATTGGAGAATTTCTCTGATTTTCAAAATGTCAGCTGCAATGCTTCCATTTATATGAGACATGCGCGCGTAGATACAACCATCTTTTTCTACGCAGTTTTGTCTCTCCATCAGAGATATACTTAATATTAAAAACTGAACACCCTTCGATCGTCTGTTTATTTTTATCGACATGCTCCTATCGCTCAATAGAGACGCACCATTGTGTAAATAGTAAGGGATAAATACAGCTTCATTAGGGAGACTGACCAGATTGTACCTCTTGTGGAGACCCGGATGTAAACATCAGATGACATAGTATCTTTTCCTAAAGCGGCCATTGTTACACATTCTGCTTGAAATGACTGTTCACTGTTTCACTGAATTTATTTTACCTCAATAATTTATAAAAAAAAGTTTGATCTAGTGGTGTTAAACGTTGAACTGATTGCTATCTCTTACATTCAGCACTTTCAATCAGTTCTGGCATCTGAAATAAAGAAAACACAAAATGACAACAATTGTTTTTCATACAATTTCTATATTAGGTATGGGAGATGAACTTTTAAAATTTACACTTCCTCAGACTTGACATTGCCCCTTAATTATCTTTCCATTTTTGTTGTTGTGAAAAATATGTTTATTGCAGATGGAAGTTCATCTGCTTTTCTTTCCTGTTCATACGACTAACCTATGTCCATTGCTTGCATCTTTATTTCCTGATGTGCTTTTATTAGTTGTCTTTGTACAACACAAAATTTGTTCTGCTTTGTCGTCATAGGTAAGAGGTTCTTAAAGGAACAACCTTAATATGTAACACCCATTTATCACATTTTTTCATCCAACCCAAGGTTCTGCTCTAGGGTTTCTTATTTTATACAGGGTTTAATTGTTAAAGGAACTCATTGCCGGAGGCCCGGGACAACTAAAAATGAATGCAGGGCAACCATTTTCTTGACGTGAAATCCCAGTCGGGCAATCGAAAACTATTATCATAAAATGATAATGTTAAAATTATAATGGAATGTTGTATATTTTCAGCGAAACAACAATTGGTTTTCGTATTGTCCCTTTGGGAATCACATCAGTTTTGCTTAATTATCTCCATATAATTCCGTATTTAAGTGTTGGTTGAGACATTAAGCTGCTTATTAATCTGTGTAATCACAGCCCATGCTACCAACAACAGGTGTAACTGGAGAAAGAGGCATCTTTGAGATCCACATACTGGTACGGTCCGCATCAGATGAAATCAGAACACTCGTACAAGGTCCTGTTTGATGGCGTATTGGGTTGTGTAATTACAGGAGAGAGGTCAATGAAGACTTTTGATGTCCACTGACGGCAACCAATTCATAAGAACTGCCGAGCCATCTGATCGAAAATGAAGTTAGGCTAGATCAACAGAGAGGTCATGTAATACAGAGACTCTGCCTGCTGAAGCGAACACTGTCAAGAAACAGGTTCTGTATGAAAGAAGGTGGCAGCGAGATCTTTGCTAAACATTCGAATGTGTTTGAATTCTGCTACAACCCAGGAGAGATTTCAGTTAGGAAACAATGTGAGTGAATTAGTACTATGCAAATAAAAGCTGGATGATAATGTCAGAGAGATCGTTGCTATGACCAAGATCCTGCCTGCCATGATGACGGAACGTGCCTTAATTGTAATTGGAGCCAATTTTTTCTCTTGAACAGTCAAGGAAAAATGTCAGCTACTTATGGGACAGAGGCGTTCAAAGGAACGATGTTTCTGACTTCGCATCAGTCCCTGAAAACGCGTCACGTCCATCCTTAAGCCTTCTAGTTCGTGGATTCTTTCGACGACTGAACGATTTAATTGCTTCTGCTGAAATGCTGTTAGGACAAGAGCAAAGAGTGAAATAGAAGGCGTTCTGGGCAAGGATGGAACGAGAGTGTCCGAGTCTGTTTGAGAAGATTTGGCCTGGCCGGAATCTTCCTGGAAAGATCTTTCGCTAGATCGATTAGATCCTTGATCCAGGCTTTGTCAATCAGTTTCATTTTGCACTTCTGGCCACTCAATTGTCTTTATAATCTTAGGAACTGGGATCATTGCGGGCAGGTAAAGGGCGAAGGACCCTCCAAACGAAGAGAAAGAGCGTTGATTTACAAAGTGACGGGGTCGGGTACTGGGGAAACGAATGTGGGTAGTTTGTGATCTCACCTGATTGTAATTAGATCAACCATTGGACGCATCCATAATTCACAATCTGATTCAAGATTAACAGATGGAGGAAAAATTCTGTACGGAGAATCTGATCCAGCCTTCACAGACAATTGGCCAAGACACTGCATCTGCCAGGAATATTTCTGATCTGGATGTCGATATTGTGTTGTGCGCACTAGATGCTGCATGCCCAGACAAGAATGTAGAGTTGTGGTAATTTGGTACAGCCCTGTTTGAGGAGGTAAGTCAACACCACGAGTTGTCTAACAGGATGTACACCGTCCATAATTGAAAGGCTTTCTTGATAGCTTTCATCTCCATGAAACTAAAGTGGAAACCCGTGTTCTCAGGGCATCACCGGTCGTTGACAGTATCGATGTCCGGTAACAGACTGGTTCCGCAATTACAGGTGCTTGCGTCCATACACGCGGTCACATGCGGTTGCGGTTGTTCGAGAGGTATTATTGTCATGAGTGTCACTGGACCAGGAATGATACTCTCCCACGCTTTACGATGATCATGTAATCAAGCGGCATGGAAGAAGGATTCCCTTAAGATAGCAAGGTCATCTGCAAAGGGCGCATGTAGAAGCAACCCAGCGGAAAAACAATTCGAGGAGTCGTACCAATTTAGCAAGAGTGAGAATAGAAACACTTAGATCAACGAACTGATGGAATGGACAAAGATGGGACTACCCAACTGATCAGAAAATATAGATGATGTAAGTGAAAGAAGATCGTTCGTTCCTTTGACTAGAATGGATCTGATCGTATGTTCCTGGAATCTGTCGTCCAAATACACCGAAGTGGAAGCAGAACAAGCCATACAATACAGTAGGATAGTTTCAAAAAGGCCCAGGATGTTTTGTTCAAGACAGAAGAGAACGCGAAACTGATAAGAATTTCCTCGGTATGTAAATAGCAGAAATTTCTGCAAGGACAAATGGACGAGAAAGTGAGAATATGTATCTGTTAGATCGAGACAGATGGCAAATTCATTTGGGCGGATGACAAGGCGAACTGATCTTGCCGTCAGCATCTTGAAAGCCACTGATCTTCCTAACCAGAAAAGGCTCGAAGGAAAACTCAGGACATTGTGGATTTCGAACAATTCCCAAATCCCACTTCTCGGTGAGCGTCCGGATTTCTTGTTGCAAAAGTGTATCCTTGGCCGAGTCCGACGGTATTCCCCTCAGGATTAGAGATGACAAAAGGGGATGGGGTTGGCAAAACGAGAACCAAAACCCCTCTGCATCAACTAGATCGCCCACTCGCTTGGCGGAAAGAAATCGATCCAACATTGTTAAAAATAAGATGGAAACCTATCGGATAGTTGATTGTGGTTGGTCGGAGTGGGGGCAGAGAAACTTGTTTATATCCCATCACTAAGACAGTTTCCAAAATTGATTAGTTGATTGTCTTCTTGCATAGGATTGTGATCACGGATTGCTTTTGGGTTGTACACCAAATGATCCTGTATCTCTTGTCTCCTATCATCACGTCATTGAGGGTGAATCGGAGATGATGTGTAAGGTGATGGTTGCTGTGCACAGATAGAGGGAAAGTTCTTAGGCTGCATGCCTCCACAATTCCTCATTTGAGGCGATCCAGTGGGAGGTTCGCAGAGTCAGGGCGGGATTGCACTTCCGGCCTTGTCTGCAAGCCTGAAAAGTGTCCAGAGACACCAAATCCAATAACGAAGACGTGGTTACTATATTGCGAACGAACTCCGAACTGGTGAGCAAATTATCTTTATCCACGGTATAGAAGCAGGCGAAGTAAGATTGACCGAAGCGTAGTTCTTTACTTACGAGAAGAGATATGAGAAGAAGGCGTTGGAATGGATAAGCGAGATCGCAAAGAATGCTGAAAGTTGACTTTAATAAGAAAAAGAAAAGCTTTGGAATTGCCAAGGTCATTGGTCTTGGCAGATAGATTATCGGCACTGTCCTTGATTTTTTACGACTGCAGGGAAGAATGAAAGGAGGCTACCTTTATCTTCCTTAAAAACAACCGAGGCATTCCAACGTAAAAGAGGGGGTGAGTACGGACATTTTGAGTTCTGCAACACCCCATAAATTCTTTTGCCAACTTAAGGCTAAACTCAGTCCAGTTTGTTGTGGGATCTGAGCATGAAGCATGACCAGGTTTATTCCCACACTGTTAGTGCTGGTCGTCCTGGTCGAGATTAAGATCGGTATTCCTATAATATACATTCCCGGAGGAATAGACAATGCGTTATATAGTATATAAGACTGTCACGGTACCCTCCAAGAAGGCAGCCAATACGGCATCAAAACATGTACATCTCTCTAGTGCTGATTATCCGTATGTCCAGTGTACCGTGTTAAATTTCTCTGCCACATTATTCGCACCGTGTCGATGGAACTGTAGCCACAATACAATCCAGAACCAATAACAACCAGTGCGTTTCGTACGACGATTAATCCGGAGGATATGATTTGTGGGGATTTGATTTCACTCCAAACCAAGGCAGCGGTGTTGAACATTTTAACCCTATAAAATCAGGCTAACTCTTCGTGTAACTTCGGCTGGAATTGATTCTGGTCGACATAGTGAAAGCCATCTTGCAAGCAGAATTTGACCACAGTTTGAGAAAAGTTATCCTAGACTATACATCACAAACAAAACAAAATAGGGCAGGGGCATTTTACTTATAACATCAATCGGTTCAACAACAGAATTAGTCAAAATATAAAATTGCTTCGCCAAACAGATACAAACACTATTTTCATGTCATGCACTGAGCAAACCAACTTTAAAGTTAATGGTTTGCATGTAGAAGTTTTGACACACGCCAAATTGTAAACCAAGGTCAAGTCATTTAAGATCCTTAATTTGGTACACTCCAAATCGTACTGTGATCATTCAATAATTTATTCAGAAAAAAAACAATAACACTGGTCTTCACAAGCTGGTGAATGAAATATTTGCCAACCTTTTGGAAAAGCACAACGGGCTGACAGTAAAGCTAGCAAGATGTTTTTGTAGCAACCGGGGACCGGTCTCTCTAAACACCCCAAGACATCCCAGGACACCCCAAGACACCCCAAGACTCTCCAAGAACACCCCAATATTACATATATTGGCACCAAAGCTCTCAAAAACGTACTAAGAAGCGAAAACAAAGCAAAAATACATACGGACATTGTTACCATCAATGATTAATAGTATTGGTTGATGTCGCTATCTCCAATAACCTACGGAAACTAACTCTTATGCATCAAATCTCTTTAATTTTATAATATTATTAAACAATTTCCTTATTTAATGGCTATGCACCATACTTATCTCATTTATTTTGTTATAAACTGTTTATATACAATTGTTAATTTTAAATCGTGCATCAATATTTTTGACAGAGACGTTTAGAATACATGACCAAAGAGTGTTACAAGCTCCACGCGAGTGATTTCCCTTGATTTTATGTCGCCGTGAAGTAAAGTCGCTCTGTAATTCCTTTCGATTTTACATCAATGTCGTGCTTGATATATCAGATGTAATTTATCTAAGCTGTCTGATTATACAGGCCATTTAATGATTGGTACAGTCACATAAGCAATTAATTATCAACAATAACTCACAAATCACCAAATCGTTTAATTCTCAGTAAGAATAACTCTGTCTCAATAGCAAATCCAGAGGACATGCCAAATATATTATTCAAATTACAGATTGATTAAAAGAAGAAAAACGATGAAACACACATAACTGGTTTATTTTAGAAGTTATAGCAGCAGGGAGGGCGAATCGGACAACTTTTTCGACAAAATTTGATTGAGGTTTTAAAACGACAAATAGAGCCTTCCTTCGAAATCTCACTTTTCAAACAAAAAAAAATAAAGTCTCCGTTTGGCAAATGGAGACTTAGCGTTTTTTGCTCGAAAACGCTATATTTCGCGACAACATCCCGTTGGTGTTTTCCCGTGGTAATCATCGGGCGTCCCGCGTCGATGTCATCGCCCTCCCTGCTGCTAAGAGGTTATTTACAATGATCTTACAATTTAACCGAATATTTGGTCAAGTCCGATACGATATCGTGTCCGAGGATCATGTAAATTTATCGTTACAAATCCATGTGGGGTCGACTGAGCATGACTAAAAAAGTTTCGAAAAACATTAAAGTCCATGTCACCGCCGCACCATGTCTGCCAAATATTTCGTAGCGTGTGTGTATCAACGCCGTTGAATACAGCAAGAATATTGCAGTTGTCTCTGATTACTTTTGGAATCTGAGTGTATCGTTGAGTGACATATATCACGTCAGTGTTTTTATGCCTGCCTCTGGAAAATATTCTAGCCGGGTTTTTTTGATTGTCTAACATAACATCATCGTACACGACTAAATTGTTAACGTCGCCATCAATATCATCGATACCTGGTGCATCATTGATATCTGTAATAAACTCAATAACATTTTTTTCAGCGATTGCTGATGCATTCTCGTTGAAATCTTTCAACACCTCGTAGCATCGTTGATCATCTACGCTAGGGGCGATTAAATACAACTTATCCCACTTCATCCATCTCATTATTAAATTAAGTAACAATTGCGTCTTGCCGGATCCAGATGGTCCGATGATAATCATCCGGATCGAGTTTGGTAACGCTGCAACATGCTTAACTGGTTCTCTTGTTTTAGTCGCCGAAAAATCAATTATATTCATATCTCTATACATAAATTATGGATCTATATTGTGTGAAGTGTAGAGCGCGTACTGGCACAAATGATATGACAACCGTTACAACAAGAAATAACAGATCGGCACTTACTGGTAAGTGTGTACAATGCGGTATAAAGAAATTTAGATTTATTTCTATTAGACCCGGGGATGTTTTAAAAAAAAGCGAGGAGGTGATATTGCAGCCAAGTTATCAAAACTCCCCGGAACCCCGTGGGCAAAGTATCCAGGAGAAAAACACCTCTCAGGATATAGCTACTGTGGCCCCGGAACACGATTAGATATCAGACTCGATGATCAAAATCAGCCCAAACCCGGTGAGTATCCAATAAACGCTATCGATAAGGCGTGTCATGCTCATGATGTTGCTTACTACAAAAGTAGCGATCTGCAACAGCGTCATATCGCGGACGTCAAATTAATTCACGCGTTAAATGCTATTCCTGATAAATCCTTCAAAGAAAAATTGGCTTCATGGTTGGTAAAATCGGCTATGAAAGGTAAATTAATGATTGGAAGCGGAGCTTCTCGCGCTGGTAATTGAAAACGCTAGCGTTTATAATAACAACATGGAATCCATCTATTATTCTCCGAGAGGATACTGGAAGGGGAAGGCCGCAATTGGTAAGCTTGCAAGCGCTGCAAAAGTGAAAAAGGCCACTGCGGCTAATTGGTTATCCAAACAGGCTATATGGCAAATCTATCTACCACCGCCTAAACAAATCAACTTCTCGCGCTTTGATGTCAGCGTACCTAATAAAGTTCATCAGGCTGATATACTATTTCTTCCGCATGACAACGGTTACAAATACGCGCTAACCGTAGTTGATGTTGCGAGTCGATACAAACAAGCGGAGCCGTTAAAAACAAAGTCAGCAACTGAAGTAGCCGATGCGTTTGAGCGGATTTATCGAAGAGGTCCTCTGCGCTGGCCAAATCTATTACAAGTTGATCCTGGTAGTGAATTTCGCGGCGCTGTTTTATCAACGCTGAAACATCATAGCGTCGCGGTACGACGAGGTCATACTGCGCTACATCGTGATCAGGCAATTGTTGAACGATTCAATCGGACTGTTGCTGAACGGTTATTTGGATATCAGTACGCGAAGGAATTCATCCAAGAAAAACGATCTCGTGAATGGGTCAAAAGGTTGCCAGGCGTAATTGCAGCGTTAAATAACGAGATTACCCGAGCAATCAACATGAAGCCCAGCGACGCGATTAAAAAAAAGTGTGTACCCGGAAGATCAAAAATAGATAGCGTTTCCAAGCCGATTCTCGGCGATGTCACCGTGAGATATCTGTATGAACCAGGAGAGCTTGAAGGCGGTAAAAAAAGAGCTACTGATCCTATCTGGAGTGTTACCACACATAACATATCAACGATAACACGATCAACTGATAGACCACCGATCTATAGACTGGATTCAACTGCCCCGCAGCAGGGGTTCACACGCGAGCAACTACAAGTGATACCTGACGATACTCAATTGCCCCCGCGTGGTCTTAACTAGCGCCGTTGCGTCTATTGCACTCAAGACAGGTCAACCTCACATTGTTTTTGACATGACCGAGACTGTTATCGATCCTGTCCACGGTAAATTGGCGAGCGTCTTTATCCGAATAACGCCAGCGCATTACACAATTACAACTCGCGCAGTGATTATTCTGTTGTTGTCGTAACGCAATTATTAATTCGGCATCAATATCAAAACGCCGCTGTTTTTTTTTTTATCCTGTTGGCGGTAACCCGAGAGTTTTCTATCGATGACGCTTGCATCGATGACTTTGTCACTGGCTTCGTCACTGACTCCGTCAATAACAATTATTCGAAGCTGATTTATCCTCCGTACTCTGGACACTGCAAGATAGACTAGATTTGACCATTCGATGCGATTATCAACCATCCAAACAATTGTGTCCGTGATGGTTAGTCCCTGCGAGGAATGTATTGTTGTTGCGTATCCTAGCGTCCACGGGGATTTATCAGCACGTAGCGCGTCCTCGACGACGCTGATATCAACGAGCACGATATCATTCAGCACAAGAATTTGTTTTCTTGTCGGGCCTGGAATTTCAACTTCAATGTTCTGCCGCCGTGTGTCCGCGGGTCTATAACATAACGGCACTGGGCGCATTGGAAACTTTTCCTTATGCAACGTAAACAACTTTTGCTGAAGTGTGTCTCTGACTATCTTTCTACTCGCTACAATCAAATCGTTTGGTCTCCATGTTTCCCAGAATTCATTCATTGGAGTTTCGGGAATCACCTCGCGGATTATTTCACATTGAATTCTATCCGGCTGTAATCTGATTAATTTTTTAACCTCGCGCAGTTGTTCATCAAGTGCTCGGTAATCAGTATCGGTTTCTTCATAATAGTCCACAAAACCCTTTAACCAATCATGTGGGCCCTCGCCGACAAATGGTGGTGGCTGGCCATGATCCCCGCACATTATCACCGCTGTATTCGCGCGCAGCAACCACTCAAGAAACATTTGTAAAACATCTAACGAAACAGTACATATCTCATCCCAAATGATAACCTCAGGAATAAATTTTTCACCCATTCGATCAGGAGTCCACTCACCGCCGCTGTATCGAAAAAAGCTGTGATAAGTAACGGCGTCAACATTTCGTTGTTTTATCTCTCGCGCTAGTCTATGGGTTGGTGTAAGCACGATTATACTTGCCCGCGTTCGAAATAATTCAATTGCCCGAGTCGTCTTTCCTGACCCGCCACAGCCGCTTAAATAAACTGTTTTGTGCCTACAAATTGGATCAGAACACGGTGGTGCATTAGAACATTCTGATAGATTATCACCGCGTAGGTAATTGTTTTCAACGGTGACATCCGCTGACGGGGAATAATCGCGTCGTATTTCTTTTTTAATTCTCCATGTACCCCAACTCTCGTCCGGACTAGTAAACTCGGCTATGTTTCCCTTATACTTTACGTCTATGTAAAATGAATCAATCGCAACTCTAACCGCGGTGTCGGGAAATCTATTTATCATCGAGAATAAATTGATAGCGGCGTAACCCAGCATAGACGCCCTCAAATGCGGGTATGCTGGGCTGTCTCCATCGCTGTAAGTAACAACTGTACCCAACCTTGTTCCATTGGACAAGAAAGCTGTTTTACAGTTTACGTATTTATTTTTCGCCACTGCGTCCTTGATTACGAAATCATATTCTGCGTCATCTATAATCAGCCGTGAGCAATATCGTTTGTAGTCGCAGTTTTTTCCACCTTGTGTGAACTTACCAATTATTCTTCTACCGAGATCTTTTGCCTCGCGGTTTCGTTGGTTGAATATCTTTTTGGACCATTCGACGATATATTCCTCGTTGGCATCAATGTGTTTTCTGGACTCGTCAATTATGCTATCTAGACGCTCCGGTTCTGGTAACCAGACTTCAGTCTGCGCCCGGTATGATATAATCGCGTCACTGACAATCAACGAAACTAGCATTTTACAATCAATCATATACCGTAGCAGCGCTATTGGCAGCCACTTCTTTTCAGCCATGTGTCTACCGATCCAAATATAGCAACAGCGATGAAGTCCTGCCGCGAATTCAAATGATACTATGCGAGCGAATCCGGTTAAATCAAAATCAGGCAGTGGTCCATTAATAGCAACACGAGTCATTTCATGTCTGGGGTGTCCAAATCGTTTAAAGTACTCAGCGGCGGATCCATACCCGAGAAAACTCGCTGGATAACAGGCAACCATATCAACGGAAATCATAGCGTCGCGGTTGTATCCAGTGTTCCATAGTCCACCGTGATAGTATTCCAAACAACTGGATTGTACATCCGGTAGAAATTCCTTGCGTGTTGGACTCCACGCATTTTTCCTTGCTGCAACATGAGCCGCAACCGATGGAATCGTAAAACAATTTGTTAGCAGTTGTTCAGCATGCTCTTCAAATTCCATGGCGGTTTTTTTCATCTTGTTGTGAAACGCTTCAGTGCGATATAATTCGCCATTTGGTCTTACAAACTGATCAAAGGTATCCGTATCGTTTTCAGCGCTGCGAAGTAACCACACTGACACAGGGTCGTCTTTACGCAAACAATCAATAGCATCAAATAGTTTCCTCTCCGCGAGAAAACCGTCCTCTCCCAGGAATTCACCGGGGATATACTTTACTGTTCTATCCCGTGGAAATACTGGTAGCATCAACAACGCCATCAATTCGAAATGTTGACCAACTATGAGATGCGCCATCACGCTTGAATTCATTGATACAATCGCGTATTTTATTTAACAGGGTTCTATCGTTTATTAACGCTTTTGGTGCGTCCTTGAGGACTCTGTCGAGATTAAACCTAATATTTTTCCAGGGCTTAATTGCTGCTAATCTCTCGAACTCCTCCATATAATTAAAACAAGTATTTAAATGAAAGAATATAGTATAATGAATCACTGCAAATGGTTGATGATTGGGTCGACAACCCCGTGCAATAAATCATGTAGAGGTGAATTCTGTGGGTATCATTTACAAAGCGTTCGTAATGGTTCTCTTGGCCCCCTCCCGTGCTTGGTTTGCCATGTTGGTGTAAGAGGAAAATCGCAGTTGTGTATCAATTGTGGCGGAAAGCGATACAGAGAGTTAAAACGTTATTACGATAAACGAATAAAGAACGCCGTCATTGACCCCACCGCGGTCTCGGTAGCACCATTGCGGGGTTATTTACAAGAATGGCTCCAAAAGTAGCGCCGTTAGCCAAACAATTAGGAATGAAGGCTATTGATGTTATTCGTGATAGGGGTATTAGTGCTATTGGAGATGTTGCCGGAAAGGCGTTTTCTGCAGCAAAGAACAAACTAATGTCGTTGGTGAGAAAGAGAAAAAGAAAACAGAAACCACCGGTGATGCCATCAACGACAGTGATGCCTGCAAATGTCAGTAAAATAATAAATAACGCCGTGGAAGAAAAATTAGAGTCGTTGGCGGCTCAGTCATCCACCGATGCAACAACCAACGCGCTCATGAACGCGATAGCGGGAAGTGGTCTTAAGCAGAATTTACGACGAAAACGACGTTGATGAATTGCAATTGAAAACACTCACATGATAATAATAAAAATGTTTGCGCGAACCGCTGATCCCGCGTTTGATATGGACGCACCAGTGCGCAGGGATGATTCTGTCAACCACCTATCAACCACCACAAGCCGACCTACGATCGCGAATTGAACTTCAAGTCCAAGACACCAGTAAATACTTTTTGCCATGTGAAGCGTTTATCGAAATCGAGGGAGAACTCGTGACAAATGTTATCGCTAATACACCATACGCAGATGACCCTCGTGTTCGAGTTGGTTTCGTCAACAACGGTATCATGGCGTTATTTGAGAGTGCCAGATATCTTATTGACGGGCGAGAAATTGAATCAATAGAACGCGAGGTTGATGTTGCAACAACGATAATTGGGTTAGCGAGATACTCCGATGATTATACAAGATCGGCGGGCCCATCTATGATGTTCGCAAAGGACATCACTAATAGCGCTGATCATCTTCAGTACATTAACGTGCTGACACCACAGGATACTTCAGTTGCTAATCAAGCTGAAGCAGCTAATCCAGATCGCAGAGCAAGACCAGGCGCTGATTTCAATATTATAAAAAGTATTAACGGTAATTACAATCTAGGATTCGCAACACGAGTAGGGATGTTGCAAGGACTATGCCGACAGTTTTCATGCGCGATTCCACTCCATCACATATTCGGATTCTGCAGAAATGTCAGAAAAGTTATCTATGGGGCTAAGCATACAATTGTGCTAGCGCGAAGGGGCGATGATAACAATGCAATATGGCATGCTGCTGGCGTCGGTGACGGTAAAGTCGTTTTAACTAAAATAGCATTGTGGATGCCGGTGTTGACTCCATCAGTTACCACGGAAGCACGATTGTTATCATTTATGGAACAGGGAGGAAAATCGTTGTTGAGTTGGCTAGCGGTAACAACTGATGTTAAAGAGGATAATGTCGCTGATACATTTACATGGCACCTGGCATCAAAACAGGGTGTTTCAGCCCCGCGTCATATATTTATAGCGCTACAGAATAGGGAACGATTGGGTAATCAAGAACGCAGCCATATGATATTTGATCAATTAGGAGTCAGGGATGTTTCGATGAGAATAAACGGACAACAGGAACCATCCGAGGATATACAGCTTGATTACGACAACAACCATATCGCAAGTGTGTATCATCGATTGCTGTCATATATGGGTCGTGATCAAAACGTCGACACTGGTTTGCAAATATCACAACTTGATTTTAAAAACCTGTATCCGATTTATTACTTTTCGTTGGAACATCTTGATTTAACGAGACAATCCGTCGTTGATATACACTTCCGAGCTCGTATAGCCCCGGGTGGTGTTGATTATAGAGCGGTTGCTGTCATTCTCAGCGATAAATCAATGCTGCTAGAAGGTGTTGGTGGACGAATGAGAATCGTTGATGCGCCAGTGGAAAACATGTAATTGAAAACACAAACGCGTTTACAATAAAATGTCGTATAGTGTTGTCAGTGTAGAGTTGACCGATGGTCAAGTCAAGAAATTACGATCAAAGTCCGCTAAACAATGCGGAACCACAATAACGCTGAAGCCGTCACAGATGACTGGTGGTAATCATAAGATATCGTTAACGACACGTCAAATAAAACATTTCAATGATGCGATGAAAAATAAAAAGGGTGTTCAAATAGATTTCTCGGCCGCAGCGATTAAAAACATGGAAAAGACCGGTGGGATATTTCCACTGTTAGCTGCGATTCCAGCGTTGATTGCCGCGGCCGCACCAGCAGTGGCGAAGGCGGCCGCGTTGGGGGCCGTTGGAACCGCGGCGGGGATGGCATTGAAAAAGGCAACCGGGAAAGGCTATAAAAAAAAACGATCCGTGGCCGGAAAGGGTCTACGACTACCGGGAACCCCGTATTCATGGTACTCGGGGAAGGGTCTAAGACTACCGGGAACCGTTTAATGACTCCTATGTCTAATTTTGATTTAATAGATGCCGCAGACGCATTAGCGATAAAAAACTTTAGAGGTGTTTTTATGAGAGATCAATTACCGGCTGCGCCAAGGAATATTGAAACCGGCATAATTAACCTCGATGGGTCCTCCGGAGCGGGAACTCATTGGGTTGCATACGCGATTGATCCGCGTGCGATCGTCTATTTTGATTCATACGGATTAGCCCCGCCGAACGAGTTCATGCGGTATATCTGGGCGTGTTCAGCCCCGGTTTTATATTCCACGCTGCCAACACAGCAATTAAGTGACCCACCGATATGTGGCCGTGAGGTATTGAACGTACTCGCGGCAATTTCATCATCGCGGAAACCACCTCACGTGGTTGTAAACGAATACACTAGTGGGGTCGTAGAGGCCCGGCGGGTTAATTAAAAACACCGTTTTTTTTTTACAATAACGATGATTGATATTTGGGGGCGACCTATCTCGGCGCTGAAAGAGTCCACGGGAACACCCGCCACCGATGACATAAAAAAACTAATTGAGGATGAAATCGCGGATACGTTGAACCTAACCAGTGTTGACCCAGGTGAAATAGTTGTATTTCAAGACCGCCAGGGTAAATTGAAATCCAGTAATGTGTCGCTGGATGACGTTTTAACACGACAGCGTGATGCCGCCGAGAACACTATCGCGCTGTATACCAGCGACGGACGACTCAAACCGGGTGAACATCTGTCGACGGTGACGGATAGGGTAACATTAATCCAAGACGGTTTTATAAGGTTAGATAGATTGGTGACCGAACTTGACGCGCAGGTGAAAAAATCTGTCACCGATATACAACTCACTACCGCTAGTTTTTTTGGGACCCCGACGGTGACCGAACCGAATATTACAACAATAAAAAACACTATTTCGGAGTTTACAACGCTGTCGGGCCAATTTTACACGTTACGAAAAAATGTTAACAGGATCGATGACAACTTTGATAAATTCTTTGGTAAAAAAAATGTCAAGCTGGATGAAATTACAACAACTATAAATGATATCACTGCGTATGGACGGAAAATAGGAACGCTCGAAACTGATGTTGAAGCGATCGGAACTGGTATGACCGAGAATACATATGAAATAATAACGCTCAAAAGTGATGTTGAAGCGATCAGAACTAGTATGACCGAGAATACACATGAAATAGCAGCGCTCAGAACTGAGGTTGAAGCGAGCGAAGAAGGTATGAGCGGGCATTGGAGGGAAATAATTAAACTCGCTACTAATAATGCAGCGAACAAAAAAAGTATAGACGAGTATGGAGGGGAAATAGTAACAATCAAAACTGATGTTGCAGCGAACAAAAAAAGTATAGACGCGCATGGAGGGGAAATAGGAACGATCAAAACTGATGTTGCAGCGAACAAAAATAATATAGACGCGTATAGAGGGGAAATAGGAACGATCAAAACTGATGTTGAAGCGAACAAAAAAAATGTAGACGCGTATTGGCGGGGAATAGGAATAATCAAAACTGATGTTGCAGCGAACAAAAAAAGTATAGACGGGCATACATATGAAATAGGAACAATCAAACTTGATGTTGCAGCAAACAAAAAAAGTATGACCGAAAATACACGGGAAATAGGAACGATCAAAACTGATGTTGCAGCGAACAAAAATGATATAGACGTGCATTGGAGGGAAACAGGTATACTCATTACTAGTGTTGCAGCGATTAAAGACAGACTACCTAGAATGACGGAGCAACTCGAAAAAATAAAAACCCCTTATAAAAACGCCATCAACGCAGTATACACAATTTGGCATGGATCATTCGATTGGACTCCTACGCATAATACAGTAAATATCACCGCAACTGTTAAGGGCATTTATCGATTGACGTTGATTTCAGCGATGCAGTTCAGTATATCATCGTCGAGTTCATCCGGGTTTAACAATACAATATCAACAATTATAGACAAGGATACAACCGAACAGTTTATAATTAGAGCCGTTGATAGCGGTCTATTTAGGACAAACATCACATGGTATGTGGAATTTGTAGTGGATTTAAGTAAGTAATTGAAAACACTAGCTCTTTTAAAATAAAATGACCACCAGGGTAATTGAATCGGAGGTATCACCGACGTCACATCAATATCGATTCGATACCGCAAAAGAATTCTCTGCGAACTTGAAAACGCTTTCCGAACAATACCGCGCAAAAATAAAAAAATACCGTCGTAAAATAACCGCCATCGACGTGGCCGTGTACTCGGTGTCAGGTATAGTAGCCGGTACCGGTGTCATTTTATCCACGGTGACCATGATGGCCCCGATCGCTGTTCCAATCGCTATCTCCGCGGCGACAACAATTGCTGGAGTCGCCAACGCAATCACTAAAAAGATATCATCGTGTTCTCAGAAAAAACTCAACGAGTATACAGTAAAACATCAAATAGTATCCGACGCGTACTCGAAATTATCCGGGTTAATCTCGTTGTCGATTGATAATTCGTTCATATCCGATGTTGAATTCTCCACGATGGTCCAGTTGTATGGCTCCGCGATGTCAAAAATCGAAAATTTTCAACTGGAAGCCGGAAACCACTTCAATGGGCTTAAACATTCTCCTGAAAACAAGCAAGTTGTTAATATTCGGCGTTGAAATTAAACACTAAAAACACCAAATAATAATAATGTCGCTGAACCCCGAAGGGTTTCAATTACTTCAACGGATCGCGGAAAACACCACTCCGGTACAAACAAGTATGATATCGATAACGTCAACGAAACCCGAATTCAGTGTGAACTTCCCATCACCGGTTCCAGTGAAGGAAATAGCGCTGGCAAAATTGCGAGTATATCACAGTTGGCCTAATATCCGAGCGGATACATTTAACGGACAACAACCTAATAACTCGCTGGTTTTTGCATGGACAAATAAGCCCGATGGGACCCCAGACTGGAAGGAGGTTACAATACCAACTGGGTCATACCAAATAGAACAAATCAATAAAGAATTTCAACGCAGGATAAAATCGATCACAGGAAAAGAATCAAAAATCGCTATTACGGTTCATGAACCGACGTTATCGTCGACGATTGAAATAAGCACACCGGGGTATATGGTTGATATTTATAACAGTTCAATAAGAACCATACTAGGATGGCCTAAGAATCCACCTCATGAAACCCCCGCGGACTTGCACACGAATGCGCAATCGTATCATGGAATTAATCCCAGTTATCGAGATGATTTGTCTATTATAAAAAGCGCGTTATTACCCAGTAGGTTTATATTTCAAAACAGGAATACCATGCAATGGTATTTTCCGCATAAGGAAACTCCTGAATTATCCGCCGTGGTCATAGTTAGTTTAAATGATATCACTGGTGCGTTTGCCGAGATTAATCGTAATTACCAATCACAACTAGAACAGCTACGGAAAACAAAAGCACGAAAACACGTTGAGGTGTCAAATCAACTTATATCAGACATGGAATATATTAATGCCAGGCACTTCCTTCAAAATAAAATATGGGTGGAAAAGGGTGAACGTGATATAATAAAGACCCAAATATTTGATACCGATGTCATCACAGACGCAAATACTATAATAGATTTTGAAAGTCGATTGGAACTTTTGGAAACAATCATCAATGAACAGCATCCGACATTTGCACTGTACTTTATAAATAACTTGAAACCAAGACTACATAAATATTTTTTCAAAAAGATAGCTGCAAAAATACTGAACGCGTGAATTTGACTAATGACAATGCATCCATCAATAACATTCTACAACTTGTCGTTTGACTGGAAACCACAACACGCGCAAGATCTAATACACAAACTTTTCAGCGTGACACAGTACCATTTCATGGTTGATAGAAGCGCTCTTTACGACAGCGCGGATTATCATTTAACGAAAAAAAAGCCACATTTGTCATAAGTAGTAAATGGGGTCACCCTAGCGACAATGGGAATTAGCATTACAAGACCCCTTGGGCAACTCTAGCGACAATGGAAAATTAACATGGAGAAAAATCGTGGGACAATCTGGCGACAAGGGAAATTAACATGGAGAAAAATCGTGGGTCACTCTAGCGACAAGGGGAATTTAACATGGAACTATAGTGTGGGTCTGTCTAGCGACAAGGGGAAATTAACATGGGAATAGAGTTTGGGCTTGTCTAGGGACAAGGGGAATTGAACATGGGGAATAGAGTTTGGGTCTGTCTAGGGACAAGGGGAATTGAACATATGGAAATTGAACATGGTGGGTCTGTATAGCGTCAAGGGGAATTGAACATGGTGGGATTGTCTAGGGACAATGATGGTAGAGGGTCAAACACAACAGAGACAGAAACATACACACACTAGTACAAGCGTGAGATTTATATATAAAGCATTACCAAGACCTGAAATCTTGCTGGGGTGTTCAAAAATTTGCATAATTGTAATGATGCTATAAATAGCTATAATCAAGGAAATGCTCAACGACAAAATGGATGTGACTAAAAGTAACGCTAAAATGACGAAATTGTCCCAGAATTTAAAGGAAAATAAACATATCCCCGAAAATTAAGTTACAATGGTTTAGACTAAAATGGATAAAATTAGTAACTACTTACAATATCAACTTCTGTGACGATCGTGAATAAATACCTATGTATCTATAATCAGCTGAAATTCCTATGAAATCCCACTATCTATTTATAGCTCCAACTTGTGGGTTTTTCCTTTGGAAAATCCCACTATCTTTTTATAGCCTCAGCTTGAGTGACGTTCCTGTTTATGAATTCTAGTATATATGTATAGCTACAAAATGTGGAAATCCCCAAGTCGATATTTATAGTCTCAAAATTTCCATCGTCAGTGACGTCATTGTACTGAACACTAGGGGATAAATGGCAACAGTGTTGCAAGTGGCTGACCTGAATACGCGCTACTGTAGGTAGGTAGGTAGGTAGAGTGTATCTGATAGGGATAAAGTGAGTTTTATAGGGACAAACAGAGACCAATACACACACACACACACACACACACACACACACACACACACACACAACATACGCGCGCAGACTCACACACACACACACACACAGGGAAGAGAAAAAACAAATATACTATCCACACTCGGGAGGAAGAAAAAAAAACAACCAAATATGCGATCTACACAACGTACGCGAACAAACACACTCACACACACACACACACACACACAACATACGCGCGCAGACTCACACACACACACACACAGAGGGAAGAGGAAAAAACAAACCCCAAATATGCTATCCACACTCGGGAGGAAGAAAAAAAAACAACCAAATATACGATCTACACAACGTACGCGAACAAACACACACACACACAACATACGCGCGCAGACTCACACACACACACACACACACACAGAGGGAAGAGGAAAAAACAAACCCCAAATATACTATCCACACTCGGGCGGAAGAAAAAAAAACAACCAAATATACGATCTACGCAACGTACGCGAACACACACACACACACACACACACACACACACACACACACACAGAGGGAAGAGGAAAAAACAAACCCCAAATATACTATCAACACAGAAGGGAGATAATACAAACCCCAAATAAACTATCCACACAAACGTACGCGAACGCATACAAACCCCAAATATACTATCAACACAGAAGGGAGATAATACAAACCCCAAATAAACTATCCACACAAACGTACGCGAACGCATACAAACCCGAAATATACTATCAACACAGAAGGAGATAATACAAACCCCAAATAAACTATCCACACAAACGTACGCGAACGCATACAAACCCAAAATATACTATCCACACAACGTCGCTAACGCATACAAACTCCAAATATGCTATCCACACTCGGGAGGAAGAAAAAAAACAACCAAATATACGATCTACACAACGTACGCGAACACACACACACACACACACACACACACACACACACACAGAGGGAAGAGGAAAAAACAAACCCCAAATATACTATCAACACAGAAGGGAGATAATACAAACCCCAAATAAACTATCCACACAAACGTACGCGAACGCATACAAACCCCAAATACACTATCAACACAGAAGGGAGATAATACAAACCCCAAATAAACTATCCACACAAACGTACGCGAACGCATACAAACCCCAAATACACTATCAACACAGAAGGGAGATAATACAAACCCCAAATAAACTATCCACACAAACGTACGCGAACGCATACAAACCCCAAATATACTATCCACACAACGTCGCTAACGCATACAAACCGCAAATATACTATCCACACTCGGGAGGAAGAAGAAGAAAAACAACCAAATATGCGATCTACACAACGTACGCGAACACACACACACACACACACACACACACACACACACACACACACACACACGCGCACACCACAGAGGGAAGAAGAAGAAAACCATTATACACTATCCACACGCAGTGAAGAAATAACCCTTTATATATATACTATCAACAGAGAGTGAAGAAAATAACCCATTATATTCCATCAACACAGAGTGAAGAAGAAAAAGTTTTTTGAAAGCACCTAACCCTCACCTGCAATGACTAACTCTGCCAAACACCTACACCCCACCCACCCCCACTCCCAACACTACAAAACCCATTTAACCCGTTATTTTATGGCATCAGTGTGTGATTTAGGAAACATCAAGACACAAAATGATGGACGAATAGACTGACTATTGTTTACGGACTTGCATGCCTAAAGAGCGTGCGTGAAGGAAAACATCCTTCCATTTCAATTCTAACTAAAACATGATCCAGAGGGATAGAGAGAGGTGAAAGAGCACAATTTCATAAAGTGTGAGTAAAAACAAAACACGCCATCCTTATTATACAATGTCAAGACCAAGAGACACTTACGTTTTCTTTCTGGTCTATTCTCTTTTAGAAGGTAGTATGAAATTTCACATCAGGGCCAACGCATCGGCTTACATTGTCAATTTTTCCATTTCCATGTTTTTACTGGCACAAGTTCTTCATCATCTTCAATTTCTTCTTCTGAATCCCTCTTCTCTGTTTCGTCTTGTTTTTGTTTCTTATCTTTTCTCGTAGGGCACTCTGAATTCCAGTGTCCTTTCTCCTGACAACGATATTAGGTATCTTGACTTTTGTCTCTCTTTCTTAGACGAAGCAGGTATTCTGGAGACAAATACCCATTTACCTTTGCAGATATAGCAAACTTCATTAGCACTTACACACTTTCGTATGACTCTCATCAAATCAACGACCAAAAGAGTAAGTTTTGTTGCCACTTTCGCCTGTGAATTATGCTTTCGTATGACTTTTAGCAAATATTTGACCAGCAGGTCGATCTGTGCTGACTCTTCCATCTTCTTGATCGTTTGAGAGTGGGATGAATACTCTGACGCTAAGACACTCTCCTTATATACATGGACCTGCTGCGTATGAAACCTAGTCAAATGTAATTTTGCAATAAGATGAAACGATTTCATTGAGGAAGTAAAAAGCAATGTTGTACCGTATCGCCTCACACAAAACCTGAAGTTTTAGTTCAAATCCGTGTCAGCGATTTCGAAGACGATATAACTGAGCTTTAATCAATGCTCTCCAATTATGCCACAAAACCACGAGTCCTGATTCACGCCAAAAGAAATTTCATTCGGTCCATAAAAAATAGTATCACATCTGAGAAATGCAAAAACGAACTTCCAGAAAACTGAGAACGACGGCTTACACCTACAACGTAAATGTGTCAGTTCAAGTAGTGCGTAAAACTTAGTCAAATTAGATTTTTATAGTCAAGACGAAACGATCTCTTTTCGAACAAGAAAGCAGACACCAAGCGACAATGGCGATCCGTGTCACACAACACTTTTCAAAATGTATATTATCAGAGGTTTGTTCTAGCGATCTGCACGGTTAAATTAAATGTTGATGTATTTTGCAATAAGACGGACACAATTTCCATGGGATCGCTCATGGTACGATTGTTCGTGCATTAGTTTAATTTTTAAAAATATTTTTTTATATACATCGCCTATAGGATAGACCCAGTAAAGCATGGCCATTCTCGTCACTGTGTGAATAGCTACTCAAGTCAATTCGAAGTGAACGCGGTAAGAAAATAAGTATAGCCAATGAAATGGCTTACAACGGGTGATGCATTGTTTTGTTCTAGGGCTGTGTGGCATAATAATCCCTATGTTCTTGCGTTGTTACCATTACAGTGCAGACAGACTGAAATATGAACTTACAAGCCCTCTTTGTGTGTGTTGTACCATTTCCTCTTACCACATCAAAATACTGAGCGTCACAGTATTGGTTCGCGTTTTCAAGCTGACCATTTTTTTATATCTCACTTAAACATTTCGACATAAACACTCACATCGGTAGAGTCAGAACAGACGTGTTACAGTATTGAGGGGCATGTTATCTTTTCTTTTTCAAACTAATAAATTTGGGGTTTGTATGAAGTAAAGAACCGAAAGTACAGTGAAACTCAAGGATGATGACCCAATCTGTCTGTCTATTGATGCGTGTATTTACTTAAGAAGAAATATGACCTCTAAAACACAAAGGGATACGGCAAGCATGATTAGATTAAACACAACGATGTTTTCCTTCACGCCCGTGTAATTTAGAGTTTCAATCGTCTTTGAAGACAAACTTGGTCTCCTTTTGTAGGGCTTGAAATAATAAAAAAACTGAAAAATCTTAAGCACTTTGCTATAGATAATTTCGTCAACAGACCAAACAACATAAATACCGTTACAACAATAGAAAGCCTTAAATCTTCTATCAAAAAGAAATGCATGAAAAAAATTAAAGATTAACGATAACTAACCAATGAAACCGAATTTAACAAAGGCAATGACATGTGAAGAAATGCCTCTCACTTTGGAAAGGTAGGCGAATGTACTCTGTCATGCACCGTCAACTTGAAAAAAATTATAAACAGAGAGAAACCTGAATTCAAAATTCAGTTGTTTCTTTTTCTTCAAAATTATTTCGTTTCTTTTTTCTTTTTTTTTTTGGAACAAATCTAAGCACTAATATAGAGTGGAAAAGGGAAAATGCACATACAAGCTTTGATATTTCTGAAAAAAAGGAGGGGATATTCCTAACGTTCATAACCACCTATATATGCTTGGACTTGTCTGTGACTTATCCACAAAACAAGATATACATATTTCTGGTCAAGCTGCAAGTGTGTGCGTGTTTTTGAAAATGGTAAAAATTGGATATACAATTTTCTCGTGACACTTATAAAGTGAAGAGTCTGTGCAAGTGTCAAAAGCCAAAGTCATATAAGTTTTGTATTTTGTACGGCTTGTAAAGATTTCTACTTTAGAAAATGTGAAGTATCACAAGTTATTATCACAAACAGAAGTGGAACATAGGGGCTTGCAAGAAAGAAAATAACCCAGACAGTTGGTGTCATCAAGAGTGCTAGAGATGGTACCCGAACTTGCTTGCCTGCTTACTTGAATTAAAGTGATTTTCGCTCTAATGGAGCATGTATCACTGGTTTAATAACGCACCGCGTGATTTTTAATTACTCCTGGGGAAGGAAAGAGAGCCTCATCCCCCAGGCTTTTATGTACTCACAGACTATTTTTAAATTTAGCCACTCAGGTGTAGGACTAACTAGTCCTTAACAACCTGACTGAAAGACTTTAAACATGAGTGGGAATTGTCTCACCACACACTCATTTTTTCTGTCCGAGCGTGGTAAAGGAGGAAAAAGGTGCTCAGCAAGACAGCCATGGATGTTAAGTACTCACCAAAACGCTAGCCCGTACTTATTTCAAATCAAGTCCCGTTTTTGCTAATGGACAGTGTGGATAGTATATTTGCGGTTTGTATGCGTTAGCGACGTTGTGTGGATAGTATATTTGGGGTTTGTATGCGTTCGCGTACGTTTGTGTGGATAGTTTATTTGGGGTTTGTATTATCTCCCTTCTGTGTTGATAGTGTATTTGGGGTTTGTATGCGTTCGCGTACGTTTGTGTGGATAGTTTATTTGGGGTTTGTATTATCTCCCTTCTGTGTTGATAGTGTATTTGGGGTTTGTATGCGTTCGCGTACGTTTGTGTGGATAGTTTATTTGGGGTTTGTATTATCTCCCTTCTGTGTTGATAGTATATTTGGGGTTTGTTTTTTCCTCTTCCCTCTGTGTGTGTGTGTGTGTGTGTGTTCGCGTACGTTGTGTAGATCGTATATTTGGTTGTTTTTTTTCTTCCTCCCGAGTGTGGATAGCATATTTGGAGTTTGTATGCGTTAGCGACGTTGTGTGGATAGTATATTTTGGGTTTGTATGCGTTCGCGTACGTTTGTGTGGATAGTTTATTTGGGGTTTGTATTATCTCCTTCTGTGTTGATAGTATATTTCGGGTTTGTATGCGTTCGCGTACGTTTGTGTGGATAGTTTATTTGGGGTTTGTATTATCTCCCTTCTGTGTTGATAGTATATTTGGGGTTTGTTTTTTCCTCTTCCCTCTGTGTGTGTGTGTGTGTGTGTGTGTGTGTGTGTGTGTGTTCGCGTACGTTGCGTAGATCGTATATTTGGTTGTTTTTTTTTCTTCCGCCCGAGTGTGGATAGTATATTTGGGGTTTGTTTTTTCCTCTTCCCTCTCTGTGTGTGTGTGTGTGTGTGTGTGAGTCTGCGCGCGTATGTTGTGTGTGTGTGTGTGTGTGTGTGTTTGTTCGCGTACGTTGTGTAGATCGTATATTTGGTTGTTTTTTTTCTTCCTCCCGAGTGTGGATAGCATATTTGGGGTTTGTTTTTTCCTCTTCCCTCTGTGTGTTGTGTGTGAGTCTGCGCGCGTATGTTGTGTGTGTGTGTGTGTGTGTGTGTGTGAGTGTGTTTGTTCGCGTACGTTGTGTAGATCGCATATTTGGTTGTTTTTTTTTCTTTCCTCCCGAGTGTGGATAGTATATTTGTTTTTTCCTCTTCCCTGTGTGTGTGTGTGTGTGAGTCTGCGCGCGTATGTTGTGTGTGTGTGTGTGTGTGTGTGTGTGTGTGTGTATTGGTCTCTGTTTGTCCCTATAAAACTCACTTTATCCCTATCAGATACACTCTACCTACCTACCTACCTACAGTAGCGCGTATTCAGGTCAGCCACTTGCAACACTGTTGCCATTTATCCCCTAGTGTTCAGTACAATGACGTCACTGACGATGGAAATTTTGAGACTATAAATATCGACTTGGGGATTTCCACATTTTGTAGCTATACATATATACTAGAATTCATAAACAGGAACGTCACTCAAGCTGAGGCTATAAAAAGATAGTGGGATTTTCCAAAGGAAAAACCCACAAGTTGGAGCTATAAATAGATAGTGGGATTTCATAGGAATTTCAGCTGATTATAGATACATAGGTATTTATTCACGATCGTCACAGAAGTTGATATTGTAAGTAGTTACTAATTTTATCCATTTTAGTCTAAACCATTGTAACTTAATTTTCGGGGATATGTTTATTTTCCTTTAAATTCTGGGACAATTTCGTCATTTTAGCGTTACTTTTAGTCACATCCATTTTGTCGTTGAGCATTTCCTTGATTATAGCTATTTATAGCATCATTACAATTATGCAAATTTTTGAACACCCCAGCAAGATTTCAGGTCTTGGTAATGCTTTATATATAAATCTCACGCTTGTACTAGTGTGTGTATGTTTCTGTCTCTGTTGTGTTTGACCCTCTACCATCATTGTCCCTAGACAATCCCACCATGTTCAATTCCCCTTGACGCTATACAGACCCACCATGTTCAATTTCCATATGTTCAATTCCCCTTGTCCCTAGACAGACCCAAACTCTATTCCCCATGTTCAATTCCCCTTGTCCCTAGACAAGCCCAAACTCTATTCCCATGTTAATTTCCCCTTGTCGCTAGACAGACCCACACTATAGTTCCATGTTAAATTCCCCTTGTCGCTAGAGTGACCCACGATTTTTCTCCATGTTAATTTCCCTTGTCGCCAGATTGTCCCACGATTTTTCTCCATGTTAATTTTCCATTGTCGCTAGAGTTGCCCAAGGGGTCTTGTAATGCTAATTCCCATTGTCGCTAGGGTGCCCCCATTTACTACTGTCATATACATGACAGCGTCTGGAGGTGCAAATCAGAAAAGCAAACCACGGAGATTTTACATTACACGTATACAGAAATCAAAGTACATGAAATCACTAAATCGAAAATACACCGTAATTAATAAAGCTATTATTATATACTACTAATCATTAAATATATATTGTGTTTTGGAAAGTTAAATGATATTAAGAATTTACATGTATCTGCAATCGTAGTATTGATTTATTGTAAAGAAGATTTAGCTACCAACTTCGTGCTCATTAATAATTAATTTATAAATAATTTTGGAAACTACAGAACATGATATATTGACATTTAAAGTCAAACATTTAATACTTCGCAATTACTTCAAACAATGTTGGAGTCGGCCTGAAATATTGAAATTAGTAAGATGTTTTTAGTAATCGTTAAGTGATTCAATATTTAATTATTTACATTATGTTTTAAAAATAAATTAATTCTATAACTGTATGAAGTTTTTAAGCTTGAAGGGAAAAAATAATTATATATATACTATTATATCTAAAATGTATCAATATACAAGCGTCATCTATGCTACTTGGTATGTTCAATTCAGAAATAGATAAATAAATACTTAAGAGAGGAAGACTAACAGAATAAAAAAGGATAATGAATCATGACACTAACCTGTATCGCAAATGCGATGCTGTCATTTCCCGCATATATTACAAGACAAAATAAGCTAACGAGGCCTGACATGATTATGATATTGTACACAAGGATAAAACGCTATTATCACAATTAACACATTTCAGTTCATATTGTACCAAAATATATCCGTTCGAAATGTCACAATATAAACTGTTATTACTATAAATTAATCCATTATTTACACACATGTGTGGCTCTTTTGTACAAATTTTAAGCGTGTGGTGCGTTTAATTTTCAAACCTTTTTATTTTCATTCAAATTAGCGTGCATTGATTAACTTAATAAAAGTGACTTTAGTTATAATTAACTGTTTACATCTTTTTTTTTTTTATTGCAGACATCAATGAATAACCATGTGATTAGTGCGAATGACCAATAGCAGTGTGCTAATTATTGTTTCTAAAACAAATCAGATTTTTTTGCAAATTTCTAGTGTGCAGTAAATGTAATTTATTTTCATTCAGATTAGCGTGCATTCATTAACTTAATAAATGTGACTTTAATTTTAATTAACTGTTAACATTTTTTTCGGCGACTTAGAGATGTGTTGGTATCTTCTTTAATTGTAGACGTCAATGAATAATGGCGTGATTAGTGGAAATTAATATTAGTGCTAATTATTATTTTAAGTATGCATGAATTGGGGGCGAATTATCCCTTGAATGGAGTGTAAGTGTCTTGGGGTCGAAATGTCTAGGAAATTGTCTTGGGGTCGAAATGCCTTGCTCCCATGTGGTATTGCTACTTATTTATAAATGTTGATAAATATTCACATTACTGCACCCGAACACTCTTCGTCGAAATGAGAGTTGTTTCCCTTGGCAAATCTTTGCTCTCGCTACTTTTTCTGTTAAGTAAACAATCGCTAAATATTCACACTTTTTGTTTCTATGTTTGTTTTTGTTGTTGTTGAAATTTAAAGTAGGTAAATGATTGAGTCTTGATGTGTTTTTTGAGAGTCTTGGGGTGTCCTGGGGTGTATTGGGGTGTCTTGGGGTGTCCTGGGGTGTCTTGGGGTGTTTAGTGAGACCCACCGGGGACGACGCTAGAGGGCGCTTTCCATCAGAATTTAGATTTTCTCAAAATGGCAACCTCATTACCCCTGATAGGACTCACAGTGCTAATTCATTTCACATAGTAAACCTATGCAAATACCATGCTATTAAAACTTCAATAACTTTAAATTTCAGAGCGTTCACACACACACACACACACACACACACACACACACACACACACACACACACATCTATAATATCATAAATGAAACCTGGATGACAGATTTTGTGTAAAGAAAAGGATATGAGCCGTGTCATTTCCTGGACCTACATGTATTTGAAACACGTGATTCAAATTCCGCACCAAAGAGGCGTCAATTTCAGTAATGAGTATTCCAAGTTTAAGAATGTTAAATGACTGAAATTCCATCAAGAAAACAATGTCTCTATTTTTTCAGGTACATGTAGGATAAACTCTCTAAAGATTATTTTTCATACAAAATGAATTTCATTATCAACCAGCCTTTGCCAGCCAAACCCATATGTACTCATTACCCATTTCCAGGCTGGTTCCAATTTTTCCATGTATTTTTGTACTGTGTCCTCGTACTTTCTACGCTTATCATTACATCCAAATGTATTCATGGTTTAAAGGTCAGCTGTCTAATTTAGCGTGCATGGGTCAGAATTATTAAGAAGAAGAAAAAAAAATCGACATAAAAAAATTTAATTTGCAATATAGATAATTTACATCTTAGAAATGCAGATTTACTGTAGTAATAAATTAATAGAAAACCTGTACATAAGAAGAAAAAAAATGAATTTGTCAAGAATTTCATCAATATGACTGACATCTATTGTGAAAATATTAGATATAACATTTTATTTTCTGTTTGTGTAATTTTTGTCATGATTTTTAAAGTTGTGAAAATGTACCAAAACTATCTTATCAGAATTAAATTCTAAAGTGGCAATTGTTGTTTGCTAAATTGTGATTTCAGATCAGCATATGTATGTACAAGAACAATGTAATGATTATGCACAATTAGTCTTAAGAGTAGTATATTTTTTCAATTTGTGTATGAATCATTATTATGGTATTTCTTGCAAAAAGATATGGGGACGGGGAGAACTTAAAAAAGGCACAAAATGGCTTAAGAAGTACCCGAAACAATGAAAAAGTGAATTTATTATTAAAGCTGAATGTTTACAAAACATGAATGTATAACCATATGTAGGAGATATGCACATTTCAGCTGGAAGTAACCATTAGGTCAAGATTTTGCACAATGAAACCAACGACCAATATTAAAATAGTGAATGCATGCTATGAATTTATTTGAAACAATATTAAGATGATTTCAATTTTGAATTCCGCAACACAAATTATACATAAAACATTAAATTGTGGCAGCAACTATGTGTTCAATATGTGTATGACTCTATTATATTATTTAATACAAAACATGTTGGCACTTGATAAAAAGGCACAGAAAACCTTCAAAAGTAACTGGAACATAGGAAAAGTCAATTAATTTTTATAGTTGAGTGTGTGTATGATTTGGATTTTCAACGTAGCTTTAAACAATTTTTCAATCATTTTACTACGATGTCTGCAGTGTGGCAGTTTATAGTGATGTTTAGCACTGGAGCATCATGCCGCAGACATGTAGCATGATGTCCCACCCAGACACATTATCCTGACACCAGGCCGACCAGGCCTTGTACTAACCTCTTAATGCTGAGAGCCTAGCGAGGCAGCTGTTAGTGCCATTTTTGTAAGTCTTTGGTATGATTCGGCCGAGGATCGAACCCACGAACTCCCGCATCCGAGGCGGATGCTCTAACCATTAAGCCACCGGATCGGTCTCTTATAGTTGAACGTTCACTCAATATTTCTATATAATTATATGTAAAAAAATATGCAAATTGCAGCTTGCAATAACATGAGGCCAAGATTTTGCAAAAATGACCAATATCAATGTAAAACTGGTGGATGGTGCATGTGTTTGAATGCTTCCTGTGAATTAATTCTAAGAAGATATCACGAAGATTAGTTTAGTCTGTAATTCAGCAGACTTGAATTATGCAGAAACCATTCCATTTTTATTTATTCTAAAATTATGAAAAACTCATCCCCTACAAAAACATTTTGTAAACTGACTGTAACATACATATAAAAAAAACTGTGTGATTGGAATCAATACATTTTGAATAGACTTGATACATGATAAACGTAATATTCGTTTCAGTTAGAGTAAAGATATAGTCGCATGTTGCATTTCCCGCCAGAGAGATTCATACTGTGAAAACTATGAACCAGTTTTAGGCACTGCATCTTGTTCCTATACATTGCTCATTGGTGGCATAATGTTAAGTTCCTGTTAGTCACCAGACAATTTTTTTTAACATGTTATCATAGCCCCCCCCCCCCTTGATCACCATCGAAACTGTGAAACCCATGAACCAGTTATAATATGTTTTAATCTTAATCCTATTTACCGGCACATTGTTAATGCAATACAGCAGTCAAGCGACATCGCGCTTCCAAAGTCTAAATTCAATTATCATGCCAAACCATACTGGTCAAATGAACTCAAAGAAGCACATAAACTTCAAAGACAAGCTAGGTATACTTGGATAAATGAGGGAAGACCGAGGGGTAGACAATTTAATTCTTACAGAGAATATAAAGATAAGAAGAGAGACTTTAGAAACGTTCAAAAACTGGCTGTGGAAAAATATATGGGGGAGGTGTATGAAGAAATTGAAAAAGCACATGAATGCGATGTAAGACACTTTTGGAAAATGATCAACATTAAGAGAGGGAACAATATAAATTTTTGTCAGGAACTATCAGCTGATGGAGTTTGTGTCCGTGATGATGATTCCATCGCAAATGGCTTTGCCAGATACTATGAGGACATTCACACGCCGAATTTAAACCATAGTTTTGACGGAAACTTTTATGAATTTATAGAGAGAGAATTAAATCGGGGTCTACAGAACGGAGTAAGCCATATCGAGGCCTTACAGACCAGTATCAGTTTAAACGAAGCAAGAGAAATCATTAAATGTCTAAAGAAATCAAAAGCATCGGGCCATGATCAAATTTGCAATGAACATTTGATCTATGGCAGCGACTACCTCATCGAGTGTATGACAATTTTATTTACTCGAATGATTGATCAATCTTACATACCTGTAGATTGCAAAAAAGGGTTATTAATACCACTGTACAAAGGTAACAGAAAATCAAAGAACTCCCTCGAAAGTTACAGGCCTGTTACTTTACTGCCTGTTATCTACAAAACCTGCTCTTTATAAATGACACAATATCGTTCCACAAATTATTTGATGTTCTTGACAAATCAATAATCAATAAGTTTATTCTGGTCCAGGCGTGAACAAGTAATGCTAATTAATTGCATAGAATGATCTTTGTCAGGTGCATGACCGCATGGTTACCGGTAATAAACTTCCTGGTTATTTGTACATCGTCTAAAGATATATACCCGTTAGAAGGTGTGATTTACAGGTAGGTGATTTTTGTTTTTGTTCTAAATGCTATCAAAAACGATAAAATCTTCTTAGTCACAACTGCTACAAAGATTGTGGTCTTTTGTACGTCTGAAAACAGTTTGAAAATGAATTGAACAAGGACGATAACGTTGTCACAACTACGTTTGAAGGCACGCAATGATGGGGTCGGGTAAAGGATTGGGTGGGAGTGAATGAATATCAAAGTTGGATTGGATATTAATAGTCTAGTAGTAATATATAGATCTTGCCATATAAATTTGCTTGAATTATGTTAGTTACCGTGTCTTAACTTGGTCATGAACAATTAATAAGAAAGTCCTAATCGCCGTGACAATACACCAACTTAGGACATATTTGTGAGTGCATTTACGACGACTGTTCAGTTAGTTGCATAGCCTGTATTACGTTATCTAGCTGCGTATTGAATTTCCTTCCTAAACTTAAACCTAGACTGTAGAGAATACACATATACATGTAAGTATAGCGTAACCAAAAGAAGAGAATCTAGTTCGCAGATATATATCGTGTCATTTATAAAGAGCAAGGAGAACACAACAATTTCACAACCAAATTTATCGCAAGCACTCCCATAATCTAGACCACTAGTATTGCTATTACTGTTGCAGCTTAAAGCAAAATGAACGAACTAACGTAGGAAAGGGAGGACGAGCCAACGGATGAAGTAGGAGAGAAGGCCAAAATGGAAGAAAGAGAACAAGTTACCGAAACGATAGTTTTTAATAATAATAATAATAATAATAATACAGAGATAAGTAAAAACATAATATATTGGGGATTATCATTTTTTGTATAGAGTATGATTGTAGCCCATCCAGTTATATATATATATATATATATATATATATATATATATATATATATATATATATATATATATATATATATATATATATATATATATGGGGGAGAGGGAGAGAGATAGAGAGAGAGAGAGAACTAGTGTGTGTGTGTGTGTGTGTGTGTATATGAGAGAGAGAGAGAGAGAGAGAGAGTTTTCATAATTTAGATGTTATTTTGTGCTGAACACAAAGTACACTGAAACATAATTTGTAGCCTGGTCTGTTGACTTACGTTTGACACGCTTTGCTGTGTTTGCTGTCCAACTTTGATGAAAAATGTGTTGAAAACTTGCAAATCCATTCATTAATTTTTCATCTGTCTCTTTATTTGTCTGATAGTGTGTCAACACTTGCGAATATGCAGTGTTTGCATATAAATGACATTCCCTATCCAAAAGCTGTCGAACCAGTTTTATTCCTGATCAATCCTCATTGACCCCTGTCATAGATGACTAAATCAATGTTAGTAGTAAGTGCTTCCTTGAAATTGCTATTGTTCGTAGCAAGCAGAATCAATGGACCAATGAGATAAACTGTGACATGTACTGTTAAGTATTCAGTAACTTACTAACGGTGTGTGGGGTGGGGGTACACGGGGCGGTTGTCCCGGGCGTCAGAGGTCATGGAGCGTTAAGACAGCTGATAAAAATTAAATTGCAGGAAAATCATTAATCATCGTCACTCTGGGCAAATTTTACCCTTAGTACGCCACTGTACGTGTAGTGTTCAGTATGCTGATTTCTATGATGTCCACAAGCCTTGACTCACAAGAAAATTTGAAGGAACAATCTGATCGAATCAGTTTGTTTTAGTTGTATCAAATCAGAGAGCGGAACGATATATACTATTTGACTAGTTACATATGCCAACGGTCGATGAGGAACGAAGTGTATCTAAGAACACTGGACAGCGATGATGCCTATAAAGTTACCAAAGCATGCAAAGACGTATCTTCCTGCATGACTATGAACGTTTGTGTATCCATTCATATTCCCACTCATGTTTATACAGACATAAATACAAGTATTTTATATTACCGTTTCTGATGTCGTTTGTGATAAGGTATATTTTACGAACAGTTTGTTTTATATACAGTTATCATATTAAATGCAAAATGTTATTTGAACAATTGTTGTTATGGGGATGGGGGCAGGAAATACTGTTGTTAGAGTTCGTAATGGATTGTGAGACCTAGCATGTTAACAGCCTCTTTAGCGTTTAATAAAGTCCCACTCGACGATGTGGGTGGAACCCTTCTTATCATACTGCCATGCCGAGGGTCCGTACGGCTGCCAGTCAACAGTTTTATTTCCACAAGAAACTTTATTAGGCCTACTTGTTTAATATTAACCAAACTTGAGATTCAGCTTTATAACGATGAACCATTCATTGAATGAGATAGATATTCATCCAATTTTGTCACGATTTAGAGAAGTTATGGCATATCTCCTCACCACCAACAAAATGGATCTTGAATGAGTTCGATTTCCAGTGCTCCACGGCATCATTTACATGAGTTATGTCCCCTGACATCTGGTCCTGCTGACTTTGGTCCGCAGCTTAACTTTACCAAGGTTTATTAGATTTTATTAGTATTTTTTTTATTAGTAATCAGCTTTATATTGATGAGACATTAAGTGATTTCGATTTCGAGCATTCCGTGACAACATTTAGCAGTTAGAACCTTAAACTGAAAGTCCCCTTCCCTTTGATTTCTATAGGATAACTTTAACGAGTATTTTTAAAATAAATTTCAACCAAAATCTAGCTTGCAGCTCGATATGCACGAGACCTTAGATCAGTGGTTCTCAAACCTTTTCTGGCCACCGCCTCCTTCGTTATCCTCAGCCTCCTACCTTACCTCGTACAAAGCATTATTCAGCAAAACACACACACACAAACCGTTCTCGGTATTCCCATCGCCCACTTTGGGAACCACTGCCTTAGATGAATTGGGTTTCCATGTTTGCTGGCTTTCTACAGAGTTTGTCATTCATCGAAAGAGTAGGATTTCTAGCATGCCACATTATCTTTTTCTCGTCCTCACTTGTGTCTAGAATCCTAACTTTTACAAGAATTTGTTGGATTCGACCATATTTGGCATGCTAATATATATTAATTTGATTTTACATGAATTTCATTTTCAGGTTTGGATGGAATCATTTACAGAAATTATGCGACATGATAGCTTGCCCTCTCAACGTTAGTTTGATTTTAATCGAGATTTTATTGTCCTTATTTTGGTGAGAACTCGAATGAAATCGGCTTCAAGTATTCCAAGATATTATTTACAGAAATGATGCATTGCCAATCTCCTGAGTGTTGGCTTCTGCAGCATTATTTTACCTGTCATTGTTTGATTTCATCCAAATTTGGCGTGCAGCTTTGTATTCATGAGTCCAGGACAGTTTAATTTCCAGCATTTCACATTATTATGCAGACAAGTTGTGGCCCATAATTTCTAGATTTCTTCTTTCCTGTAGATTACACGTGCTTCTAACTCCCAAGTTTAAGACCTGACTAGCAATGTTAGGGGTTCTTTGCATTCCAGCTCATGTGAAAATGTTTTCTTGATGTATTGCTGCGGAAAAGCCCACATCTTCGATTTTAAACTCTCAAGCTCTCAAAAACAGACAAACTTTGTAATTATACTTGAATGTTAATTGTACACTGTACACACGTAATGTGAAAGACATAATTTTATCCTTTATACCAGTGCTAGAGTATACTTCATTTTACTTTATTATTATTATTATTATTATTATTATTATTATTATTTACATTAAAATGACATAATGATTTGGTCTTTACTATTCAAAGTAAGAGTAAAGAGAACCGTTTTATCTGGTCCATCTCTGCGTGCAAACGTTCATACATAACAACGGGAACGTCCGGGGGGGGGGGGAGGGGAGGGGAGGGGAGTTTTATGACTTTTTAACCTGTCATGAATACCTTTGAATCCTTTGGAGCTGATTTCGAATTTGTTTATTGATCACCAGAACAAAGCCTGATTCTGTATCGTAGAAAAAGAGCGAAACGTTAGAGAATAATAGTTGTCTCTAACCAGAAATCTAACGTTTCCTCTTATGTTGCTGTCATTCTATATAAAATTTATTACATATAATAAACTATTGAAAATATAATGTACGATCCAGAGATAAGCACTTTCTTTGCTGTTTAGTATATAAGTCTCAGTCTGTAAATATAATTTTTTGCATATATACATTGAATTTTATTAATAAAAATCCAACAGGTTAAATTCTCGTTGCCTGGGCGAGTAAGTATAAAAATCCAGCACAGTTTCATGAGTGTATTTACTGTTTAAGTCAGTCAAATGAATGAACGTTGGTTATACGCGGGATAACGTCAATGATACCAATACTGAATGCATGGAAACAATAAATTATATATCTGATCCCGATGCATGCAATTTACGTACATGTGTCAGTTTCTAAACATTGATTCAATTAAGATTATATTTCTTTATTTCCATCATAAGGAGATGAAATGGGAGTAGAAGTCCCTTCCCGTTGCTTTTTTAAAAATATTATTTTAAAACCCTTTAAAAGGCACTGACGAATTCGCTACGTGTAAAACTTATCCAGTTTCAGGTGGTGGGTGTTATATATATTCACTTTTATATCTATGAGTCTGTCCATTCGTCCTCCTTGTTCGGTAAATATCTTCTATATCAGTGCACATATTGATATAAAAACTTGCACCGTGGGTGCATCTTGGGATGAAAATTAGGAACACACTGGGTTGCTATACTATAATTTCCTGGATTTATTAAAATTCTTTAAGACGGTGTCTGGACTCCAATACCAACATCTTTTATGCAGAGCCACCAAACTTGCACAAAAAGGGGAAAATTAGGATGGACATGTGGAAGGCACGAATAATAGGTCTTCTTTGACTTACTTTTCAGGATTTATTCATAATTTATTTAACCCTCTGTTTATCCTTTGTTCTAGGGCTGTAATTCCGATACTACTTCACCGATCGACAGTCTCGCTCCTATATACATCTTGGAATTAACATAATGCATATATCATGTATGGGCTGCTGTCACCATCTTCCTGAATTTAGTAAAACTGGTCGAACAAAATTGTGTCCCGGCCCTAATTCCAATAAGTCGCATATTAGGATAAAACCGAGTTTGGGGACCAAACCTAAGTCGTTCTGACTTAGTTTGCATGAGTTAATCCAACTTTCTTAACAAAAATGTCCATCCTTTTTGTCAGTGCCGTAACTACTATAGTATTGAATATATGGATACCAAATCGACAGCTTTTGTGCATCTTACAATTAGAATGAGTCATATTTCAAGTCTGGGTTATTGTGAGCTACTTTTCAGATTTATTAATTATTAGTAAAATTCATTGTCTGGGCTTTTAATTCCAATATTTTTACCTATTACCACCAAATTTACACATATGCTGTATGTTAGCATGAATGCGTGTCTTTCACCAAAAACGGATCACTGTGACATAAATTCCATGGTTCATTAAAGTTTTGTAAAAGTTATTTTTACTTTCCCTGTCCGGGCTGCAACTTTTATACCACTGCACCTAAAAACATCAAATTACATTTAATACTTTGTTGGCAACTTTTGACTAGCATGTGTCATCTACTACAACTACCAAATGTATATAGAGAGTACATCTTAAAATATAGGTATTCAATCATCAAAACTGATCACTGTGAAATCTGTTGCAGGATTCTGATCAGTATTAAAATTTCAAGATATTTTTACCTATTGCTATCAAACGTGATTTGTACGTGCATTCTGTTACTACAGCTGTAACACATCAAAAATGTGTCTTTATGGCGTACTTTCAGTTCCAATGACAATAACACATTCTTTATTACACTCAGATAACAATTCGCAACTTATAAGGTAAAATATCAGTATCTCACTTTGCATGCGCGTGCATCAGCCATGGACGATATAATGTTTTTCCCCCCACTGTAATTGCAATTTAACTGAGATTGACAGCATTATTGCATTGTTATTCATTACATTAATACAATAAGATAATATTGAAACTGAAAGATATAGATATTGATATATTTGGAAAGACAGGTTTTAGATTATTTTATATGGAACACAAATTGACCTCAGGTAAATTCATTACTTTACAATGGTCTTTACTCTTTCTTTAACAAAAGAAAGAACAATAATTACATCTTTTTTCTTTAAATGGGTCACTATCAAATTAATGACTAGTACCTCATAACTGGTAAACAAGACTCTCTCGCGATCATGCGATCTCGTCGTGTTCACTAACAACTCTAGTTTACTTTAACCGCCAAAGTTAATAATTCACATTCAGTTTAAAAATGTCAAGAGTATGTAAAATTGCATTTTGCAGTCATTTACTAACTTTGATGGCGACAGGTAGCATAGCCAATGATTCGCCTTCTCGGGGACCTGGCCAAGAGGAATCAAAATTACAAGATGTGACAAATAGTAAACAAAATGAGGTACCAGGCAAGACAATATCCACGGACGAAGTTGAGCTCCCTACAGTAAAAAAAAAGTTGAAACCTGATACTTTTAAAGAATGGTGTCAAAAGGTCCGTGACTTTGAGCAAATAAAAGACGAAAATAAATTGGATGCTCTTAAGAAGGAGGTGCTTCAAGCTGAAGAAGAATTAGAAAGTCTACAGGAGGTAAGACTATAAAGAGTGTTTTACGACACCTTTCAAGGATTAGCGTATATAATTTCATTAAAACATTAAATTAGTGCTAAAACGTATCTAACTTTGTCTAATTATGGTGTTCTTCAAGTTTGTTTCACCAAAAAATAAACATGGAAATTGAAATTATAATACAGAAGTTCTTATCATGTATCATATACACCATATTACACTGCAGTGTAGGAACTAATTATATTAAAGTAATTATTGTGGCGTATGTTTGAAAAAAAGATAGAACATGATTTACGTTTCAAAAATATTTTTTTTGTATTGAATTTGAAGAAAACCCAAACAGTAAACATCGACATAATTTCTAGACATTATTAGATTCATGTTATTTGTGTCCTTATTTCTTTGTCCAAAATAAATATTTATTTCAGACTGTGTTTATTTTTAAGGGCTACTCGATAGAATCAAGACTTCAGGAAACGAAGATGGCAACAGACACGCTGAAGAAAAGGTAAATTTCACGGTTTACAGCAGAATAAAGGCTGTTTAAAGATTAAAACATTTTCAAAATCTGTCCTCAAGTCTCGAAAAATGTTTGGCAAGTTCAATCGAACTTCCTCATAAGTGCTACTTAGATCCAATCCATCTATGGGGAAAACATCTATCCAATATTCCGATTTTCTGAAGGAAATACAAGTATTTGACATTTACTCTGAATCTTGTCTATGCTTGTTTACATATGACAATTTTTCACAATGTCAAAATTATCAGCTTATTATTCTTTGTAAAGCTCAAAAGTGACCTAAAGCAAAGCAACAGTTTTTCTTAACAAAATACTTCTTTTCCTATATTTTAATTCATTATGTGGGATCGAATCCTACATGTTGTTCAACATTATGTAACAACACATACGATGCTTCAGTTTATAGCGCTCCTACTGGTCATATGTTGTTGTTTTTGATATTGTTGTTGTTGTGGGGTTTAACGCCATTTCTCAGCACACGATAGGCTATGTATGGCGGCCAGTATTAATGGTGGAGAAAGAACCAGGGAAAACCCCGGGAAGAACCACCGACCCACGAGACGCTACTGGCAAGCTTTCTCACATCCCACATTGGCCGAATCCTAGACTCGATCCCACGCAGACAGTGCTGAGATGGCAGTGATCCGGAACGGAGAGCGCTTTAGACCACTCGGCCACTCGGGGCCCCCTTGGTCATATGTAATTAGATCTGGTGCTTCTAACTTAGGTAATTGATATACTTCTAAGTTAGGTGACTGATATACTTCTAAGTTAGGTGACTGATATATTTCTAAGTAAGGTAATTGATATACTTCTAAGTTATGTGACTGATATACTTCTAAGTTATGTGACTGATATACTTCTAAGTTAGGTAATTGATATACTTCTAAGTTAGGTAATTGATATAATTTTAAGTTAGGTGACCGATATACTTCTAAGTTATGTGACTGATATACTTCTAAGTTATGTGACTGATATACTTCTAAGTTAGGTAATTTATATACTTCTAAGTTAGGTAACTGATATAATTCTAGGTTAGGTGACTGATATACTTCTAAATTAGGTGAATGCTATATTTTTAAGTTATGTAATTGATATACTTCTAAGTAAGGCAATTGATGTACTTCTAAGTTATGTGACTGATATACTTTTAGGTTAGATGACTGATATACTTCTAAGTTATGTGACTGATATACTTCTAAGTTATGTGACTGATCTACTTCTAAGTTAGGTGACTGATATACTTCTACGTTAGGTGACTGATATACTTCTAAGTTATGTGACTGATATACTTTTAAGTTATGTGACTGATATACTTCTAAGTTAGGTGACTGATCTACTTCTAAGTTAGGTGACTGATATACTTCTAAGTTATGTGACTGATATACTTCTAAGTTAGATGACTGATATCCTTCTAAGTTATGTGACTGATATACTTCTAAGTTAGGTGACTGATATACTTCTAAATTAGGTGAATGCTATATTTTTAAGTTATGTAATTGATATACTTCTAAGTAAGGCAATTGATGTACTTCTAAGTTATGTGACTGATATACTTCTAGGTTAGATGACTGATATACTTCTAAGTTATGTGACTGATCTACTTCTAAGTTAGGTGACTGATATACTTCTACGTTAGGTGACTGATATACTTCTAAGTTATGTGACTGATATACTTTTAAGTTATGTGACTGATATACTTCTAAGTTAGGTGACTGATCTACTTCTAAGTTAGGTGACTGATATACTTCTAAGTTATGTGACTGATATACTTCTAAGTTATGTGACTGATATACTTCTAAGTTAGGTGACTGATATACTTCTAAGTTATGTGACTGATATACTTCTAAGTTAGATGACTGATATCCTTCTAAGTTAGGTAACTGATATACTTCTAAGTTAGGTGACTGATATCCTTCTAAGTTATGTGACTGATATACTTCTAAGTTAGATGACTGATATCCTTCTAAGTTATGTGACTGATATACTTCTACGTTAGGTGACTGATATACTTCTAAGTTATGTGACTGATATACTTCTAAGTTATGTGACTTATATCAGTTAGGTGGCTGATATACTTCTAAGTTAGGTGACTGATATACGTCTAAGTTGGGTGACAGATCTACTTGTAAGTTAGGTGACTGATATACTTCTAAGTTAGGTGACTGATATACTTCTAAGTTATGTGACTTATATCAGTTTGGTGGCTGATATACTTCTAAGTTAGGTGACTGATATACTTCTAAGTTATGTGACTGATATACTTTTAAGTTATGTGACTGATATACTTCTAAGTTAGGTGACTGATCTACTTCTAAGTTAGGTGACTGATATACTTCTAAGTTATGTGACTGATATACTTCTAAGTTATGTGACTGATATACTTCTAAGTTAGGTAATTGATATACTTCTAAGTTAGGTGACTGATATACTTCTAAGTTAGGTAATTGATATGCTTCTTAGTTATGTGACCGATATACTTCTAAGTTATGTTACTGATATATTTCTAAGTTAGGTAATTGATATACTTCTAAGTTAGGTGACTGATATGCTTCTAAGTTATGTGACCGATATACTTCTAAGTTATGTGACTGATATACTTCTAAGTTAGGTGACTGATATACTTCAAAGTTAGGTAATTAATATACTTCTAAGTTAGGTAATTTATATACTTCTAATTTATATGACTGATATACTTCTAAGTTATGTGACTGATATACTTCTAAGTTATGTGACTGATATACTTCTAAGCTAGGTAATTGATATACTTCTAAGTTAGGTAATTGATATAATTTTAAGTTAGGTGACCGATATACCTTTAAGTTATGTGACTGATATACTTCTAAGTTAGATGACTGATATACTTCTAAGTTATGTGACTAATATACTTCTACGTTATGTGACTGATATACCTAAGTTAGATATGCCTGAAAGGTCTGTTTGTTATAAATAAACTGATGATCACATGAACTTGTGGCAATGTATATATGGGTATTTGGCAGGGGCAGCTAGATCAGCTGGCTCCAGTTTAATCTTGGCTTTAGACTTTGGTTTGGTCATTGTTAAATATGATTCCAATCTCATCCAATCACATTGGAAGATATAGAATTAAGTCCACACTTAAGTTTGTTTGGTGAATTCTAGGTTGTGAACTTCATTTTAATTATTTAATTAGTTATAATAATAATAATAATATTAAAAGTCACGTCTCACATTAATTGATAATTAAAGTATGCGTCACATAATATTGTAGTAAATTTAGAGTATGTGCACGTGGTTGTAGTGCCCCGTTTTAAGCAATTCTTAGATTTGTGTGATTACTTGTTTGATTATTGGAATTTGGCGCCATGGAAATATTCCTGGCCCGAACTAATGAGCTAATTAATAGGATCAAACGTCACGGAGTGAAGTGTTAGTGTGTTTCCATGATGTCCTGGTTCACTAGTAGTGAATTCCGACCAAAACCGAATGACTGTCCCTGTGTAAAATAGTACATATTAAAATCTAGTGGTATACATTGGTAGCGTGACTGCAAGGACAGCACTTACGGTATTAAACCGGTAAATTACACAAGGGCATAAATAAAAAGGGACTTGGTAGAGACCGTTTATGTCGCCATGCGGGCGAATATGGTGCAGTTATATCGGCGAAATGTGCCTGGAAAGCATACATTGACTGGCCTAAGGTGGAGGAGTTAAAATAGTTCCCATTGTTAGGGAGTACTCGTATATGTTCTAAGGCGTGAACGGTTGGTGGTACGGAAACATAATGAAGCCAAAACACGCAGATGTACGGTTGATGGATAGTTGACAGTTTGGTTTATCTGTGGTCTTGCATTAATTAGAGGAAAATTTAGGTATAGAATGGACACGTCGGGCTTTCTGATTTACAACTGAGGTTGTATGGAAGTCTTTGGAAAGTCGGGGAAACTTATGACTTCTAGCGAGAATCGCGCCAGGGTTTGACAACCGCTCGGTCAAGTAAATACCCGTGTGCGTGTAACAATATGTCAGGTGATTGACGAAGAGGCACTGACACTAAAAGAAATTATGAAAATTATGCCAAATATGTAAAGTGGTAAATATCAAAGTTCAGACAGTTTCATTGTAGAACTGTATCTATTTTATGGGGAGATATTAGCGTCATTTTAACAAAAGCATTAAGTGACATTTAAAGGGTCAGTTAAAATTAACAAACATCAAGGAATAATTGCCGTTTTTCGAAACAGCGAAACACTATGACAATTTTTGACACAAAACTTATAAACCTATGACACGTTATTAAATGTTTCCGATAAAACTACAAAGGGATGTATCGTGTTTCGAATAGAAAATATAGTTCTCGAATCTTTAATATCCAGATAGTTTTGTCATGGTGAAGTTCATAAGGGGATTGTATTATAACTGAATATGATGCAATATACATAACATGATTACATTTCAGGATAGTTATTTTAATGAGTTCTGAGATAACATTTAAGAGTGTTGTTTCGTCTTTTATGTTCAAAGTTTGGAAATGATTTAATTTTGGTTGATTAAAACTTTTCATTCTGATGATCTGTCAATAGTTCATAATGGAGCTTTCCTTTTCAAAATTCAACAAAAAGCAATAAAAACTAAAAACAGATAACAACTCCCCCCGCCAAAAAAAAAGTGCAGAAGGGTTCTAGACTATGTGGCCTACTGTCGCCGTACATTTGTATTCCTTGTGCATAAATTCTTTCACCTTTTATTCGCACAAATATTTAAAGGATACATCAGTAAATTTTAACGAAACACAGATGATGATGCAGTTATATTAGACAGGTCAGAAAAGTCCCTGTTTGAAACAATACAAAGTGACTACGGCCAGGCAGGGGATGATTTTGAAAGACATTGCAGATGAGAATGGGAGTGAAGCAGCATTGGAAGTACGGACAGGAAGGAAGAGGGTGGCAGCAAAGTCAGTTGAAGAGGCAGAATCCAGGCTGAGACATGGCGAGGTGGTAGGCACAATAGCAACAGCAAGGTTGTGGCTGGGAAGTCTGAAAAGACCTATATTGCAAGCAAGAAGTATCAAAGACAATTGTGCCATGGTCCAAAAAGATGTATGCCTTGCAGAAGAGAAAGATATCGGCATGAGGAAGCACGGGGATTGGCTACCCTGGAAGGGTGCGAGGTCACAAAACTATTATAGAGTGACATTTGGAGAGTTGTTGGTCAGAACATCAGCTTCCTCTTACGCTCAGTGTATAATGTTTCCCTGCATTAAAAAAACCTAAAGACATGGAAACTAACTGATGATCCAAATTGTAAACGTTGTGGGAGACTTGCAAATTTAGAGCATGTGCTGTCATCTTGCAATGTAGCTCTGGCTGTTTGTCGTTGTGATGAATGGTGAGAAAAAGGCAAAGAACTGAAGCAAGAGGCATCTTGACAACAGCTCAGGATTGAAAAATGCAGGCAGATGTAAAAGCTCAGCTGAAGTTGCCAAGATACAAATGTAATACCAACTTCAGACGTGATATTTGTTGTGGCCTGAATGTACCAAACAGGTGACTTTGCTGTAGCTGACAGTGCCATGGGAAGATGGAAGAAAGCAGTTGGCCCTGGAGAGGAAATTGGCCCAGTATCAGCCACTTATCCATAAATGTCCGCAGAATGGATGGAAGGCCGGGTATCTTCAGATGGAAACAGGATGTCGTGGCTTTGCAGCTCATATCTGTTGGAATGCCATGGAAATCATCGAGATTACGTGACCTAGCCGCAGGAAGTTAATCATCAGGACCGGCAAACAGGCCGAGGAAGCCTCACTTTGGATTTTGGCGGAAGAGAGATGAGCAGGCGCAATCTAAATGCTAATCGGCTCCGGGTTTAGTCTGATCATGTTAGCCGGTGCACCCCTGGAGAGCTTTATCTGTCAGCGCGGAAACGATCTAGGAAAAGAGATTCCCACCTGATGCAGAACTGTGTGTGTGTGTGTGTGTGTGTGTGTTGAAGCTCTTTAAAATCAGAAATTTGTCATCGGAGTCAATCATATGCCAATTTCTTGACTTTTAAAAGCTTCAGAGAATAGTTTACTATAACCATGGGATTTCTTACACAGATAATTATCAGGCAGTCAATTTTAAGTTATCTAATAACAAAGAACAGACAACATTTTATCATTTGGATACCTAAGCGTGCTAAAACCTTCTTCAAAAGCCAGAATGGGTCAGGGCTTCTATAATTCCGTTAAATAAAATAAATGTATGAGTCAAAATAAGAAAGAAAGTAGCAATTAACAAATGAAATCAATTCATCAGAATGGAATATATATATATATATATATATATATATATATATATATATATATATATATATATATATATATATATATATATATATACACACTGATACTGAGAGAAAATGCATGTGCTTTTTATATATTTATAGGTTTCCTATATAGAAGTTTTAAACTAGCAGTGTACCTTGTCGTTTAAAAACATCAAATATATTCTCCATACAAAGGAGAAATGTTGTAATGTCATTCTCTCCTATCAGATAATATAAGTTATTATCTGAGACTCCAGGATTCATGAATGACTATTCCACAATAGACATTATTTTCTCTTGTTTAGCCCTACTGAATTCATTACTATATGCAAAAAGAAACCTTTTTCATGTTTTTTTATTTCAAAAGTGCCTTCGAGAATATATGGAGAGTTCGATTATGACCTGAATTGTGTCCGGTAGGCATCAGAGGAAAATCTTTTAATAGTATATTAAATATTTAAAAGATATCAACTCATGTATTTGTGTAAATAATGAATTTTTTACTTTTTATTCATATGAACAAGTTTTAAGACAAGGAGAAAATTTATCTTGGTTATTGTTCTCCTTAGTCCTAAATGACCTAGAATAATTTTTATTAGTAAATGGTTGTAGAGGATGCGTTGTACCTTCCAAACATACTGAACTTGTACACATGCTATTTTTTGTTGTTGTTGCTTGTATCCACTGATGACACCATACTCGTCGCAGATAATCCTGTTGACATGCAACATACTCTTGGTATGATAAGTAGAAATTGCGATAACTGGAAACATAGTCTACACAAAGAAAACAATCATCGTATTTGGCTTTAAAAAAAGCCTGCATATAAATTTCAGTAAAACAATGTCGATATTGATCTTGTGGGATGAATGTAAGTATTTAGGTCTTATATTTGACAAGAACGGAAAGTTCTCCAACGGCCAGAATAGTATATTATCCATAATTAATACAAGTATACACTTACTTAAAAAGCACGTATTCAATCCAGATTTGACTTTTGATTGTCAACTGAAACTGTTCAATCAACGCATTTTACCGACTTTAACACATGCTGGAACCGCTCCGGTGGCCTATTGGTTAGAGCGCCAACCTCGGATGCGGGAGGTCGTGGGTTCGATCCACGGCTGAGTTATACCAAAGACTTGTAAAAATGGTAATAACAGCTGCCTCGCTCGGCGCTGAGTACTAACAGGTTAGTGTTAGGACTGGTTGGCCTGGTGTAAGAATAATGTGACTGGGTGGGACAACATGCTACATGTCTGCGGCATGATGCCCCAGTGCTAGACATCACTATAAACTCCCACACTGCATACATCGTAACGATATGACTGAAATGTTTTTAAGACTACGTTAAAAATCCAGATAATACACACACAAACACATGCCGGTGAAATTTGGGGATTTGTGAAACTTGATATAGTTGATAAATTCATCTTTCTTTCCCCAGAAGTAATAAAGTTACTTCTGTCTTGCTTCTCTCTCTCTCTCTCTCTCTCTCTCTCTCTCTCTCTCTCTCTCTCTCTATATATATATATATATATATATATATATATATATATATCGAAAAGTGGGTGATATCAGCATGTATGAGCTAACTGGACTTCATATTCGCCGGCCGCAGTCATTTATGAAAGCCTCTCCTTTATTATTTCAGGCTCAACATACCCAATATAAACTCCGATAATGTGCAAACAAATATATCGGTATCACAAGAGTCAGTTCTGCAAAAGTTTGAAGAAATGTATGCACAGTGGATCCAAAAATGGTCAAATACAAATCGTGAGAGTGATCTGTGCAAGATTCACGAGGTATATATATGTATGTATGTATGTATGTATGTATGTATGGGTGTGTGTGTGTGTGTGTGTGTGCTTTCGTGAGTGCGTATGTGTGTGTGTGTGCTTGCGTGTGCGTGTGTTTGTGTCTGTGTATGATGCATTACGTTTACCTAACGTAAGTATGCATATAACTAAAATGACGTACCTCTGTCTTTCTATTCGTGTGATTATTATGTATTTGTAAGCTATATATACAATTCAGCCGTCACTGAAATAAACATAAACCATTGAGTCAGAAACTTGTTGGACAATTTGTTGGACATTTAAAAACGTGAACAATTGTATTTATGGACAGGAGCTTTTTTAAACAAAATCTTGCAGCGGCTGACGATTATACTTTTTTTCGATGAAAAACCATGTTAATATTACTGAGGAATATAACAAGGCACTGTTCAAGAAATGTCTTTATGGAAAAACTATGCCAAATAAATTAAAATAATGATTAATTGGACAAAGGTATGAAGTATCAGGTATCATTTTTCATGTTCAGATCTAATTCTTTGGTTAGATGATATCTCCCTAAAGTAAAATGTATTGGAGAAACAAGTTTACGTTTTTATACAGGAATGCGACAATTTCTGTAAGAAGCGGTTTGAACTTCAAATGCAAGAGTTACTTGAGGTAGCAAAACCTCAGTCCAAGAATAAGGTATTTCATCTTCAGCATATGTACTTTCTGAACGGCTTGTCTTTTACTTTACGTATTTACCCGGTTCTCTCATTCTCTGATCATTCTCCATCCATATCCCGATTTCTTTAAATGGGAGAATTCTAATATTATTATTATTATTATTATTATTATTATTATTATTATTATTATTATTATATTGTTGTTGTTTTTGTTTACGATGCTGTTGTTGTAATATTGATTAAGTTTATAGTCTTAGATTTGTAACCTTGATTTACATGCATTTCTCATGCCATCTCTGCAGAAACGACAAATTAGACGTAGCAGGTGTAATAATCTCAGATGGATCAGTGAAAGTTGGCTTTTCGTTTGACACAATATCCTCTGTAAAAGACTTTATATGTCAACTGAATTTTAATTTATTATGCATGGTTTGATGTAGAGTGGAGGGGTATTTAAAGAAGGATACAAATTTCAGAGTATGCGACAGATTTTCAAAACATCGCTAATTTTAATTTCCACGTTATATTCCATCGACAAATATAGATGTCAACTGTATTTTATTTATAGAGTTATACAGTATTATTCAGCAGTGTTTCTTTTTTCTTGTAAATAAATTGGATTGTACAAAAAGAGATACCTGTCCTGAACCGAAATATAATCTATCAGTGTTTTGTTGTTTTTCTTCGTTTCGTTTTCGTTTTAAGATAATTAGCTTAGGATAAAGCTAGTAATCAATATGAACAAACTTTTCGAAAATGAATCATGAATTTTCATACGTGAATATATCGCTTCATCTTTGTTTTTATAGACTTACAGTATGATTTATTGTTCGTATAGTTCAAGTGAGAAACACCCACATGAAAATACCTGTGTATATTAAAATGCCCAAAATTATAATGTATATCTCACCTACCTCCAAACCTATAATTCCTGAGAGTTATCGATACTGCAACACGCAAAGAGTTTCACTACCGAGCGAATCAAGCGGCTATTGCATATGTCTGGCTTGAAGTCAATGTTTTCTATATTTTCAATGACCACAAGACAATAGTCATTGATATATAGGTTCTCTAACGCACAAATGCTGCAAATATTTTTGTCTAATCACTTCATGACCACACATCGCGAAATTCTAGTTTCTCAATGTAATGTTGTTTACTGTTTTTGTTTAACATCAGACTGACCCATGATTAGTACTTTACTTCATGCATCACGGAACACAAGATAAACACAAAGAATTATTCCTACCTCAAATTACTAAAGAGAATCCCAAGAATTCGTTATGTTAAGAGGGTCCATTTTTTAAAAAGTAGTCCATTCAGCCATAAAGTCTCGTGAATACTTTGAATACTATACACATACATTAAGACTGCTCCTAGAAATTGACAAATAAAATTATTGCAGAATGTACATCAACCGCTGGGCACGAAGCAATCTGATTTATCTACGAGACCTTGTCAACATAACTGTCTGGCACCATTTGTCCAACCTTAGCCACGGGAACACGGGGGTTTCTCACGTTTCTCTAATTTCCTGCTGCGAAATAAAATGACTGTTATTATGCAGACCGATGGTAACTACTCAACAACATGCGCAATCCTGACTGGGAAGGAACTCATTCCAACAACATTATGTGTAATTCACCCATTAAATATAGTTAAATTCCAATCATTCCTGTTCCAACCGAAAATACAGTTTAACTAACCTAATGTCTTATAAACTTTTAGAAGGCAGGGTCGCTCTCTATTCCACCGCTAAATTATATCCTAGCGATAACAACATTGGTTCATAAAGGACCATATGAGTTCACACTTAAATGGAACTTTAAACAAATACATGGATCTTCTTTCATGCAATAAATGTTGCGAGACGCGAAGCGAGCTACCAAGAAAACATCTACATTTGATGAGTACGCTTTTTCATTTCAGTCGCCGCATCAGATAACCCGACATTTGTTGAAGAAATAAAAAAGAAACAAACATAAAAACATAAAGCCATCCAAAATCATATCACTACCACCAGAAAATTCTTTCTTGCAACATCACTAAGCGAAAAAGCAACAACACATACATGAGTCTGACTTGAGGTTCATGTTTCCTCTATTTCCATGGACCATAAGACAACGGTCCTTGTAAACTAATGAGTTTTTAAACACGTAGATACTACAAGTTCTCATTTTCCTCAGTTATAAAGCCACGATTGTAAGTTACCAAGAACTTTAAAGAACTATGAGGATTTATTCTAGTTCCCCATAATTTTGAAAGGTACATTTGTTTCCAACTCTTCAGGAATTTGCCAGTAATATAAATGGTGAATTTGGTTACTTCTTCACAATATTTAACATAGGACAAGTCTGTGCGGTAAATGGCATACATAATCTCAATTGTATTCCACGAATATGATACAAAAATCGATGAATGTGTTCTTAACTCATCTATTATATAGCCTGGAACGACAAAACATTTCTGCCTGATGCATACGTGTGACGAATTCTCTGTCATATTTCAGTCGTATAACGGTAACGAAAAACAAATTATACAAGAAGCTTACAAAGAGTTGGCAAGAAATAACGTTGGGACAGAATTGGCGAAAATAAAGGTAAAATGGCTTTTTAGTATCTAAATATTTTATTTGCAGTATGGATCATTTTATTTTGGCCAAAAAATGAAGAAAAAAGATAAATCCTACATGTTCTATCTAATAGGCTAATTCTAATATGTCATCCTCACTTTGTGTCTGTTCAGTTGTGACAAAATCTTCATCGCTTCTCCCACATACCACTTGGATGATTTTAACAAAACAGTGGCTAGATATGTAGTTGGTGCGGATGCGCAAAAGGTTTAACTTTTTTCTTTTATTCCATTTTTGGGATCGTTTAATGAAAAACTGTTGAAAAGATAGGTATTATAGAAATCAACTCGTTAGTGACACTCTGCATGCGCCAAAGTGAAGTTTTATTAGTTAGATACGTGGTTACTGCAGACGGTCATGAAGGTTTTTACTTGTTTTTCTCCTGTACATTTTTTTGGAGAAAAGTATTTTCATCCGTATTTTAGTCCGTCTGTTTGTCAATCCATAACAAAGGTTGTCACTGCTTTTCCTTCCACACCACGTCGGTGATTTTGTACCCTTGCTGAGTGGTTGGTGCAGATGCGCAATAAGGTTTTACTTTTTTTCGTATGGAGCATTCTGGGGACATTTTTTAAAAAGAAAATGTCCATAAAATTGGGTGTTTTAGGAATTAAGTTGTTTTTTTTTCTTCAACACTGCATGTTAAACTTTATCGATATTTTGTGGGTTAGATAAATAGATGTTGTATATCCACAATAACGTTAAATCTTTCATTTGGCGGAAATTTTTGGAAAATTTCTGGAAAATGTACCCAAAAGTGGTGTTATATTAGACCGACCTGTCAAGGCCCCATGGCTTCGAAGATTTTATTGAAACTTTGTAAGCTAGATATGCGATTGGTCTTGATGCACAGTGAGTTTAACTTTTTTCGTCTGATCCATTATTTCAGGCAGGTTTTGAAATATTGTTGAAATAAGTGATAATATAATAATTAAAAAAAAGTGATATTATAATAATTCAACTCGTCGTTGTTTCTTCATCCATACTCTAGTATAGATGCGCATTAACTTTAATTTTTTTCTTCTGAACCAATGTTGTGAAAATTTTGTGAAAAATGGTCGTTACAGGGTGAATTATTATGATAATCCAGCGTGTCAAAGCTACTCTTTTCCCTACTTGGGGGACTTTTTATTTGAAACTTTGTGCTTTGTGTCGACGCACATTAATGATTTTATATTTTTCCCTGTTCCATACGTGAAAAATTGCCAAAGAAGGGGTATTTTGAGGATGCAGTTTGTGATGAGTTCTTTTCCCAGCCCGTTTGGAGAATTGTATTGAAACTGTGTATGCTAGTTCATTGATTAGTGTAGATGCGGAGCAAAGTTTGCAGTGTTGCTCTGGTTCAATTTGTGTTGAGGACTTTTCTTAAGAAAAAACATCAGCTGTTTATTTCGTATTTATGAAACCTATTGCAATATTTCTGGATACTTGCAGATGTGTTGAAAACATTCCGATATTTCATTGATCGAAAAGTTATAGGGAAAAAGTCTTCAGTAGAACATGCCTTAAGTGATGGGGTGTATTTGGCTGAATTTTCATCTACTTGTTGTTAAAAAGACTGTTTTGTGATGATAATGACTACTACCTTGTCTTGCCATTGTTATGAGTTTTGCTACTATTGATGTTTCTAAATCAGCAGCTACTAATTGGAGTTACTAGACCCCTCTATTATAAAACGTTTCTATACATTTGGAGCAATACATGTTAACCTAGATTTGGAAATATAATAAAAAATTGGAAAATGCATCCATTGCATAGTAAGTTTTTTATTTTTTTATTTTTATTTTTTTACAATTATTTTTCATAGCACAGATTAGATTCGAGTAAAGATTTATGACTTCGATAAAAGGACGTACTGGAAATATAGCTGAGGCGCAATATCCGTTGTTGGTGTAAAGTTAAAATGCTTAGCCATTGTGGACACTAAACCCCACACAAACGACTATATTCATCTAGTCATGCTCAGTATATCAATCAAACCTGCTAAAGCAACCTCCTTCGGTGGCCTAGTGGTTAGAGCGTCTGTCTCGGATGCGGGAGGTCGTGGGTTCGAACCGAGTCATACCAAAGACCTACGAAAATGGTACTAACAGCTGCCTCGCTTGGCGCTCAGCATTAAGAGGTTAGTGTTAGGACTGGTCGGCCTGGTGTCAGGATAATGTGACTGGGTGGGACATCATGCTACGTGGGACATCATGCTACGTGTCTGCGGCATGATGCCTCAGTGCTAGATATCACTATAAACTGCCACAATGCAGACATCGTAGCAATATGACTGAAAAATTGTTAAAGCTACGTTAAAAATCCAAATCACATAACATCACAGCCTTCATGCAAGGACCACCTATCCATGAAGACCAATAGGTCCAATTTTCTACACAAGCTAATGCAAACGTGTATCTGTCTATGAGGAAAATCCTAATAATAAAGATCACTTCTAAATAATCCCTCGAGTAGTCTTAATGCGCAATTTTGGCTGGAAATCTTGTACGCCATGTTTTTCTCCGCCTCTGTCATTACTGAATTTTATTGACGTATTGTTGCAAAATAGCACAAGCCTTCGTCAGTGCACAATGAGATCTGCTAGCAGCACGTATCGTTAACAAAATTCAAATATTAAAAATTTTCCATATTAAGGGATCCATTTATCAGTTGGAGGATGGAATAAACTGTATTAAAATGGCATATTGGCAGTTTTAAAAATTGAAGTGGCTAAATATGGCAAAGTTTAATTACAGTGAAGTAAAATGGTGTTAATGGCCAAAAGCTGAATCTTTTTATATTATCATATGTTCAAAATCTTAAAATTGTGTAACATGACTTTGCAAATGTTGCTTTATTTATTCTACTTTAACATTGAAAAAAAAAAACGATGAGTAGCTAGGACCATATAATTAAATATCAGTATGAATTTTGATCTCAACGAGAAGTCATGTTGATAGCAAAGCTTGATTAATAAATGATCGCTGTTCTAGACGTCGTACCTTTGGTGGTGCATTCTAAGTGTCATAATAAAATTTAACACATTAAAGTTACGGATTATCCCTTCCAGAGTTCACCAGTATGTAATATTAAAGAATTACATTTATGTGTTTATGACGGTGAGTATCATGTTGAGGTCAATATGCAGTCTTGCACAAAAGAATCTGACAACCAGTCGGGAACAAAGTGTTGAGAGCAAAAGAATCTGACAACCAGTCGGGAACAAAGTGTTGAGAGCAAAAGAATCTGACAACCAATCGGGAACAAAGTGTTGAGAGCAAAAGAATCTGACAACCAGTCGGGAACAAAGTGTTGAGAGCAAAAGAATCTGACAACCAGTCGGGAACAAAGTGTTGAGAGCAAAATTAAACAAGTTTTCAGATTTCAGATATGTTTAGCCGCTATAGCCTTCCTCAAAGTAAAAGTGGAATCCTGAAATATTGCTTGTGTTTCTAAATACTTTAGAAAATTTCAATGACATACAGAGACTTGAAGAGTGCTTTTAAGTCTGGTAGTTTTGTATGGGGGCCTACTGGGAGGGGGCGGGTCTCCATATTCTGGTCATTTTCCGTCATTGTTCGTTCATGCATATGGCACATATAATACAGCACATGTAGGGTGAAACTTAAGATTACTATCTTTACTTTCACAAAGCGCAGAAAATCAACATTGTTTTAGCATGCATCCATCAATGATTGTGTAGACAGTTGTCATTTCTGTTCAGGTCGAGGGAAGCAAGACAATAAAAACTGATAAAGAACGTAAGAAGTTTGTACCAGAGTGCCTTGAAATATGCTGGATTACACTTATTCTAAAGGAGACAATGTCGTTTGATTTCAACAGCCAACAGGAGGGAACGTTCGAAGGTACAGCACAAGACACAATGGCCATCGTAATCAAACCCGCTGTTCACTTGGACAAGGACACTATAAAAATACGCGCTATGGTAAAGCAAAGGCAGGTTGATTACAAAAAAGATGGATCAGATCTAGCTCATGTCTAACAGGTAACTACCGATAAAATTAGATTTGCAAATCAAGGATTTAACATCCAACAATGCATCAGGTTTGAAGAACTGATGTCACCAAAACCCCTTGTCCTCAGTATTGATGAGTTCCTTGTAAGCTAACAATCACGTTCAAACCTACCATTTTAATTGTTAATCTTCAAAAGAACAGAAAAGGCAAAACCTTATGGCCAACGCATGTCTAACAACAGACATATGAGATTAAGTACAAGTACAGATTATGAATGGTCGTGGTATATCGGTAAAAGGAAGGTAGAAAAAAGTTGGATAGTTAAAAATAATTATCACATGACTATGTTGGATATACATGGATAAAAGGGGAAATGCAACATACATGACAATTTTGAGTGTAAACTTCAACATATTGATTTAAGTATCAGTTCTATAAATATACCTAATCTATTCAGTGCATTAACATTTGTGTTAGTTAGCAACCTACAAAATTTATATATTTTTAACAATTTTGATATAATTCCTATTTATATATTGTTTTCTTATTTCAGGAAAATATTGACTTTGAAAAAATAGCTGTATTTATGACTTATATTTTTGAGGCAGAAAATTCACATTTTTCTTGCAGATAGCTCCAAGTTCGTTCACCTTCTAGTCTGAAAGGACATTTTGATTTGTTGTGCATACATTTGTAAAAAGTATTCAGTACTTTTGCAGCAATCATGTTAAGAAGTGCTTGCAATTATTATTATTATTATTATTATTATTATTATTCGATAATTTCAACTTCTAGAGAAACCAAAACTCTCGCGTCCATATCTAAATCTTTATTTGGCGTTGTGACTGTTTCTTTAGCAAATTAACAGAGGAGAATAAATGACATAATAATACATTATTCAGGCCTTAGTTAAGTTTCAAAGTCGAATTTTCTCCATTTATACCAATATGAATTTCAGATTTTTTTTTAAGTGTAAGATATAGTCAATCAGACTGCAATTATATATATTTTCATCTGTAATGAATTCGTCAAAGACAACATAAGAACAGCTCTTAGTACGCAAAGCGGCACGTACGAAAAATGTTTGCCGTTTTAAATGCCGTAATAGCACAGCTTTTCCATATTTCAATATATAAAGTTGAAAATTGTTATCATTGCAAAAATAATAGCCGTTTCCTGTCACAATAATTATTGACTGCTTCTAAGGCTTCAGTTGAAACATATTTGTTTTTAATTATAGTTTTGGTTTTAAATTTCTCAAAAATTTCACGATCATAGCTTGATTTGTGTTGACAAAGAAAAGTCATGTGCAAAAAGCTCGTTTAAAGACTTGGTGCATGCCATGGGAGCTTTATTTATTTATTTCAAGACTAAGCTAGTGGAAATAATTGAAAAAAATCCGAAAATTTGTATGATGACTTCAGATAAATCTCTTAAGAAACTTAAATCTACTAGTATTTACACGAAAGAAGATGAAAATGTTGGACATTTCTTTCATTTCTCACATAAAGACTGATACACAATGTCGAAGTAATCAAAGCAATTTTTTAAAATCATTGTTCTATATTTAAATCTCTGAGAGCATTTTTTTAAAACTAAATTTCAGCAAGTATCGTCAAAACTAGTACCTAAATAGACATATCATTTACAAGTATTGACATTAAAATTACAGCCTACAGTATCATGCTGGACGGAGCAAAAATTTTCGTGAAATTTAATAACAAAAAAAGGGTGTGGAATAAGATTGAAAGGAACGAAAAGTTGTTAATCAGTTTTAAGATCATGATAAATAATGGACTTGGATTTCGATGTTGATCTTGGTTTTTTGTTGTTGTTGAATCGTTCGTCTGTTGTTGCAACACAACTGCTCGAATAATTTGCATAAGCCTCACTAAATTATGCTCTCTTTTGCTGCGTTTTATTTACTGAGGTAGGCCACTGTCACGTTATATAGATCAATGTTTTCATTTATGATATATTGTAACAGACAATGGTTGAATCAGTACAATATTGCTGGTACAGATCAGAAATGAATGTCATATAACACAAATGGGTGCACATTTTTAATATATATATATATATATATATATATATATATATATATATATATATATATATATATATATATATATATATATATATATATATATATATATATATATATATATGTGTGTGTGTGTGTGTGTGTGTGTGTGTGTGTGTGTGTGTTCATTTACGTAAGTTTGTAATTATTTGTTGAATTTATTTATTTTAAATTCGTACGTCAATTTTTTCTTGAGTTCCGAAGTAATTGTTGCATGCAATTTGTCTTGTGTATTAAATGAATGAGTTTTTTTGGATTTAGTTGTTTTGTATGTAATTTAAATCATGTATCATAAAGGTTTCAGGCATTTTTCTGATACAAATTGTAATTAGCAAATTGTGTCTTAAATGTTTTGTATCCTAAGAACTGATGTCCGGAAATCTATGTCAATGAATCTCTAAGAAATGAAGTCCATTAATTGATTGTGTAATTAAGTTATGACTTCTTTTCAGCCGCGCATTGGACATTCCGTGTTGAAAATGAATTTGTCTGTGCAAAATGTTCTATTTATTCGGAAAGACGCTTGTTCTTTGATTTATAGTTTGTAAAAAGTGTATAATCTACTTTTAAACGTCAATACTAGTTCAACTTTGGTTGGAACTATTTTTTACGCACAACAAATGAAAGGTGGAACGTCTGTTCGAATGAACGAAATTATTCATTCTTCTTTTCATCTAAATAATTTTCACTGAAATAAAAACTATGTGATAAAAATAATTTCAAATAGAAAAAGATTTAATATTAAGTTTATGAAACTCGTTAAATAATGTCCAGCTTTTGTGAGCTTTGGCGAGCAAAAGCTAGACATTATTCAACGTATTTCATGATTTCAATATTAAATCAATACCCATTTGAGATCCTCTATTTATTAAACAACTTCCACTAATAAGAACAGCAACAATAACTACAGTTGGAAAGGAGGAGGAGGAGGAATATGTCAATACTTTCATGACATACTATGGAGGATGAGAAGGATATAGGGAGGTTAACCTCGTATGCTGATTTGAACCTTAAAGTGAAGATCATTGTTTTAATTTATCTTTTTTTATTTTTTAAAAACACCACTCTTTCAGCGATTGTAGATTTTCCATGACTTGTTAGATAAGCTACCCAGAATCGCGTCCGAAAGGGCGCGGGTTCGATTCCTGTTAAGGGATAAACCTTGGTCGGCTGCCATGGCTTATTATTCTTAGCCAGTGGTACTTTAGTTCAATTTACTCTACACTAACCTACTTGTTCTGCTCTACCGTAAAACTCCATTGCAAACTAGATTTTCCATGATTTTTAAGAACAATGAAAATAAAGTGTACTTACTCACATTCTAGCTGGTGAAAAAAACATACTATATGGTGAAATAAACATACTATATGGTGAAAAAAACATACAATATGGTGAAATAAACATACAATATGGTGAAATAAACATACTATATGGTGAAATAAACATACAATATGGTGAAATAAACATACTATATGGTGAAATAAACATACAATATGGTGAAATAAAGATTCAGCCACTCGAATTAAATGAAAACGGCAAACATCTTTTTTAAATGTATTTGATAAAGAGTTTCTTGATTTACCTTTAGGTAGATCCGTTGATGCTGTTGTTGTTGCTGCTGCTGATGCTGATGCTGATGATGATGAACACTTTAAATACTATAGTTCCTTTACACACTTCTTCCAGGATTTTGTTACATTAATTTATTAAAATTATATTTTCATCGTTCATTATGTACCGGGAATTGTTATCAAACCCTGCCCGGGGAGGGGGGGGGGGGAAGGCGCGAGTGGACGAGTAGCCCAAAGCACTCACCGTTATGGATCACTGCCATATCACCTCTGTCTGTGTGGGTTCGAGTCTTGTTGTTGTTGTTGTTGTTGTAGTTTTTGTAGGGTTTAACGCCATTTTCAGCTGTTTCTGATGTTTAAACAATATCTATCGCAACAGAGTGAGGATATGTATAATTCTGGACAAACATACGTCATGCTTGAAGCATGTAATCAAGATCAGAATAGTGTCCTTTCTGGGTATGACGTCATTGTACGCTACTGTGATTTATTTTGAACCTTTCTGACGAATATGTAGATATGAAGCATTCAAAATAATATAAACATAAGAGCAGACAAATATTTAACTTACTGACTTGGAATTAGGAACTAAACTTTGAATGAGTTCATTTCATACGCTAAAATGTCTACAGAGGTTTGTCCAACTTCTGCGATACTGGACCCCCTCTGAACATACGACTAATAGAGACAAGAGAGGCAGGAGAAATTACAGAGTGAATGCGAAAAATGGATCGTAAAAAAAGTAAAGTAATAGATGGACAGAAGGTTTTAAAGACGAAAATGTAACACTATTTATCTCTTCCATAACATTAGTATTAGTAATGACTTGGATGTTGTATCTTTCTGTTCATTTTTAATCGTAGTATATCAATTTACACTAAATAGATAACCGTGGCACATTTAAAAAAAATTATTGTCCGCAGAACAAAATTCCTATAAAGTTAATTCAGAACAAAGAACACATTGTCGTATAAAGACATACTTGACTAATCCTTTTCGAGTTGATGACTTTCATGGTTACCGGTAATAAACATCCTGGTTTGAACTAGACATGTTTTATCGGTAATAGAGTGATGCGTGTGTGTGATTTGGATTTTTAACGTAGCATTAAAAAAATTGCAGTCATATCGCTACGATATCTGCAATGTGACAGTTTATCTAGCACTGGGACATCATGCCGCAGACATGTAGCATGATGTCCCACCCAGTCACATTATCTTGACACCAGGCCGACCAGTCCTAACACTACCTCTTAATGCTGAGCGCCAAGCGAGGCAGCTGTTGGTGCCATTTTTGTAAGTCTTTGTTTTGACTCGGCCGGGGATCGAATCCACGGCCTTCTGCATCCGAAAAGGACACTCTTACCACTAGACCACCGGAGCGGTAACAAAGTGATACACAGGTCGGTAATTACTAATCATTGCATACTGATAAGAATAAAATCTTATTTACCACACACCCTCCCCAAATTAAATAAATAAATTGCAATTTAGAACTAAGTTTTAAAAATAGGACAAGATCATTATGAAACAAAGATAGAAGTACCTTTAGGGTGAGGATGGATTCGGTAACGAGTCGGATTCAAACATTGCGGTTGCATTTGATGTGAATTATACAATAACAGTGTAAAGGTCGTACCATGTAAAGGCATATTATGGCATAGTGAAGGACGTACAAATCACTAGATAATGTTTATCATCTAAAATCCCTAGTTATTCGTTCACAAGCAGGCCATAATGATAACCTATTCATAGACTGTATATAGCGCTATAAGTTATTGAACATAGCTTTTCAACTGTAAAGTTTATTAACTGGGTAGCATATTCAATTTGTTTCATGTATATAATATAATGGATACGCATGCTTGGTTTTTGCCAGTACCTTGTGCGGATTATGCTTAGGTTCCACAGGGAATGTTTGAGGTAAGTGTACATTTTATATTCGTAGTTCTATGGTCACCTCTGCTGATGCTAAACAGAAACTATAGTGAGCCTAACTTTTGCTCACTTCAGTGGCTGAAGTGCAGAAACAAGTGATTTTGTTCAAGCATATTTGATCCATTATATATAATGAAAATCAAAGAATAAGGTGGATGTTGTGCTGTTGCAAGGCAGCATTAATATAAATACCCAGCATAAATTATTTATCCTTTTCGATAATGTGTAATTATAGAGCCAATGAAAAATGTGCTTGTTAATCATTGTTTGTGTATGGGTCAGTGTATAGAGAGAGAGAGAGAGAGAGAGAGAGAGAGAGCATCAGCATGTAGTAGCATTAATGTGTATTTTTGATGGAAATGTTAATGATGACTTAAAACAGCAATGTCTGTAATTTAGTGGGTTTTGTTTGTTTGTTTAAATAGTGCAGGTCATTAAATTAGTTTAACGTACGAATTTATCATCAATCGAAATAAAACATAACTACGAGGTTTATCCAGGTTCAATCAATAAACTACAAAATAAACGATGTAAAATTATTTTAGAAGTAGGGATCGCTTTAATCGACAAACTGTATGAAAAATTCAAATGACCACATCAACTTCCACATCCCTTGCGGGTTAGAAGTCACGTGGTCCTAGTTAATAATGCTAAGAACTATTAAAAGCACTAATATGCACTTAGCGTTACCAAGTGACGCCAATTAGTGATCAAGGAATTTATTAAAGAAAGACACAAATGAAAATTCGTATTTGTTTTATGGATAAAGAAACCCCCATTTTTTTCATGATATCCAAGACTCAAAAGTCAAGAAAGACAACTGTTTTGAATGCAGTGTACTAGACCGCAAGCATTATCGTGCATTATGTGTGGGAGACTTACCTTTACCCTCAGTAAAATTAGAGAACCTCAGATTTTAATTTGACCACCAATTCTGGCACCCTTTTTTTGTGTGGACTTAATCTGCCCTCCCCTTTCTAACACCAAAAGGGATTTTTGACTTTCAAACCTGCACCTCTACAAGAGCACTGAAAATTTATGCATACTCAATGTAAACTCAAACGAAGTCATTTTGGTTTCAACAGTCTAACAGAGCAATCAAATCTTTAATCACATAGCAGTTATTTTAACGTCAATTAGTGTATAATAATCAGAGCAGGATTAAATGTTTTTGAATCACAGTTGAGCGAGTTTCCAGTCCTATGGCATTATTGCAGATGGTATTCATTTAACACAATATACATTTCATGATGAGTCACAACAAATATTGTTTTTATGAGTCGAGCTAGCCTAATACATATCTACAGTTAATAATTATCTTTCCAGATTTTTATAAATATTGTTTTAATTTTATAGAATGGCAGAATAAAGCTTCTGTAACCAGTACTGACATCACAGTTATGCTTCTGTAACCAGTACTGACATCACAGTTATGGCAAGTTTCATGCTAAGTTGCAATTCATTAATTTGTTTTCGTTCTTGTGGAGCTTAATTGCGTCTTTTGGTTAGGTTTTTAGCGACATTTTTCCGTGTATACTGGCCACAGAAAGAGGTGACCTTCGCAGGTTTTTGTTATCTATTTGAACAGTCAAGAACTTTTTAAAGTATACCTGTTTTTAGTATTCAGACTTTTGCAAATCATATAATAATAATAATAATAATAATAATAATGAGGACTTTGTATATCGCCTAATCTTTAGAAGCTCTAAGCACTTTACAACATTAGACAACACCTATAAGATAAAAAAGATATAATAATATTATCATAAAAACAAACACCATGAAATTAGAAAAACATTACAAAATAAAAAAACATGCTGAGAATATTTCAGGTAGGAAACATTATTAGGTCTTTAAGTTTGTTCTTGCAGTCGAAATAAGTGCGTTTTGAGAGCCCCCTTGAATGTGATCACTGTGTCTTCGTGTCTAAATTCAGTGGGTAATTCATTTCACGTTGCTGGGCCCTGGTATGCAAACAAACGCTGTCTATATGAGAATTTATGTTATGAAATGCATATAGCGATTAGAAGAGTTGTTGAAGACAGAGATTGGAAAACTTACTTGTAAAACACAAGTGGATCCAGAAATCTAGTTTCAGCATTATTTCTTTATTTTGGTCACATATAAAAAAATCTTCACTGTCATACAAAAAATAAATATCCTTTATAACAAAAAACTGTATTTTTGTGTCCATTGCAACTTGTCGCTTAAAAGAAAACTTTTTAAGTACTTAAATAACAATGCAAGTATTGTATAATAAATGAAAGCAAATATTTACCGTCAAGTTGTGCTGTCTTCATACAACACTATTTCTAACTAAAAAGTATATGTTTCATCTTGCAATCTATTTTGTTGTTGACTGAGTAAAAATAGGATTATAAAGCTATAACTTATTAAATTTCTGGGCTTTGTATTGGCTATCCATTACTTCAGTTTGAACAAACGATATAAAATTTTGATGCTGTATGATTGATATGTTGACACTGTATAGGGTATCACTTTTATGGAATAATACTATATCTGGGTGCAAAGGACGATAACACATACGCATCTGGTACTACAGAGGAAAAATGTAAAGTACAATAGCTAATATTAAAAACAGATATATTTAACTGTGGAAAGTTTTCGAAAGTAATGTTTTAAGTACAGTTCTTATTTCCTTTCCATTTCAATAGGCATTTGTCTGCATCTAGTGTAGACAGACCAGTCTGAAATGCTTGTAGGTGCTTAAGGGTTATCGACCTTCCTGCCTAAATGTTGGCTCACTGATGTAAACTATGAGGGCCTGGTGGTTTTCTTGCACCCCCAAAAGTAGTTCTCTTGCCTTCTCTACACTTACTCATGATATGATTTCCTTTACAAATATAAAAAGTAATAATGGCATATCATTACAGAAATAAAGAATGTCAAAAAGTTTTGTCAAATGATGCTGCTACAAAGTAGAACAGATTAAATTTACCTACAGAACTGTAGATGCATAATAGGCAATCATAGAAGCAAAAACAGTCTAAATGGGGCAAACTGTTAGTTAAATTTATACTCAAGATATGCAGTCTCTTTTTGGAAACTATTTTTTTTCTTCTTCTGTATTTTAGTACCGAGAGTGCAATCAAGAATTAAAGTGCGATATAAACACTTAGTCTCAATCTGAATTTCACACTTTTCACAGTCCAGAATTTACACGTGGGGTCAAGTAGAAAATCCTATTTTGAACTGTCTTCTCATCAGCTGTTCTTATTCTCTTACGGGGTAAAATTTCAAATTCAGCTTTAACTGAAAGTTTTCTGTTTGTGAAACAAATATTCCATTACTTGCCTGTTTTGACACTAGTTCAAAAAAATAAGCCTTTTTTTATTTACGTGCTGATGTTAGCTAGTATGTGTATTTTGTATTGTTAGCGTTCGATGTGTACAGAAATAATTATAGGATGAGGTCTGAATAGTTTACAAATAGTAACCCATGGACTGAGTCATCTGTGTGTGCATGTTGTGTCATTAGGGTCGTGGTGATGGTAAGAGCAGGGCAAATAACCTATTTCAGATTCATATCTGAATTTACCTTTGACGTAATCAAATCTTGTGTTCCAGTTTTCGACTGAAATCGGTTAACCCACGAATGTCGTTAATCAACATCGGATTAATTCGTGCACGTGTCATAAATGGTCGGGTTTCGCAGTTCGAGAGATAAATTAGATGGACCATAATGTGACGAAAGGTCCATGCTATCTGGTTTTAATATAACACAACGATGTTTAGGATCAAATATCTTTCGAGATTCAGTATTGGGACTAGTATTTTTTTAAAAATTGTACGTAATGACGTCATTGGGGCTTTAAAACATGCACAACATATTTCTCAATTTATCGTCAGGTGGAGAAAAGGAGTCTCCACTGGACGTTTTACTGTATGCACCTCGACTGGCCTATCTGGCCACGGAAAAGGAGGAGAAGGCCGGCTGGTGTCACCGAGCGTCAGCGGAAACATCTTAAACGCCATAGATGTAATACTGACCAAATTCTGCCCATTTATCTAAGTCGAGCTGCTCCGTTCTACATGTTGTGTGTAAGCCATATATTGTAATTAGGCTCAAGCTAACCAGTTGTAAATTTTCCTATTCAGTGTGAATTTACAATGTGGTGTACGTAGTGTACATACATCCCCCCCCCATAAATATACTAAATAGTAAGAGAAGAAGAAAAAAATCAAAGTGTCTCATTCAATTTTTTAAAATTCTAATTTGTTTACAACTCGAGTTCTATTATTACTGTGGTGTAATGGATAATAGTTTAATATTATTTGATTTTTTTCTCGAAATGAGCTTTTAAGCCAAAACGAAAACCCTAGGTATAAAATGCATTTTTTTAAATAATTAGTAGCTCGTAAAAGGGCTGATATCAAACCTCTGAAAGCAGGAACATGAACGGCCTCAGTTGTTCGGGCAGCATGACTTTCTTCCTAGTCTGCCCATGTATGGTGTTTGGAGTGATGAAATCTGCCATCACTAGCTGGCCCAGTTCTGTCCAATAAGGAATGAGCTGAGCCGGGATAGTGAGGTGTCACTGGATAGTTTCGTATTTTGACACCTAACCCCCTAATTTTTAAGGTAGAAGACATGAACCTAATTATCACAAGCCTAGCAGTTATAAATTCACACAGAAGCTAAATCTGTAATGTGGTTGAGATTTGCTTTGAGTTAGGCTTGGAAATGGGTTGTCTTGTTGGTGACTGCCTGTCACAGCTAGACGAGCATTGGAGATCAAATGCATAACTTGGGCTGCAAATGAGCAGCCGACTTGGCTTACATATTTACATGTGTCTGCTACAGAGGTAAATATCTAAAAATCTAGATGGTTGAGGGGTAATGAAAAGTATGCTAATTTGTTACAGTACCAGTGAACTTGATTCATGCATAAGGCACATACTGATTCTTTTAGCTGCCTTGTAGCAGGACAATAGTCACAATAGCTCTTTCCTGTCAAAACTGAATGTAAAATATAAGGGTTTTGGTAGTGTTCGTTCAGTATAAAAGCCAGCAGTTGCAATAAGAATTAACCTGATTGCCGCAGTCAAAATCTCACATGTATGCTTTCTACAAAAATCATTAGTTTGTTTTTATTTGTATCTTCAGTGTAAAATTATTCTCATTTTTCTGCATTAGGTCATTGTCGGATGAAAATTCACCAGATAAACTGTCCAGTGAGACCTGAGAGATCTGTTAAGCTCATTAACTATTAGTATCACTAGCGGTACTGAACACTTGCAATATTTCTCCCCTAGTGAACAGATATCCTAAGATGCTGTAAGAGATTTGTTTTCTCTCTATTGTTTAAGTGGCTCTCTTTTATCAGTTCAAGACAGCTTGCAATATGGTCCTTAGGTCCTCAGTATGTCACCAGGCTGCCAATATGTGCTCTGGAAGGACTCCCATTAACGATTATCTCAACCTGGTTACAAAGGTTGTCTACCACTGTTGCCTACTGCTGTGTAGTTGGTTGTTGCTTCTTCGCCGGTGTCTTTTGTGGTTTTGGTTGCAGTGTATTGTGTAACTGGAGCAGCGGTAGCTAATTTGAGTCTGCAACGAGGAGAAAATTGCGAACTATTTTAATCAGCAGTTGTATTGGCTATCGTCTTCCTAGTCTATCGTTGAAATATACTATTAAGAGTAACAAAATAACAATTGGAAATTCATTCTCCTTTGACATCGAATGAGTATTTGGAGAACAGAAACATCGAGACTGTGATGTATTAATATTTTGAATTTAATTATTTGGATTTACCTTAAAACAGCTTGGACTTAATATCCTATGGATTTACCGTAGAGTCAATTAAAGGACATTTGGATTTAAAACAGTGTTTCTTTTGTGATGTTAGCGCATACAAACAGTGCAGTTTCGATTCGTTATACATTTGGAGCATATCCGGATTGAAATTTATGGAACGGTTTATAATAATAGGAACTCATTAACCACTGTAAGTTATTGTTTTATTATTTTTTTCACTTTGTATTTTAGGGAAGTAAATTATTATTTTTAAATTATAAAAATTTGTTAGTTTTAGCTATTTCTTTTTCATAGTTTAAGCCCCTAGGTTTTAAACTTGACAACCAGTGGGACTTGAACTGTTTAAATTTAACAGAGTATATTTTCTAGGTCAATATTTGTGTAGCTAGCATGTGAAAAAAATCTCCAGTAGTTACCGAACGACTATATATTAGCTGATCTTGTTTCTCTTTGTCTAGTGGAGATTGATGTTGTTGGACATGTGTCAATAATCTCTTCTTCGATATCACGAGCGTGAACTTCTGCCAACATTTCTTCGAGTGTGTTGCGTGACACAAAACGTCGTCGTCGCTTGCCTTCTGGAAATGTTTCATCGTTTCATTAGTAGATTATTCAATTTTATTTTGAGATGGCTACATATGATTCAAATTTTTTTTGACTTGGTTGCATACTTTTCCCTATTTATAGAATACCTCTCTCTATAACTGGGTGCACTACTGATATCGAGATAAAATCAAGATACCTGCTATATCTATTACGAAATAATATTGGGCCCTAGAATGACCGTATGGTCAAGAAAAAACCTTTAAGGCAGGAGGAGAGAGAGAGAGAGAGAGAGAGAGAGAGAGAGAAGTAAAGATTATTACTGTTATCAACGCCAGGAAACCAGATACTGGCCTTCAGAGTGTCCCAATAAAAAGTCAAAAGAGAATGGGCATTCAGAAACAGAAACAAAAGAAGAATCCATTACAGAAATACATTTTAGAAGGCGAGAAAAACGGAAGAAATACTAGAAGAGAAAGAACTAAAGCCAGTAAAGAAATTCAAAAGAGAAAGACAGTAAAAGTGTGGAGTTTTCTAGTACTTTACAAAATGTAATTATTCTCACGTCGCAAGAATATACAAAAGAAAATGTAAGTGTATATTTGTAATGATCGTTTCTATTAGTATGCACATTCAATGACACTTTTATCAACAAAAGATGGCATGTTTGTTGGTAAGTATGGTATCTTGGATAGTAAATATAGGGTGTCAGATAGTAGATGGCTGAGTGTTGGTCACTCTAATCCTTTCGCTGGTTAATAAGTGTGTGGCTGTAGTCACTGTAAACAGTGTGAAACTTTTAATTTGGTATACATGTGTTGTATAATTTTGTTAAGTTGTATATTTACACGCTTTGTAAACAAAATTGCAATATTATTTTTCTAATGTCGTTTTCCAGTATGCGCTAAATTCCGTATATTTTGTTTGTTTTTATTTATGAGATGATGAGTTTAAAACCATAGAGTCGTTAATACTATACATACGGGATACTATCCTATCCTTATATCTACTTTCAGAAAGCGCAGAAAATGCTATTTATTTGGCATGCTTTCATCGATGTTTTTTTTTCTGGTAATGTCTACCTCCTATTTGATCATCGGTAGTTATAAAGATTGAAATGATTTTTTCATATAAGTTCCTTCGCGGATAGATGGCCAAGTGTGTGTGTGTGTGAGAGAGAGAGATTTGGATATTTTTACGTAGCTTTAACAATTTGTTTAGTCATTTATGTTATAACTGGCCCTGTACTGCATGCTTTCAGATTCCGGTACACATTTATGTTATAACTGGCACTGCACTGTATACATTCAGATTCCGGTACACATTTTTGTTATAACTAGCCTGCACTGTATACATTCAGATTCCGGTACACATTTTTGTTATAACTGGCACTGCACTGTATACATTCAGATTCCGGTACAAATGTAAGCTATAACTGGCCCTGCACTGTACACATTCAGATTCCGGTACAAATTTATGCTATAACTGGCCCTGCACTGTATAGATTCAGATTCCGTACAAATTTATGCTATAACTGGCCCTGCACTGTACACATTCAGATTCCGGTACACATTTATGCTATGACTGGCCCCGCACTGCATACATTCAGATTTCGGTACAAATTTATGTTATAACTATCCCTGCACTGCATACATTCAGATTCCGGTACAAATTTATGTTATAACTGGCCCTGTACTGCATACATTCAGATTTCGGTACAAATTTATGTTATAACTGGCACGGCACTGTATACATTCAGATTCCGGTACAAATTTATGCTATAACTGGCCCTGCACTGTACACATTCAGATTCCGGTACAAATTTATGTTATAACTGGCACTGCACTGTATACATTCAGATTCCGGTACAAATTTATGCTATAACTGGCCCTGCACTGTACACATTCAGATTCCGGTACAAATGTATGCTATGACTCGCCCCGCACTGTATACATTCAGATTTCGGTACAAATTTATGTTATAACTAGCCCTGCACTGTATACATTCAGATTCCGGTACAAATTTATGCTATAACTGGCCCTGCACTGTATACATTCAGATTCCGGTACAAATTTATGCTATAACTGGCCCTGCACTGTACACATTCAGATTCCGGTACAAATTTATGCTATAACTGGCCCTGCACTGCATACATTCAGATTTCGGTACAAATTTATGTTATAACTATCCCTGCACTGCATACATTCAGATTCCGGTACAAATTTATGTTATAACTGGCCCTGCACTGCATACATTCAGATTTCGGTACAAATTTATGTTATAACTGGCACTGCACTGTATACATTCAGATTCTGGTACAAATTTATGCTATAACTGGCCCTGCACTGTATACATTCAGATTCAGATAAATTCCACGGAGACCGAATGCATCAATAACCCATTGCATCAGAACAAGAATCCTTACGTTATATCCTCGTTCCTCTCTGACCAGCAAAAAGACAAAAGTCAAGTTTAAAATTATCTCCCATTATACCTGTGAACTTTGTGGCCCAAAGATGAATGTATGTCAACTGCTATCGTTAAAAGACGCATGGAATCCAGAGATCAACGCCAGAAATGAATTCCCTAATCGAAAACCCAAAGACGTTTGAGTCTACATGATCAGTACAGACGACACTCATCCACTACGAAACCAGTGGGCAACTATTTACTTTCCAAAGGATCAAATCGTGGAAAACTTTGATTCGCGTGCATTTCCACCAGTTGAAAACCATATCACAACGTTTTCGAGTAGAAATGTTGTTTCGACCATATCAGTAATGTTAGATTACAAAAATCTGGTTCAGTCGTGTGTGCACAAGTTTAAGTGTATTTTCTTCATTAACAAACACAAAGAACACGCATATGGTATTGGTTTTGTGATCAGTTCTTTCGGAGACAAGACGAACTGGTCATGACACATCAGAACCCATATCTCACTAAATTAAGTTGCAAACCCTGTAAATATGGTCACTATTAAACGTTTGCATTGTTTTGTACATTTCTTCACTCTTATTTGACAAGGTAGAACACATGAATTGTACATAAAGCGGAGATTTACCTTAATCTTGATTGAAGAGTGAATGGTAAGTTGAGCATGGCCTATGAATTTTTTTTTCAAATATGGTGATTATATTTTTCTTCTCTCTCTCTCTTTCTCTCATCCAAAAATGCAACGGCATTCTCTAAGTTTCTCTTTAAATTAACATCTATTTTTAAGTTTAAATGTTTGAATAATAAAAATTGATAATCACAAATCCATCGCTTGTATTATAGGGAGAAACTAACATTGAAATGGATGAAAAAATGTCAAAGAGTGTATAAAAACAAAGTTCTGATATGCCTAGAAATTAGAAAATATCTAATGATAGTAACACAACGTCGATTCTAAAAAGGAATCGGAATTTTTCACGCTGCTTTCCATGTTCTAAAATACACTATAAACATTGAATTATATCATTGAATTTGCTAAATACTTTCCAAGTTATATAGATAATAACAAAATATTGCTTCTAAATATATAACATGAATTTCCACTATGCTTTCCAAGATTCTAAAAGTTGTCTCTAAACCTAGAAACATACTACGGAATTTATTATGTTTCCCCGTTCTTGTTATTAATTAGACTGCAATGGTAAATTTCCATAGACCTCCACAGTGGCTCGAACGTATTATTAAATTCCCACAGAACCCTAATGTGACCCAGACGCTAACGTTAAATTTCCATTAGACCCCTTAGTGACATCCGTAATATAATATTCCATCAGATTTCATAGTAACACATCCATATTTAATTCCAGTAGGGACCCAGTAAACATTTACCCGTTTAAACGTATATTTACAATATGACTCCATAACGCTCCTTATAGGTAGTGCTGCTTTTTAGATATCTTGTGCCCAAATTAGCGCCTATGAGAAGTAGGGTGCAACTGACGTTATCACCAACGTACTGGATTTAATAAAATCTGTCGGAAAATGAAGAAAATGGATACCTCTATGCAAAGGGATCGGCTGAATTTGGTCAAGTCCGTCCGTACATCTGTATTTCCGTACATTTGACCGTCGATTCCGAGAGGTTTGTAGAATGACACAACACCTATTGATAAAGACAAATAAAATTTGGTAGGCATTTATTTATGTTTAAATCATATGCGCTGATGTTTTTTTTTCTTCTAGAATAATGTTTTGTACATAGTTTTGTACTTTGTGTACTTTCTGTTTCTTTATTGTGTACTTTCTGTTTCTTTATTGTTGGAAATCTAGTTAGTACAGTTGTGCGAAAAACACATCTGCCTGGATAAATTAAATTTGAATGATACGTTGGACAGCAACCAGCTCAGATGATGAGAGAGAGAGAGAGAGAGAGAGAGAGAGAGAGAGAGAGAGAGTTTAATGAAAGCTGCATGCAAATAACTATTTAATAAAACTTTTGAAAGGAAAACAGTGTCAGTTGACCTGAACAAGACTGGTCAACATTTGCACTGTACAAACAATCCATAAATTACATTCTTTGCTGACAGCATTACCATGGACATCAAACGACTTTAAGAACATTTCTTTTGAACACACATCTTTAATTCTACCATCAATCTGTGGCATAATTTAGGAGATAGTCAAGCCAGAAGGTAGATATAATCAAGTAGAATTAAGCTTTGCAGACTTCGCTCATTTAACATGAATTTACCTTTCAGCTCATCGTCGCAAGCCAAGGGCAAAAATCCGCTACACTCCCACTCTGTAGCTCACCATAGTGAGTGATGCGTAGAATTCCATTTGTTTCTTAAAATTAGTTCCTAATGTGGCATAATATTGACATGTGAAGTTACATTGACAAGAACAGAATTGGCCGGGGAAATACTAAGTGGTTTCAGACCGCTCTCCAGTGACGTAGATTAACAAAGCCACTTCCTGTATGTGTTGACATACTGGTAGCATTATGATTAGCCTCGTTCTGAGTTGTCGCTCCATTCATTAGTTGGCGCTGACGTTGGTTGTTATTTATGGAAACTTGTTGGTTCAAGGCCTACAGTTTATATACTTCGCGTACATTTTGCAAGTATCTTGAAAATTGAAATCCAAACAAGATTAAGAGTTTATGCAAGAAAGACTTTGGCGTTTCGAGAGAAGAGATAACGTCACTTGGGAGTGATTTTTGCACCTCCGAAATCACACTGACAATAATTGAATTGGCCGGGGAAAAACTGAGTGAAGTCCATTCCTTTTATGCGACAAGCTGATATTCGATTTAAAGTCAGTAAAATGGGTGAGGGATAATGGAAAGTTTTCATATAATTGGATTTCATAAAAAATAAATTCTTAACAACATCTGGGGGGAGGGGAGTAGCTTGATATATTGTTTGCTTACACAACGAATAAGTAAGAGTTATCTTGCCGTAGTGAAAAACCTAAGGTTTCCGGAGTAAATTAAAAAATCTGAGTGCCAGAATAACTGATTTCATCCGTATGTCCGTGATCTGAATTCACCTTCAGTGTTTGCTACATATAATTAATGTATTTGCGTTGTGTGATTTTAATTTTTAACAGTTCCAAAATAAATGTATGGGCGATAGACCGGATGTGATCTAGTAACGGTACAAGTAGTTCCCTTCTTGAGACTCTCGTAACCCATACTATTACTGGCAACTAAACGGCCATATCTTGAAATCTTCGTAGTGGAATTGAAATAATTTGTTTTATATCTTTTCATTTACTTAGTATACTCATTCGAGACACAGATGATACTTGAGAATGTATTTTCAATGTAGCTATTCCTGAAGTGGTCGAATTTAAAGCCAATACCTCGATGCGTGTGTAATAAACATAATAAATCACTTTGCAAAGCGGTTTCAAGCCATTTGAGATATCACAAACTCTCGCAGTAAGTGCTCCGTACTATTAACGTGCGGTACTGTACTACACAGCAAAGACCTGGCACCACCTACATAAAATTTTTCGAGTATATACTTAACTACTGTGTCTTGCAATAAAATTTTTAGCATACTTAAAACAACGGACACATTATTAATGAATGATTAGAAACAACAAAATTTATTTTTAAAATGTATCGCAAATGATACTGGATGATGCATCTAAAATCGATATTGTAACGGTATGAAAAATATATAAAAATATTCATTTTTAAACAGACTTTAATGATTTCTAGGCATTCTTTAATTTGTGATAACGGACATAAAGTCTTTTTAACTCAAATAGGAATGGTCAAATAGTAGTGTGAGACCACTGTTACAATTCTAGGTTCACTTCTCCTATGACACCCTCTCCCGCCCATTACTTTAACCATTTTGCTCACGCCATTATATCGCTATGGGAGACAAACGTGAACCGAACTGGGGATTACCTGCTGAGGGTCTCATGACAGAAAGCCTTCTATGCGCTTCCCGCTGGCGTTATGGTCTTAAACTAAGTATCAGAAAAGTGCGAAAACCAACAAGTTTTGTAACATTGAACAAATACTTTATTTCCCTAGAATACAAAGTCAAAATTTAAAAACAAAGCTTACAGTATTGTGACTTAAATCCCAAATAATCGTAAACGTTCTATCACAAGTCCAATGTATATAATTTCAATTGAATTCCAGTTGAGTTTCAAATACTTCCAATATTGAATGTGATGTGCTGATACGTCTGTAGTCTCGAATGTGCTATTATGCCAATAGCCTGGAATGTGTCGACGTGTTAACCGTCTTTTGATGTATCACAATGATATTATCCAAAATGGCCTTCACTGAATTTACTATCAATGATATATATATATATATATATATATATATATATATATATATATATATATATATATATATATATATATATATATATATATATCACTCATCAGGTAGACCATGAACTTGATTTTGGACTAAGGTCAATCGCAGAATACACAATATACAATTTATATAATCATGGAGAAAAGCCAACACAAAGTACAAATTAAATATACATACAGGTGCAACACTGGAAGCTGTTATCGATTGCTGGACTACCGCAGCTGCATTAATTAGTTCAAGTTAGTGGTGTTATATGGAACATCGTAACCTGAGAAATGTTTGATTCCATGTGTCCATAATTCTCAATGAGGAATCAAATATTTTTTAGATTAAGGTCTCCCAAGCCGAAACTTAGCCATCGATAATGTAAACAAAAATGACTCAGAAATTATTGTTGGACGTGTCAGTTTAATAATTTTGAAATATAGAATTGCCATACCAATATGTGTAGGCATGTATATTGTCACCATACTTATTTAAGTCATTGCGCTCAAAGAACCATTTGACACGAAATAATTATTTTGTTCAAAAATAGGCTATTCTACAAAGGATTCGTCTTTACATCGGTAACAAGCGAAAACGTGTATTACATATTTCCTACAATGCGTTGTTAAATTTGAATTCGACTTCTTTTCACCTACTTGTTAACTGCCGTACCATTGATTGCGACATTCCTGGTTCGAATTACGCTTGCGCAAAATTACTTCTTTATTAGTTCAGAAAAGTTTAGGACAGATACAGTTGCGCATGAAAATGAAAGTGAAATCTGACGATGATTGCAACAACCAGCATGCATAATTCGTTGTGAGTTAGTCTGGAATGTCATTTCGCACCCGAGGAGCTCATTTGAGTTTGCAAATTTGCACCACAGTAATTGGCATTGACAGAATACTGACTGTAAGAAATTAGTGTGCAATACCTTAAGGTATCAGCGTGCCTTTCAAAGAAATAATCCTAGCATCGAGTTTTCTTTCGCATGAGAATACAATATTAAACACTCACAGGGAGTACCACATAATGTCAAGAGTACCACTCTTGACACGTACAGTGTCATCAAAGAATGCATGTATGCAGATAACGCAGGAACTGAATTACAAGACGAATGGAGTGTGTTGCCGTCACAGAAAGATCAAACTGCTGTTTTCTTTGAAAACATCATATCAATTTGTCGAAGGCTGAAAATAGACCATCTTGGTACATTAACCGAATCGGGGATAACGATGGAACAAGCACGCTGGAACCGAGGTGAAGAACACAACACAAAGCTAGAAACGTCATTGCACGATGTAGCGCAAGAAAAGTTTAAGCCGCTGTCGTTAACTGAATCGTCAGCGGATGAAGACATTAACGCGTGCAGCAAAAGACTACTACCAAAACAAGACAATTAGAAACCGTATGATATAGCAATGGCATCTACACCCGACAATCATGAGGTATATGAACTGATATACAACTGCGCAGAAACAAAGGAACGCAGTCAGTGGAATAAATACTCCGAAGCCATTGACATGTCCGATGAAGCAAACACTAAATCTGATATATACAAGCACTTAATCCTCATATCGCCATTAACGTGTGCGCTTGGAACAGCGACATTCAGACGATTCGACAATCAACCGTTTAAAGCAAACTACCGTTGATCTGTTGTTGGTGAGTAACACGGATGGCACAGAGGAGCGGCACCAGTACGTGTGAATAAAAGATCTTTACTGGATTGTTCACTGGCACAGTAAGTAACATAGAAGAAAGTGTCGACACTGAATGATTTACAGTTGCTTTGCAAGCATGATTTTTACTGTGGGTTAATCAGCGAAACGTCGCTACATATTATAATGGCATAATCCGGCAAGAACATTTTAAAATTTAACACAGTTCAACGAAGGATGCAACTTAAGTGTCATTTAAGTGGACTTAAAATGTTTGAACGTTTCCTTGAGCGACCAAAGGTTGTTCGGGGAAACAAATACGATACAAGTTGCCAAACAAGTCACATGTGAGGTTAGTTACACTGATTTCTGATATTACGTAACAACTGAACCACCCATGTTCTTAAGTGGCAAGGGCGCGGTTGACGTATTTGTTAGATAGCTCGAGGTTACAGCGAAATTGATCTAACAACAGCTTGCATCGTCTGCGGACATGATTATGCCCCTCGATGATATTTGCAAGTATTGCACGGAGACTCACTGCTGATTTGTCTTGGAAGTCTCAGCTCCACTGATCAAATATGCGTAATCACCGCCATATCAATGGTGCGTTCAGGGTATCCATACACAGTGCATGCAAACTGCACTTGCGAATTTACCCCAACAAACCAAGAATTCTGGTCGTGCTTGATAATATGTTCGAGTACCATGGCCACTTGATCATGTAAGCAATCGCAACGTCATCCAAGACAACAATAAGTGAGATCCCAAACAACATGAAAAGTATAAGACGTTCCGAATGGCCTTCTGCAGTTCATTGATTTGATGCAGTTTCTTTACTCAGGACACACTCTGGGTGGCAATGATAGTTTTACAATCACTCGTGGATAGGGAGGTGTTCCTAGATGAACCTTTAGGATTTGCCTTGCTTGGGGTTAAGCTCGCTTACCCACGTTTGAATCTACCCGTATTAGTAATAGAAGCGATCAGAAGAAGCTTTCTGAAACTGCACTGATTGAGGTCTTCTATTCCACCAACGAATAAGAGGACGCGAACAAAGTCTGGTTCGCGTTCAGTTTTCGAAATCTCGGTGACTACTTCGATTTGTGTGTGCTCACCGACGTGCTGCTCCACGCGGATGTCCTTGATGAATTTTGTGATACAGACTTTCGCGTATTCACGCTTGACCCATCGGACTACTTCTGATCACCTGAACTATTTTGTGATGCGTTACTGTCGAAAACTTGCGTCAAGTTGCAACTGCTCACCGACATTAATATACATTTATTTGTCGAATTTGGTATCCACGGCGGAATTTCCATGGTGTGTTATCTCTAGACTCGAGCGAACACCCCATGCGTTGATTAGGAATACCCATAAAATCTACACCACGCCCACAATGATTATTCACTGGTCTCAGAAGCGTTGTTAGTGCCTATCGAATACTGGTCCTTATAACAGTGTAAGCATCATTGACGATTTCGGTGGAAAATTAGTTGAGTGTACAAAGCTGACTCTTTAGTTGTATCGGAATTTGGAAAGGACATTTTCAAGTTAATGAACGATGCCGTGTTCGGTAGAAAATCATGGAAAATCTGCAAAAAGAATCGGCGTCGACCTTATCCAGGATAGTGATCAACAGAACCGTTGATTGCCAGTGGTGGACTAGTTGCCGAACACAGGAGAAAATCTCAGCTAAAGTTGACGTAAAACATTTATGTTGGCGCGTCCATTCTTTATTTGTCAAAGCCAGCGCATATACGAGTTCTTCCATGACAAGATCAAGACTTGATACGGTGACTACATAAGGATGATGTAAACAGGCACCGACTCATTGTTGAAGCACATCAGCAATGCTCAGGCAATTGGTGTACGAGTTTGACACCGCTGTTAAAAACATCCAATGAGAAAGTCGTGGGTAAATTCAAAGACGAATGCGCGATAAAACCTAACGAGGAATTCGTGGGACTCCTGCCTTAAATGTATTTGACCGCGTTTGTCTCTGTTTTCCTCGGTGCGTCCAAAATAAAATCCACCAAGAAAACAAAAGTAATACCATGCGTGCATATGCAAAAACAATCTCAACGAAAAGCAAATCGTATCTGGTCGAGGAAACATTGAATGGATGAGTATTTTTTGGACCAGATCAATTTGTCTCAGCTGGACACAAATCGATGGATGTTCCCTCATGGGATCACTACTTACACGTACCAGGATCGCAAGATCGAACTCCAATGATGTTTGTGATAATTGTGAATTCACGAGAATGAATTGCAATTCGTCTGGTACAAATGTTCTACTTAATGGCGGTAGTGACTTTGTCTCTGCTAGTGGCACCAGGTGGTAACGAATTGACTCCATCGGAATGACAATTAAGTCCTAGATCGTATATGCATCGACTGACCATACTGATTATGTAGCGCAATGTTCTACGCTTTCCAGCTCTACAGGCGCACACAGATACAGAACTAGACCAAATCTAATGCGGATGGTTGCGACAGCAAAACACTTCGTGCGACCATGACGGTTTTCTGCCGAATCTCATCAGCTGATCTGTTTTGCCTGTCAGCGTGAGAATACATTGTTTGCGTTAAGAAATGGCCCTAGCGATGCTGTCCGGGGATAGTTCACTTGAGCATCGAATGTGTTCGCAAGCTTTGTGAAGCGTGTGGCAAAGATCACTAAGCAAATTGGAATGCGAGTCGTTGACAATATCTAAAGGGATGCCATAGACTAGATGAAAAATCTTGGATCGCGAGTGTTTCAATTGATTAGAGATCGACTACGACGATTATTGCGGCAACCAAGGGCGATTGACCTTCTGTCCAAGGCAACAATGCCCAGGTCGGATGGCAAAGTCGTCAGTGAAACTGCTCAACGAAATCTAGTCGTATTGGCACGAGTCAATACAGATTTAGTGATTTTAAAGCTAGCTATGGGGCCCAGATCACGGTTGTAGAGGTCAAAGCCGTCTCGCAAAATTTATTAGACGAAGCCGATAATGTATAACCGGAAATTAAAGTTTTACGATGACTCAGTTCAAAGATGCTTCCGATCCCGGGTGGGATATGGACACGTATGTGTTTCGATGTTGAAGTGTCTGAGATTACCAATATTACGCGTACGAGGCTTGGGCGCCAGGCGAGAACGGGTGAACAGAATAGTTGGTTCAGGACACATCTCGGTATTTGCTTCCGTATGAGGCGTTATTGGAAGTCCAGATAAAGTTTGTACGCGCTGACAACAACACAACATGCGGCGCCATCAACAAAATATCAGATCTGTCAACGCTATCAATGTGTTGTTCAATAAGGCACGTTCTCTCATCGACGGAAAGGATCTCAGCCTCTTTAGGCGAAGCCAATGTCGCTATCACTGTTAGAATGAAGATTATGCAAGATCGGTTGACCCTCTATGATTTTCGTTAAAGAAATAAGCAGACGCAATGCCCATATCAAATGCTACTTAAACTGAGCAGGTAACGCTGTAACTGGAGGCCACTGCAGTTTTAACCTTGCATTTGGAACGCGTTCAGCCTAGCTTAACGTTCGCGTGGACTTTTTCTCCACAATAACACTTTCACACATATTGGGGTTCTGCACAGATGTGGCCTTGTACTTCAAAGCACGTACAAGATGGATCGTCGGTGTCCCAGATTATAGATGGATCACGGTGATCGTCTCCGACAAGACTCTGCTCTTGAACCGTTCAGGTTAGCCAATTGAGGGATAATGATACGCTCTGGGAAAACTTGTAAAGATTTCAAAAACTTGCAGCTGAGTCTGTAAAAATTTAAATAAAATGTTGTTAGAGCGTAAACTGGGTATGAAACGCATTAGGTCACATACACGGTGACACCACAGCATCTGTTTATGTGGACTCATTACGGACTTGCACCGCCTCATGAAGTCGTAAACCTGTGTGCAGGTTTGCGGTGACGTCCCATTGGCTGTTTCAGCCTGGTTGGTTCTGTTGCGACGTGGGATATTGTGACATCAGTGACGTAGGAAGTATTGCGACATGGATCGAATGTGAAAATATTGCGTTATTAAACCTAAGGGTGTATATAAGTAGAGAAAGATGATCAATTAGTTCTATCTTATTTCTCGTGCTCTTGTTTTAATATCTATCTGCAGGTGTGATTAATGTTGTGTTTAGATATAATGTGAGAAGTAACTTTTGTTTGTATTATTCGTTGAATTTACAAAGTGCTCATATTATGCTTGGAGAAACAAATATTATTCCAGGATTATTGTGAATTTATTCAACAAAATTCTGGACAATGTCATTGTACTACATCAAGACTGTTATCACATCAGCACATTCGAGGACTAGGAACCCATTCCGAACATTCGTTTATTTTGGATTTGTGTAGAATCTTTCAGGATTTTTTTTGGATTAAATTCATAATACTGCAAGTTCTTCTTAAACTTTCATTTAATAACTGAAAAGTTTTTAAATTTTTTTTATACAACTTGTTGGTTTTGCTTCTTGCTGTTACTACGTTTAAGACCATAGAGTTGTAACAGACGTTTCCTGGACCAGATAGCGTTCTGGAGCAAGTACTGGGCGACAGAGTCCTGTACCACTTTTTTCAATGCTGCCATTGAAGACTCAGACCGATAGCCAACTATGTGGACATCTCGTTCTTTGAAGTACTGCGCACACTCTAAAGTTCACCGACACCACGCACACTTGTCGACATTTCGTTGTCACTTAGAAGCTACGCTTAAACGTATATGTACTGACTGTTGGTAGCGTCAATGTGGATTTAACAAGGATTGTCACCAAAACAGATTTGACTGAGTTTGGTAAACCTGACATTTGTTAGCGTCAACCAAAACGAGCTTGTGATTTTTTTGAAGCCAAAACCGGAAACATGCAAACTTACGTACACATCAACGACGTTGTTCTAGAGCCGCGATGAGCCATCTCGAAAAACCTGACAGAAATGAGTGAGAAGCATTTTTAGAGTAGGTGCACCAATGTCGCCGTATATCCAATTCCAACATCACTGCTGCTTGAGTGCTTAGATCCAGTATTGCCTTCACTAACTGATGTTATTAATACCTATGTCTCATCTGGGGAATTCCCATCATTTTTCAAAACTGCCATTGTAAAGCCTCTGCTGAAGAAACCAACACTAGACCATAACGATTTAAAGAACTACCGTCCAGTTTCTAATCTCCCATTCATTTAAAAAATCTTAGAAAAAGTTGTTCTATTCCAGCTTGTATCTCATCTAAATTCAAATAGTCTTTGTAGCAATTAACAATCTGCATATCGCCCTTGCCACAATACTGAAACAACTCTTCTGAAAGTAGTTAATGACATTCTCTCTGCGTTGGATAGCGGAAAGATTACAGTCCTCACCCTCCTTGATTTGTCTGCAGCATTTGACAATAGACCATGATATATTACTTCACCGTCTCCAGCATGTATTTGGCATTCATGATACAGCCTTACTGTGATTCAAGTCCTGCTTGGTCAACAGGACACAAATTGTATCTGCAAATGGCATACACTCCAGCCCAATTGATCTATGTTGTGGCGTTCCACAGGGGTCTGTTCTTGGACCTGTTCTCTTCATTCTGTACACTCAGTCGCTCTCAAGTGTCATAGATCATCATCCAGTGTCTCACCAATTGTACGCTGATGACACCCAAATATACAAATCTAGCCACCCAACTGAAGTTGATGCTACCATCCAAGGTGTAGAGAGGTGCATTTCTGATGTGAAATCATGGATGACTTGTAACAAGCTGCAGATAAATGATTTTGATTTTCTCCGGTCGCAAAGACTAGATAAAATTTTCGAGTAGAGAAATAAGACGTGGTATTTTTACCGAATATATCGTATTTATCATGAGCGATGGAAATAATTATGCATGCAATGAGGTTTTTTAAAACTTGTTTACTCCACAGTGATCTGCGTGTATCCCCTTTGAAGTTAAATCAAATATGGTCCAGAATCTAAGTAATTCCACATCATTACCTGACAAATATATGGTAGTTAATTTATTCCTTAGAAATTACAAATATTACACTAAATGATTGGCCAAAGTTGTTTATTCTCGTGGATCTTAAAATTGCTGGCACTCTTGCTAGACGTTCATCTATTTTACAAGAACTGACACAGAGAGAACGATACCCTAGAAAAAGGATTACGTAAAATCAACCGATCTGGGCATTCATTAGCGAGATTGCATTTTACACTTTATTTTTCGAGTAGCGATGATGACCTACGTTGTTTCTTTCTGGTAACATCATTTGTAGAATCACTCGAGAATGCAGATAGCTCGCCCTACAGGATCGGGTTTTAACTGATTCCCTCTGGATTCTACAAACGTTGATACCAGAGACAACATTACAATCTATACAGTTATAGGCAGCACAATATGTACAAAATGTTGATCAGAGAGAAGAGTAGCACGTGACCGATCAAGGACCCTCAACCATGTAGGGTTATTCCAACATTTATCAACTGGTACCACAACTTATATTACGATCGCCTTGACCTTTCAAGTCTGAAAGGAAAGCATACTGTTCGCGTTATAGGAGGAATGACCAATGTAAAACTATTGAATAACGCATTAAAAGAGCCCATTGTAAACATTTTTTCGGGCGCTTTGAACTAATATAAGTTTTGATTCAACAGCTGATACTGTTTGCGATGCCAGGTACAAAAATTGCCTTTTCTTATATTTCAGTCCAGTGACAACGTATCTCATATATGTTTCTTTCATAGTTAAAGGACTGAATGTAACAGGAGATTTAATTTCAAGTTTCTACATTCTGGTGTCCAATACTGTTTTCATTATTGCTTCCGCTTTTTGTCTGTGAGATCTATACCTCCTTAATCAGTGCATTTACAGCACTCAAAACTGCGTAAGCGATTTCACTATAACTGTTCGTGAAGTTACAGTGGCTTCACAAGATTCATTCGCCTTTAAAGTATTCCATGAACCGTGACACGTAACAGGTACAAGAAAATAAAGAAGAAACAGAAATCAACGGCGGCACATGAATACATGTGAAACACAAAACTGCATATATTGAAACTTGCAAGAAAAGAAACTGTACAACACAGTTTGGAGTCAATGAATAATACATTTGATAATTTCCTCATTCGTTAAATGAAAACCAAGTACAGTGATGCATGGTAAAGTCGGAATAAATAAATTTAACTGCCAGTAATATCGTGACCTCCTGTGGCGAAGACGCCGTATCGAGCAGGTGCTTTGTACTAAAAAAATAATAAATCAACAAAATAATTGTTGATTTATATACTTTCTGATTCGTGACTAGTTTGATAAATTTACGTTTAACTGAGTATAAATAAAATTGAGTTGAGCTTTCAGTTCAAGTGCAAATCTTGTTTTCTTGTTTATAAAGCACTTCCAATAGATTGATAGAATTAGGATTGTTCTTCATCAATATTATGAAACGACATATACGGAAAAGTTTAAGTCGAATTTACCATTTACGTTGTCTCAACAAATCATGGAACGTATTACCTTCTAGTATACTCTACTGAAAACGATGCAGAAATAATTATATGTGAATAAATATCCGTAATTTGTCTTGCAAACGTTTAGAAACGTTCTCAGTGTTTGCTAACACGGCTTGCACCCTTCAACTGTCATTCCGTTGCAGGAACCCATTTTCTGACATGCCTGGCCATATTTTAGGTGAGGATGTTGTGACGTCAACTCTGCTGAAATATTTGAATTCCACTTATTCAGTGAGAAAGTCTAGAAAAAGTTACAGGAAGGAAATTAATGAATAATTATTTAACGTGAAAGAATCAAAATACACACCTACATGAAGTCTACCTGCTATTTTCGCCTTAAACAAATATTAAACGGGCATCAAGTGACCATATTAGTTGTTGTAAGACGTAAACATTCATACGCACATTTAAGCTTAGACTTCTTCAAACACGACTTTGGGCCTTTTGATATTTAATACCATTTTAATTTCACGATTTTTTAAAAATAAATTTCGAATGTAACAGATAAAAACCTAAATAAACAACAAACTGTAAGGTAAGAGTTATTAACATTTATACACGCATCATGTTTTACGGATACCCCACTCGATCCGATGTACCGGGACAGAGGGTCAGGGGATTAAGGGCCAATACGTGTAGTAGAAGTCCACTGAATCTGATAAATTTTCCACCCGTTCTAACAGAAATCCACTCAATCCAATGGAAGTCCGTCACGAATTTCATTGCGGCTGTAGCGTGTTTTCTGGCACCCCACGCTGATTCTGTTGTATTCTTTCCCCGAGTCGACACAATACAACCAGATAATAGAAACCCGACAACTGACCATTACATTACAGATGTATATTCCATACATTTACCTGTTGTAACATTTCTTGTTATATTTATCAGTGGCCTAGTTAAGTATACATCGAGACGAACGTGAGTAACGTATAAAAAATGAGGTTCTAAATTTCATTTATATAGTCCCATCCTGTCCATAACGTAGCCTATATCACAAGAAATAGCCTACAGTTTATATTTGCATAACATTCTGCATCAAGCTATAACTTCGATGTTCATTCTCAATAAATGATATTACATATATACGTTTTGTGTGCTGATTAATAATTGGTCATAGTTTCTCTTTTATTTCCATGCTATTTCCGATACTCACCTTGAAGAAGTTAATGAATGCAGTAATACATATAAATTCGACAAGAGAATACAAACGAACGCCGTACTATGTATATCGGACATGTACGATCAAACACAATGGTACATTATGACATGCATGTCGTAGTTCGTTTCAAAGTTTATCTACAAGAATAACATGGCCTTGTATATTAATATATAAGAGATACACGAGACAAACTACGAAAACGTTTTTACTGCACTTTTATTCTAATACTTTGAAAATAGCAATGAATATGAAAGAGTTTCCATGGAATCTACATGCATCATGAGGCACTGGCTTCGGGAGTTTTTTTTTCTGAAATCAGCCGCGACGCGTATTACTGTAGCTTCCTGCATCTTTAGTCTGGTTCCCTGCTTAGTATGCTCCCTGCGTTGCACTCCGCGGAGTGTAACGCAGGGAGCATACTAAACAGGGAACCAGACTACCTGCATCCTGTCAACATCAGTAGGTCTTTACAGTTCGCACATGTACAGGTACTGTTCAATGTCGTGCTTCGAAGTTTCAGATATATACTAACTATTGAAAGAAAATATGGCAAAACCACACACCTTAAAACAAAACAGATGTTATAAAAAATGGAACGAGAAACGCTTTTGATATTAAGTTCACTAGTTAAAACTGGTCTCTAGCGTTTTATGACACTAAATATCAGTACCGGATGGGGTTGGTGTTTACGGGCTTTCCACCACCCCACACCCCGCAAGTTACACAATAGCGTACAGCCACTTGTCGTTTGAAATTTAACTATCGTTTTATTCTTGCGCACGTTTATTAGGTATTATGCACGCCTTGAGTAAATATACACAGACTTTTGGTTTGGTGCCCTTTCGAGGAAAGTTGGGGCGCTTTGAAATTTTGGACCCAACCCCGAACACTTGACCTAATCCTGCACTGAACATAATTATTGTTTATTTTCCCAGTTAGAGACTAGCCGTTTGACATAACTTTAGATAAAAGGTCTAATGACCATGATGGACGTCTTAACTTTGTAGTATAAAAATACATTTATCGTTCGACTTTGAATATGGCTGATTATTTGAAAGTATGATACATTTTTTAATGCGCCAGATTCGTCTACACAGTATTGAAGTCTGCTCTCTATCAGTGGCTGTTCATGCAATAAACGAAATGATTTTTTATGGATGCAAATTTTTTATGTTGATCGTGTAAAAATAATTTTTGAACTTATACTAATATACTGAGTTCAGTTGTGATATTTTCGCGTATTAGTTTCTTTTCTTATTTTCTTTTTGTCTATTGTCTATTGTCTATTGTCGAATCTAGACCTTATTAACATGTACGAACTTAAAGCTCCAGAAATGTAGTAAACTGAAAGACGAATGGATAGTCATTACTACACTAATCAACGTGAATAATGTGACAATACTGACAACTACTTTAGAATACATATGGACTTGTTCAAGATAAACAAAAAATGATAGAGATTTACAAACTTTGAAGCCAAAGCCTCTTCTATCTCCGGTTGGAGTACATGTATTAGGACAGAATTTTTGAGTAAAAGTATTAAGACTGAAATTTTCTCTAAATTGTACTAAAAGCAATTTTCATTAAATTATATTGAAAGTAAATTTCCACTGAATATATTTAGATTCATTTATTTCTGTACTACAACTGTATACTATTTTAATAAAGCTTGCACTTTTGCAAGCAATGCAAAACCCCTTTGTACATTAAAATACATTACTTTTGCATCCAAAAGTCAGTAAATTTTACACTCGGTTGTAAATTGCCGAACAGGCAATATCCTACATTCGTTTTGGATGAGTAAGCTAGAAGATTCACGTGTTTCTTGAAACGAATAACCTGATGCAGCAGAATTGTCTGTCTGATGACGCAGACAGACGTACAACAGCATCGGTAGGAAGGGACGAGGGCCTCGTCCTGATTCGAAATGAACGAATACAAGTATTTTGACGAATTTCCATATTTGGTCGCGGGTTTACATTCAAAATTGCGTATAAATTGAGAGCAAGCTTGCGCAGAATCAGTTCATTCATCGAGAATCAGAAGACTCTGTCTTTCCTTACAGGTAAGCATCGTCTGTGTTCGTAAACGTCTTTAAAGTATAGGGACTTTTTAATGTTTGAGATTTTCACGGTAAAGTTCAATTTAGACTCGATATGTTTGCAACATTCTTGTGAATTCTTTCTATTTTATATTATAATGTAATAGAATGTTTAATGGTTTAAAAGAATATATATTTGTTCGTATTTATGGTATTTATTATTGGAAAAGACGAATTCGCTACCAACTTCATGTTTAGAATTAATTTGGAAATAAAATATTCATTAAGTAATAAAAAATAATGTTTTAGTAACCTATTCTAAATTAGTATTCTATTTCTTATGTTACGTGTTTAGGCTCGAATAAACAGTAACACAAGAAAGAGTGAAACAAGCTTTGAAAAATATACCAAATAATTTATTTCCCTGGAAAAATTCTGCAAAAATGAACTGATATTGAACGGTAAATATCACTAACTTTACCAGTGAGTACACATTGTAATAATTGAGTCCAATGCTCCTTTGGCCATTTCAAATGTTCAGCAACTTCTTCAAAATAAGGAAAATATTTGTCTACTTCTTTTTCTCTGAAAGGGGGCACTAATCTAATATTCTTTGCAAGATCAAAACTTGGATTTGGATTTGAAGTATGAATGTGCTTTTCACTTGCCAGTTCCATTTCTTTCATTCCACATTTATATTCCCTTTCTTTCTTCTCTCTTTGCATTTGCATCGCTCTCTCTTTCTTCCTTTTGTAAATGCATTTTTTCTTTTTGTAACTGCATTTGTCTTTCTTTCTCTCTTTCATGTCTCTCTCTCCTCCTTCTGATATTGCAACTGCATTTGTTTTTCTTGTAAATGCATCTGTCTTTCTCTCGCTCTTTCTTTTGCTTGTAAATGCATTTGTTATTCTTTCTCTCTTTCCTCTTTCTGAAGTATCAGCTTCCTTAACTCCAATTCCATCTTGTATTTTAATTTTAATTCCTTCATTTTTGTGTCAGAGTCTGATACAGACTTACTGATCGAAACCAAAGCACTTTTATCCAAAACAATATTTTCTACCAAATGCTGAACCAAAATATTTCTTATTTCTTGTTTCGTTAAGGAATCCTTTAACTCAGAAAGATCGTATTTTCTAGCAAGTTGCATTAATTCATCTTTTTTTAAAAGATCTAATTTTTCCTGGGTAGGATTTGAAAGAAAGATTTCTACTTTTAATGACAGTTTAGAAAAAGATTGCCGATTTCACTAAAAATTGCAAAAACAAATATGGGGAATTCAAATTTCAAAAAACAAAGTTTTCTGAAATATTGTAATCAAAATTCAAATTAATCCTTTGGACGAGCTACCCAATTCTTATGTTACGTGTTTAGGCTACAATAAACAGTAACACAAGAAAGAGTGAAAACAACAAGCTTTGAAAAATATAACAAATAATTTATTTCTCTGGAAAAATACTGTAACAATGAAAAAATATGAGAAATTACAGTTTCCAGAATCAAATCTAAAATTAATACAAGAATAATCTACGAATAAAGATGTTGCAGTCCTAATAATGAAATGTTCTAATGATTTCAAGTTTGAGTCCCGACGAAGAATCTAAGATGGAAGGCGATGACGTATGCTGTAGCCTGTACAGTGTTGACGTCTACATTTCCTTGTACAAACAGAATAATTTATTCTCCGGTCTTGGAAATCCAAACAGAATTTTCAACAAATGTCCTTGTTTAAGAATTCTGTATGAATACAATAATATTTTCAGAGAAAGTAAATAATCTTTTAGAGTCCCAATAGTTTGGAGAAAAATTAAATAATAACTCAAAAACTCAAAAGTTCATTTCTGGTCACAACAGAAGAAAACAACTTGTCATAAAGTGTTTAAAAGCCTTGGACTCTGATATCTCTCTCTCTCTCTCTAAACATCACTAACAATTGTTTCTGTTATTAGGTATCTGTTGCCGTCATATTAATGCCTAACACTTCCCTCCAATTTATTTGTATAAATATTGATTATCATTATGACAAGAGACAGTGGTGTACATGGTAGTGTTAGTTTAAAGGATTTTAAGCGGTCAGATATGGTAATGTTAGAAACAAATTCTACCTAGTTCACATCTGATACTGATAAAGATTCTGACCCATAGGAGTTGGAGTCTGCATTTGTTATCACTGTTGTTTTGATAAACTATTGCCCTGGTGTAAAACTAAAGAATTATACTCTGTAAAGTGCAGTCGTCTTGAGCCCTAGCTTGGGTGAACATTAAAACTTGGCTGGGAATTTACTTTGTGTTGGATGTTATTGTTTGCAACTTTTGTACCCCGTAACAGTATCTAAGGTAAACTCTGGTCAAACTGAATTTTCTGGAAAATATCAAATTCCTAGCAAACAAAATTACGTTACATTGACATGTAAAGAAAGAAGACGATTCCAAAACCCACAAAAAATCAAATCAAATCAAATACAAATTAAATCAAATTCAAATTAAATCAAATATAAATTAAATCAAATGTATGTAACATATTCTAAATTTAGAAAAAAACATTTCTTCAAAACGATTGTTGCTCTTTGGCTATCATGAATATAGTCGAGATTTAACTATCTGTATTTCATTCTAAACGGCAGAAATTATACAGATGTAAGAAGTTGGTAAGCTCGAAGGAAACGTGTAATTTTATATGTATTTCGTGTATTTTAAATATAAAGTTTTTTTATAGATATATTTCGAGAATGTAGTATCATACATATATATCAATTATTTAAATGAAACGTTGGTTAATCAAGAATCAGAAGACTGTCTTTCCTTACAACGATTACGGTGTCTTTCTCGCATCGCCATTTTCCCCAAGATGTAATTTTATCTACACCGTTTTGAGCGAAAACCTCCTTTAAGAGAGCATGAACTCTCTCTCTCCATCCCTCTCTCTCTCTCTCTCTCCTTCTGGCCATGGAATATAGCATTACTAAGAACTTATAAGAAACAGCAATTTCATAAAACATGTATTAAACAAAGGTTTACCAGGGGATATCGATTTAAAGCCATGAAAAATAAGAAGCCAATTTTAAAAACAATCAATGCAATTAGAAATTGATTTTATAGCCTTGGCTTTGCTTTTTCGGGCGATATACAGGGCATAAGTGATAGATAGTTCAGCTTATACATAATACCATGCTAGTTAAACAACGGGTGGAGCGGTGTGGGCTTTGGTGAAGGAGACAAGAAGTATGAAGTACAAAAGAAAGTAGATAAACTAAACCGATGTACACAATTTGGGTTATTTTTAATTGCCCATCAAATTTAATCGTATCTACCTTCAACTTCTTTAAAAGGATAATTGGGTGAAAATATAAGCAATTTTTAAATAAACTGATAAACAATATTCGTATGACATTTGGGTAGTTTTTGAAGTATTTTTCATGTGGATTGAAAGAATGTACTGTACCAAATAAATAAAATACGATATGCATGCACTTGAAATAATAAGTCCATCGCCTACCTTAAATATTTATAAAAAAATGTATCACTTCCTATCGTCCATTTGGTAATATTACATTTAAACTCGTCATATGACCAAACCAGCATTCCTAAGTTTATTTATTAAGCTGTTGGTTATGGAATGCAGCATCACGTGCAAAATGTTTTCCCCATTAGGGACCACACATTTAAATATAACAAGATATCATTGGTCCTGATTTAAATGTAAATTATTAATATAGTTTTTTCTAAAAATAACATCAAGTACAATTTTTTTTTAAAGCTAAATCCAATCATATCCATACCGCAGTAACGCAGAGAAAATACACAAAATGTTGGTGAGGATTCAGTTTAATTCGTTCATTACGAACTATAAAGCCATCTGTTTATTACATGCAAGCACGAGAGAGAGAGAGAGAGAGAGAGAGAGAGAGAGAGAGAGATTTTGCACCAGAACTTTTGATCGACGTGATCCTTAGCGTACGTTTTCAACCTGGAAGCAGGCATCGATAATTAGAGTATTATTTTTTTTAACGTGATACATTTATCTTCAATCTGAAATTTGTCTACTGACAAAATTTTAAATAAAATTGGTTCCGCTTTTTATTCGAAATAAGTTAAAAGGTAAATTGCTGAGGAGTAATTCATGTTGTATTTAACAAGAAATTATGTAATAAATCGCGTTACTGACTTGCTGGCAGTGTGCTTTTCTTTTTTTTTCCTATGATCTATTGTCGAATCCGGTCATAATTAACATGTACGAATTCAATGTTTCACAGTTTTAATAGAATGAAAATCGAATGAGTGAGCATTACAGCATTAGCATTCGCGAAGACCTTAGAATTAACAGGAAATTTTACAAAGGATGCCTGTTTAAAGCCGTGAAAAATAAGAAGCCACACTAATAACAATCAGTGCAATTAGAGATAGATTTTGTATCCTTCGAAAACATGTGGTTTAGCCATTTCGGGCAATTTACAAGGCATTATTGACTGATATTTGTTCAGCTTACAAGTTAAATAAGGGGAAAAAAGAGGTATGGACAAGAAGAAATTCGAATAGATAAAGCTTTAAAAACTGGAGGATATTTGCTGTATTGTAAATACAATGGTATCTACCGTAGATACTCATTTCACAAGTAAGTTTGTATAATAGTCAGCATTTTTGTTAAATTGCTAAAGATGATATGATGTACATGTATGTACTGGAGAAAACTAGCTACTACTGCAGTAATTTCATGTAGATTGAAAGAATGTAATGAACAAAATCTTTGTCTGCATTAAATGAAATAGTACATACAAGTTTATCTCCTAATGAAACTGTTTAAGTCATTTCACCTTTACATCAGTTTCACCCGTCCATTTTGTAATTTTACATGCGAACTCATCAGATGACACAACTAGTGATTCTAAGTATACTTTTTAATCTTTAGGTTACAGAATGCGGCATCACGAGGCTCGTAGAGTCTGCGTATAAACAGTAGGCAAATAGTAAAAGTAAACATGTGTCTAGTTATTGAGAAAATGTGTCTCATGGACATGTATATTTGGGATACAAGTACTAAATTGGCTGGCCTGGCAGCAGTTGCATAGTGAATATCGTTGTGTATGTTTCATTCTTCTTTTAATTTCTTCTATTTCTCCACCAGCTTCTTATTTTCTGTCCTACACTTTTTCTCTTCTTTTCTTCCTCCTTTTCTTCTTTTCTCTTCTTTCTGCTTCTCCTCCTCTTCTTTCTTCCTCTTCTCATTTTCTTCTTCTTTTTCAATTTTTTCATTCCATTCTCTCATCCTTATCCTTTCCTCTTCATCCTCCTTCTCCTCCTTTATTTCTTTTAACAGATCACTGATGATGTCCTTTAGTTTTCTTAAATTGTTGATCTCCATCTTCACTCGATGGGGACTATAAGAATAGTGATCCTCGTTTAGTTTAACCAACATTTGCTCCATCATACCCAAATTGTCCAGGACGTCTTGCAATTTTTTCATTTTATCAAGGTGGTTCGAAGCCATCTTCTTTTTATTCTTTGTAGAATGGTGTGAACGACGAATACTGTGGGTTCTTATAGTTAAAGCGCGGACGTGATGGAAAACATCCCCCTAAAGCCCAAAAATTATATTACCTAGATCATCACTTAAAACGCGCGGACGTGAAGGAAAACATCCCCTACTTTTCTCATCTCATATCATCTACTATCCACATACGTGAAGCAGCAATAAACAAACCCAAAATCTAGTATTCACACACGCAAGGCAATAAAATGAAACCCAAATCTACTATTCACATAAACCAACTTAAGCACTTACAAAACCCAATAATCTACTATCCACACAAACGTACTTGAGCGATTACAATCACAAACACATACAATCACACCAGAAAAGAGTGAGTGTTTATATTCACACTACTCTACATACACACATTGGGAAATCGATTGTTATTTCTTTTCTAAAGGTTTGGGTAGCCCTGAAAAGGGCTGTTTGTTTTGAACTCCAGGGCACCTGGTTAATGGTTGCACCTTCCAGGCCTGGCACCACACACACATCTCCTACTCCAATCTCCTTTCACTCTTTTTTGGGGGAGAGCAGAGGCGGAATGAGTGGCTTCAGAATCCCAATCTTCTGTCTCTGGGATTCTGAAATTTCCTTCTTTTGTCTGTGTTACAGCCATTCCTCTCTCCTTTCCCTCCTCTTCTTTTTTTCTTCTCTCCACCTCTTCTTTCTTTCTTCTCTCCTACTCTTTCATCCTTCCCTCTTCGACGATGGCCTTCGCAGCCAGTTCATTTAGTATGAGCCTGGCATATTCCAGGTGCACATGAAGTTCCAACAGTTTCGCTAGCCATCTGCTCATTCTCTAGTGTTGATCAATCAACAGGGGTAGCTAGACTGCCGAGCGATTTTCAATTTATAGTTAAAGCGCGGACGTGAAGGAAAACATCCCCTAAGACAAAAGTTATATTACCTAGATCATGACCAAAAAACGCGCGGACCTAAAAGAAACACTCACTCACTTTTTTTACTATCCATTACTAATTTAAAAAATTTTATTAGTCACTTCAGTATACTATCCACATACGCAAAGCAATCAAATCAAACCCCAAATCTACTCTCCACGCACGTCAAACAGCAAAAAACATTATTATTATCTACTATCCACACAAACACATACACTCACACCACAAAAGAGTCAGTGTTTATATTCACACTACTCTACATACATACATTGGCAGATCTATTGTTATTTCTTTTCTAGAGTATTGGGTAGCTCTGAAAAGGGCTGTTTTTTGTGTGCGAAGTTGAAGCTAGGGCGATCTTTTAGTTTCTAAGAATGCGACGTCCTCTGACGATAGACTTTCTGACGATAGGTCTGCTTCTTCGGAAAAAGAAGAAGAACTCTTTGGTGTCGATACGACAGTCGACAAAGGCTTTGTCAGGTTCAGGTTGCTGCTGCTGCTGTTGTTGTTGCTGTTGCTGCTCTCTCTGCTGTTTCTGAAGTCTGTACTTCTCTGTCCATTCTTCTTTCTCCCTGTTAATTTCATCTCTGAAGAGCTCTTCTATCAGGTCTTCAGTGAATTGTAACATTCTCACATTCTCTGTCTCTTCAGGCTTCGGTATCAGACTGTGTCTGACCCTATGCAAATTCACGTAGGCTTCGTTTAGCTTAGCTAGTTTGGAGCACATCTTCGTAGGAGGATGAGTCGACAATGGATGGTTAGACGGGAAACTTCCCCGGTTTTTAAAGTCAAAGCGCGGACGTGAAGGAAAACATCCCTACACGGTTTTCGAGTCGGACCGTTCAATGAGTGTCATGAGAGGGATAGTAAGAAGTCAAAGAACATGAATCAAGATTCATATAGCCAAACAAACCACAAAGACATTTGTTTTCAAAACACATTTTTTTATTTAAAATCACTTAACACTAACAAACAACTCTAACATTTTTAACAATAATCCAACAATATAACATCAAACAATTTTTTCAAATACCAAACTTTTTTTGCAACAAACACTTCATTTTGGACAGGGTTGACAATGTTGTGAATGAAATTGTGATTTCCACTGTTGGAAGTCATTAGGCCATTGATGGACACTACGTTTCCTAGCTTGAGACAAAAGACCAGTATAATGGTCACAAAACCATCGATCTACTTTCACATCGTTTCTTGAAGACGAACGAGGATCAAACTGAGTCACTAAATGTTCTAAAGAATAGCCCCGACTGCGATGATGCAGAAAATACACACAATATTGTCCACACACCAAGGAATCTGTACCTTGTAATTTCACATTATTGAATCGGGTGGTCTGAGCATTTCTTCTCATAAAGTTAATGATATCGTCTTCCAAAGGAGGCAATCCATACGAATCGAAATATTCCATATATCCTTCTTGAGGAAAGTAAACGGCTACCCAGTGGATTCCTGGGAGATGACTGTCGTCCGTGTTGATCACATAAGCTTGATGGTCTTGAGGTTTGCGATGAGGGAGTTCATCTTTAGCACAGACGACAGGATTCCAAGAAGCAGTGTACGAACTGTGGTTCAAAAGATAACAAAGTTCCCAGGTATCCATGTTTTATTTCTTCTTCTTCAGAGGTAATAATAAGTGATCAATTCGATCCTGACTTTTTGCTTGAAAATGTCTGACAAGTAAAAGGCGTTTAGCTTCGTCTCCCCACTCTGATTCAGGACAGCTTCAATACGATGAATCTCTTGAGTGGTTAATGGTGGACAAGAATGTTCACGCAAGTCTTTATACCACTGATGCAACACGACTTCGTCCGAGATGAGACTCCAAGCTTCGTCCAGATACTCGTCCAATTTTTCTTCTTGACTCAGCATCAGGCATTTATCGTGTTGAATTTGACTGGGATGATCGTTTTGACATCCATAGCAATCGTTTTTGATGAATTCGGTAATTTTTTCGACCAAGTGTTTGGCAAAACAGGAGACTAAATGGGCTTCTTGTTCTGGCCATCTTGACTTCATCATGATAACTTCTTCTTTCATAGTCTCCTTACATTCCATGTCCAAAGTTTCTCCACTAGGTAAAGAGGGATAACAGTCTTCCATGGTTTCTAATAGTCTAGAATGACCTCTCTCAAACTGTTGATTTCTATCGTATTATCGAATTCTGCATACAGAATGACGTTCACCGTTTCATCAGGGATTCGGTCTTTAAACTGAATTTCTACACGAATCTGGCCGGATTTTATAGGGTGGAAATGTCCTTCGTCGCTGCCTTGGTCTGGAGTGAAATCGAAAGCCCACAAAGCATAGTCTCCTGCATAATCGTCGTACGTAATACCGTGACTGGTGTTAGTTCCTAACTGTCCGGTGGCTTCGTACAGAGACAAGTACGACCTCAAGTAATTCTTCTTGGCACTAAAGTCAGGTTCAAAGGGTCGGGTACACAAGGTCTTGCCGTCGCCACTGACTTCGATCTTGGACACGCCAAAGTGTTGAAAGTTGAAAGGATTTTTATCGACAGCTCCGTTGAAGGCTGTATTCTCGACCATACCAAGGATTAAACGTTTGGGTAGCTGTCCTTGGAACAGATGATCTTCGAACATGGATCGCTGTCCAGCGGGAATGGCGAAGGTTTTCACTTCCACGCGTCGGATCGGATACTTAGCGGTCGTTCTGCTCAACGTCTGACTGACGTCGTTACCCACTTTAGGTAACACTTCCATGCGTCGTACGTAAAGTCGGGCTTCTTGGATGACAGTTTTTTAATCGTTAACATTAGACAACAGATGGAAAGCGGCACTGCTGCGATTCAGTCTCAAGCGGACATTCACTCCGTTCAGCAAATACTTTTCTTGTAACCACATGTCCAAATGTAAACGATCCATCAGTTCTAAACTCTGACTTAGTGCAATTTTCTTTCTTCGTTCTATAAATCCCGATAAATTTTGAGCATCCCCATCAATTGTTGTGCTGTCGAACTTTACACCTAATGCGTCAGGCTTCCATACCACGCAAGCATCCAGATGAGTGTTTTTGGCTTCTTTTCCGTACGTCAAGAGATTTTCCAGGTGCGCTCGGTAAGGGTAAGTATCCATGCTGCTGCTGACCAGTTTGTTATTCAAATACAAGCCCACTCCACTGAACAAGGAATGCATGAAATTGTTGACGGGAGCTACTCTGGATGTATTAATGAGAGCGTCACCGTCCACTTCGGTTACTTTGACTTTCAAGTGCAGGTAACTGCTATTCAGATCGATGTAATCTTTGGGCTGTCCTTTGATTTCAACCTCGATGGGAGCGGAATCCGTCAAAGAGGAGACGGGATGAAATTCCATCCATTGGGATTCTTGCATGGTCATCATGGTGGGGGGCATGGCAAACAGATCCAGTTCCGACTTGGAACAAGCGCAAGATTCTCGGTGCATCATTTTTTCTGTGTCTCAATAATCAAAAACGTCTAAGTCTCGAACGGTTCTTCTTTTCTTTGCCTTTCTAGCTTTAGACGTGTGAAGTCTGGTGAAAGGGTGTTTTCTTCGTCGTCTCTTTCTACCTTGTCCTTGCTGAATGCCTGACTAGGTAGCGTGTAGAGCATTTATAGGTGTGTCTCGTCGACCCAAAAGGTCTTTATCCGTTTGCAACAAGACATTTTTCCTGCCCTTAAGAAAGCTTCTTTGGGGCTTTGTTTGTCGATGATGACATTTTGGAGAAATTCTTTGCCTTGCGTCAGTGCCGCATCTTTCAAGGCGTGCAATCCGCGTGTCACCATCGGTTTCAACACCGGGGCCACCGAACGAAAAGCCGATTTTAACATGTCTCCTAAACCGTGTCCTCGCTGTCGAGCAACCCCTCGGTATACTGGACACATGACTTACAAGTCGTGAGAGAACCGTTTTCGAAAATGGAGTTTCGCCGTGACTTTTCCTTTGGTGAATGGAATATTTTGTCCCAGATCTTCTTTTACAGCAATGTTGACCGTGTCCAAATACGACTTGCTGACAGGCAAAAAAATGAGGATGTACAAATTCGTGGTGAACGTGGTAAGTGTTTCCACCTTCCTCGTCAGCGGCCGTGGCAGAATCCACTTTGAAAGGAATGACACGCAGTAACGGCACAGAGGTGTGTCCCACCACGTTGTACTCCACCACATCGGAGTACACAAAGATCAAATTCAGTCCTTGGATCAGTTCTACCGGGAAACGAAATAACTTGCTAAAAGACTCGTTGTCGGAAATGACTGGTAATTCGTTTTTCTTGATCATGGCCATTCTCATGTCCGTGTCCCCGCCCAACATGTCAAACATTTCAGGACAAAATATAATAGACATGATTTTACCTCCCTCAGGAAATTTCATCAGGAAGCGACGAGCTGCTTTGTGGTATTCCAGGGTAACACTTTTTTTGACACTCTCCAAAGCTTTAAGAAACACGACATTAAACCTGGAAGCTATGGTGCTGACCAAATGTTGACCACTAAAATAATAGCCTGGGGAAATGAACAACTGATAGGTGGTCGACTTTTGACTTTTTGTGCTAGGGATTTTTATGGTATATTTGCCATAGGTATCCAAGTACTGTTGCATTTGCTCGTCATGAACGTCGACCGTAAAAATATTTTGATTGGGAAGGACATTGAGGACTTGGTTCTGGTGAATGATTTCTACCAAAGGCACTTCCCAATGAGCTTCGTGATCTAATGGGATGGCCTGAGGTAATTTGGCCGTGTAACAGCACAATGTGTTCTTGGGAAACACCTCCATGGAACTGTCACTGGGTAAGGTTAAGTAAAACTGGTTTTGGTGACTCATAATTCCAGAGTTCTGTGGCTGTCCGAGGGGTTACTGGACGTCAGAGGCGTGTCTCCGCCCAAAATGGGGTTGTTGTTGTTGTTGTCGTTGTTGTTGGAGTGGTGACTGGCACTGGCACTGGACACAAGGTTCCCGTTGTTCCCGTTCGAGGAGAATTTCAGGGAGGGATTCGGAAGCAGGTAACCGATGCAACTGCTCAATAAAATGGTGCACAATTGTTTGTCTCCTTGTTGCGTACCCAAATTGGCAATGGCTGCCTCGATGACACAATACGCCACGAAGATTTGGCAGAAAAAGACGATTTGCATTTTAGGCACACGTTCTCCACACCACACCCACAAAGGTGGTTTTTGTAAATCTTGCAGAGAAGAACTAGGTGAAGGAGTGGTCGACGTAGCTGCGTCTGTGCGAAAGGGCATGATGGTCACTTCTTTTTATAGTCGATGACTTGCGAAGCGTCGATCCAAGAATCAAAACTGGGTGGATATCCTTTCCAACGTACTTTCACTTCTTTGACACGTCGTTTGCCCACTTTACGGGATCTGCGTTCGAGAATGCTTTCGATGTCGTACACGTCGTCTTCTTTTTTGGTGACACGTTGTAACTCGGGTAAGTAAAACGTTCCTTTTAGCGCTTCTCCGTTAATGTCTTCCAATTTATAGACGGCAGGATGACGGCAATGCACTCGTCCAGTGACACGAAACGATTCGGTCGTCCAGTTAGGCAAGTAACCTTTGTCGAAAGTGCGTTTGGTTTTGCCAAAGCGTACCCAATTTCATACGGCCAACACTCCGCTTTTCTTGGGGACAGCCCTCGTCGGGGACGTACCAAACAGGCGCTCAAACACCAGTACTTCGTTCTCGGGAGTCACCTCTTGCGGGGCACGTCCAATGCTTCGATGGTAAGATTGGTTGTACGCTTGCGCCAGGTGCGGTAAGATGTCGATGTACTTCAGAGTGTGGTGATGCGTAAAATATTTCCACATGCGTTCTTTCAAAGTGCGTTGAAAACGCTCCACGATGCTGGCTTTGGTTTCAGGATTCTCGGTGGTAAAAAAATGAATGTCACGTTTCTTTAATTCTTTTTGGAAAGCTTGGTTCAGAAATTCGGTACCTTTGTCCGTTTGCCATCGAAGAGGGTGACGACCGCTTTGTTTCAACACCCGTTGCAGGGCTTGCACTAACTCGCTGCTCGATTTGGAAGTCAAGGGCACGACCCAGGCAAATTTGGAAAAGACGTCGATGACACAAACAAATATTTGTAGCCGCGATTGTAGCTGGCCAAATGAGAGACATCGGCTAAGTCGGCTTGCAATTGATGATCGATGCCTTCCACTCGGGTGCGACTTCTGGAAAACTTGCGTCGAATGGGTTTGTGTAAAGTGTAGGTAGCTTGTTCTTGTAACCATCGTTGCACATGAGGTAAACGGAGACTTTTCAGTCGAGTTTTGGCAGCACGATACAATTTTTGTACTGCTGCGTAACCTGCAGGATGGGAGGGATCGTAGTAAATGCTGGCTAACACTTTTTCCATTTGTTGGTTTGTGTGTTAATAAGGCACCCACTCTTGGAAGATGCTACTCTTTTTCTCTTGGGGTATTTTCTTGGATTGTAATGCTTTGCGTGTGCGACCGGCAATAGGTGTCGAGGAGGAGGATGCCTGAACAGGGGATATTTTTTCTTGTTTCACTTCTGTCTTCACCTTTTTCTCTTCTGATGAAGAAGGGGTGGTCATCATCTTTTTAATCCATCCAATTCTGGAGGTAGGTGGTGTTGTTAACTTGCATACTTTTTCTGGTGGAGTTTCAAACCCTTCCTCTTCTTCTCCTTTTTCTGTCTTGGTCACGGGTAGTGGTGGTAGTGGGACTGGTGATGGTGCTGGACCTTTCATCAAGGTCTTAAAATCTTTCAGATTGGGAAGAGCTGTTTCGTCTGAGGCTTTCTGGTGAAAGAGTTGCAGTCGTTGCAAGAGTTGACCGTACTTTTGCGATTTTTCTGTTTCGGACAAATCTTGGCGATCCATCAAGGACTGCAATTCGTGTTGTAACTGGGACATCTCAGCCAAATGGGGATTGGGAGGTAAATGCGGGGTGCGTTGTTCTTGCCAACGACGGTATTCCATCCATCGTTTGTAAGGTACTAAAGCTAGTTTTCGTCCTTCCATGGGATGTCAGGGGTCAATTCTGAGATCTTGGGTCTCCAGACGACCTTTTTATCTTGCTCCCACCAGTCCTCCCAACATGGTTCCCAAGACTCCTTTCAGCAATGGGCCTAACAAGAGGGGTAAAATTCCTCCACATTGGACCAACATCTTCTTCTTTTGGCGAAGGGGGATTTTCTTTTGAACCATTTGGCGAAGAACGTGACGATGTTTGCCTAAACATTGTTTCTGGTGTGTGGACAAAGGGATCGTGCCTTTCAAGACGTTCAAACAACATTCGCACACGGTATCGATGACCTCTTTGGAAGCTGGTTGAATGAGTTTTTTTCGTAGGGGTGAAGAAGCTTTGGACAGGACAGATAACATGTCCCCATGTTTCACTAAACGTGGAGGCAGTCCTTTTCTTTTCTTTCCTTGGGGCTGTTTAGAAGATGGTTGTTTTCTGGAGGGTGATATCTTCAGGAGCACCAAAACACTGATACCCTACTTAGTCACATACCTTTTTATACTGGAACGCGTCGCCACTGATTGTCTTTGCGTCGTGTCAACTTCTGGACAGGCATGACACGTCGTGCAGGGGTACGTAACGGACTAAATCGAGCCAGTTCTTGCTTGGACAAATCCAGTAAACTTTGTAGCATGCCCGATCTTTCTTGAACTTTGATTTTGGGAGCAAGTACTTTGTGAGCAGCAACCACTGCCACTAAATTGGAGGGTCCTGCCACTGGGGAAGTTCTTGGGGTCATCAACGGAGAAGTTCTTGGTGTGATCAACGTCTCCAAGTACTCTTCAGTTCTTGGTGTCATCAACGGGGAAGTGGATGAACCTGAGGCTACCGGAGACGCGGTCACCGCCGTTGCAGGTCGTGGTTTGCGAGTGTAAGGTTGCGTCCTGGCCGAAGTGCCTCCCTTGCGACTTGTTTTCTTCTGTGGGTTTTTCTTTTTCTGGGGACGTTTTCTCTGCTTCTTTTTCTGGGGGCTTTTCTTTTTCCGGGGTGGTGTCTGGTAAGAGTGTCGATGCGGGGATCAGCCAGTTGGGTCAAAGCGACTTTGTTTCGATCAAAAAAGCGTTTGGTTTGATGAGTAATCTGAATGATCCCTTGCAGTAATTGACGTGCTGTCACCGTGAACCATCGTAAGACTTCTTTGAGACTAGCTTCTAAGACACGAGCCCGTGTTTGTGGATTTTTTTCTCGACTGATGCCATACAAGGCACGAATCAATTTGACGGGGAGATGTGATTGAAGGGACGTCATGTTGACGTTGTGTGAGACAGAGGAAAAGTGTTTGAGGTTTTTATAGATTTTTTTGTTGAGTGAAGTTAAGTCGAGGACGGAGACGTGTACAGGACAGGCCCTCCGTCTTGGCACCAGTGGTGAAACAAGTGGGTACGAAATCGCAAATCATCGGGGGTCGTAGGTTTCAAATCGACGAGTAAATAAGCGTGTGGAGTTTGAGTGGCATCGTCGTACACCTGAGTCAGCCAAGGCGTTCCTGACTGTTTGGCTAAGACTTGCACTTGCGATTTATCTCGAGGGCTTTTAAACAAGACCACGTAATGTGCATTGAGACTGATGGTGCGATGGGCTTTACTTTGTTGAAACAAAATTTGAGTGATGTAAACGACACTGGCATTACGGTGATGCCCTTTGCGCGTGAACCACAGCTTAATTTCTTCTTCGTCTTCTCCTAACATGTCGTCGAAAATGACCAAATGGGTTTGACGGGAGTCAGAGACGATGCTGTCGTCTTCTTTAGGAATGCCTTCCACAAACACGATGGAATCGCCTTGGCTTTCTCGCAAGAGGCTGTACGCCGATTGCCACTCTTTGTAACACCACACGATGCGTTGAGGTGGTCGATCGATCAAATGATGTTTATGTTCGATCAAACGTTTGACGAATTCGGTTTTGCCTGAACCGCTAGGTCCAGCAATGAGCATGTTAAAGGGATGGCGAAGATACAAAGCCTCCCAACTGGCACGATCTAAGTGTTCGTCGATGACTTTGACAGTGGAGGAAGAGGGAGCAGAGACAGCAGAGGTAGCCATAGTGTCAGGAATGTCACTTGTGACACGAAAACAAACAAGACAAGAGTTTATATACTTTTTTCAGGACACGTTTATTGAATGTTTTAAACATGAACACGAAAGACAAAAATACATAAAAGCCAAATAGTTATGTACAGCAATAAAAAACACATCAAAACGATCAACGTGGAATAAACACAAGTGTCTGTTCAACATGTTTTGGGTAATGTTCTGACCAGTTCTATAGGGGGTAAGGTCACACAAGTGTCCTCCCGAAAGGGTCTTTCAGGCATGTCCACGACAGTCCTGTCCTGGGTGACGGGTTCTTCTTCTTCTGGTACGGTCACTAACACAGGTTGAAAAGTAACGTTTTTTCCTTGAACAACTCTCGTGCATACTGGGCCACTTCTTGGGTCCAAGCCTCAAAACCCCCTTTTTTCCAGGCACGGACATCTGTCCAATGGGGGTCTAAGTCACAAGCTACACACACATCGTCATACACGTCTTCGGTAGCTAAAAGTTGACGAATCTTTTTTTCCCGTAGAGGTTGAGAAGTATCCAGATGAAAACGCAAGGCTTTGAGCAAAAGGAGTCTTTCGTGACCATTTAAGGCCATTGGGGTGATAAGTACTGTTCGTAAAGAGTCCACAAGGAATCGGCTGGTAAACGAAATCCCAGAAAACAAGTCACTAAGACGCACACCACTTGTCGTCCCAAATTGAACGGATACAGTTCTTGTAATAATTGATGGTAATGATCCACGGTTTGAATATGGTCATTGAGTTCCTTCCACGGAATCTGTTCAATCACATGTGTTAAATGTCGTGGCATGGATTCCTGTTTTTATACTCTCTTTGTTTCGGAAGCAATACACGTACTTTCTAGCCAGAGATCTTCGTTCTCCAGTGGGGAATCTAAATCTTGCATACTGTAACCTAAACTTCAGAGTTTGTTTAGAAGTTTCCTCTTCCGCTAAGTAGATTCCACGTAAAATATGTTGGTAATCCTTTAACTCGTCTTCCTCAATGCTTTGCACTAGGTGAATCTCGAAGTAACCAATATTACAAACATTTTGTTCATTCACTAACTCAAAATGTTGAACAAGGTCTGACCAATGAAACAATTTCTGATGAATCAGTTCTTTTATACCATTCAGGTACCAGTGTTTAAAGATCTGGTGACGTAACGGATGCAACTGTTCTTTAAGTTTGACTTGTATTTTGACCAGCTCTCGGTAAATGCTTTCTCTCAACTCCATAGGCAAAGCACGAATGTTCTCTTGTAAAGTATACATGAATAGGTCATACTAAATCCTCTTTCTGACACAAGAAATGTACCGTTTGCACAGGCATGGTTTTAATTCAGTGTCAAATTTAAATCGTTTAATCACTAATTTACACATTACAATTCGTTCAGAAGTTTCCTCTTTCACTAAGTTGACATTGTCTAAAAGATGTTGGTAATTCGTTAACTCTTCCTCTGGGATTCGATGCAGTAAGTTTACAATGTAGTAGATAGAATCATCAATAGCAAACCAATCCTTTCTAAAAACCAGGGGTCGTTGATCAATGTCTGTCCAATGGAATACTTTCAACTCAATCAGTCCTTGTATAGCATTCAGGTACCAGTGGTTCAAACACCGGTGAGGTAACGGATGCAACTGTTCTTTACGTTTCACTTGTATTTTGACCAGCTCTCGGTAAATGCGTTCTCTCATCTCCACAGGGAAAGCACGAATGTTCTCTTGTAAAGTATCCATGAATAGGTCAGTCCGTACAATTCACAATCTTCTCCTAGAGCAAAAGTAATCCACATAGTAAGTAATTTCTGACCACTGCCATTCAGGGTAACGTCCAAGAATGTCACTGAACTGTTTTGATGTAAACGGTCTAGAGTAATATAATAGGACGAATGCACACTTGACCCAGAGAAATCTAACACATTGATTAATTTTTTTTCACTTTCCTCTTGTGAATTTCTCGGCACAAAAGTTCTACAGTCACCCATTGAGATTTCACTCTGGCAAACCCCTGCCAAACTTCCTTGTAAATCTTCTCTTGCAGTTCTTTAGGTAATGATTCAATATCGTTTTTGAAATGAAGTTTAAATACTGGTCTCGGTGATGTCCAACATTTGACTCCTAACCAATTTGGTTTCTTCTTCAACGACATGGTAAGTTACTTCAATGTCTCGGTCCCACTAAGGGTAAGTAATGACAATTCGGTGACCAACGAGCATATTCTAGGTAGGCCGAATCTTCTGGTTCCCAGTGGTGAAGTGACACACCGCAACTGAAGCACTTGACTTTATCCCCTTCGCCCAAGTAGAAAAATCCGGCTCTGGCTAATTCTTCGGGGGTCGGTCCTCCCAGATACTTAGGCCATTTTCCTTTGAACGATTGAAGACGATTTTCAAAGTCGCAGTATTCCGACAAACGCACAGGAAACGAATATTCGTCTTTCACAGGTTCGTTTCGATGAGGGTTGGGTGACATGGACAGGAGTTTGCTCAGGGCTGGATGACATCCGTAGGGGGGTAGACGTGAAGGTGGACATTCACCTTTAAAACGAAACCCAGTAAAGTGTCCAAGAGGACGAGCGGCATCGCTTTCGCATCCCTCAGGTTTGACACGCACAGCATCACTTTCCGTGATAGGAGTAGTGAGAACAAAGTTCCCATGATGCTTTACGGCATCGCTAAGGTCACAGCGTACAGCATCGTTCCATCGCAAGGCTCACAATCGCATTCCACTTCAGAAGCCCCAAACTTGAATTGTGCTTTTCTGAACTTGTTTTGTGTTTCTCTGAAAGTATTCATCTTGTTCGCTTGGTCTTGGTAGTCACAATGAACTATCGATCTTGCCTAGAGTTCCTTTTTATATACAGACCAATACTGACGTGTCCATACGGGAAGGTGAAATGATTGGGAAGTCGCACTCGCTTCTGGTACACGATTTGATAGACTTTTTCCAAGGTCGACTGACGATGTGGTGAGTGGGTAAACGTACAATCTTGTTGGGTTGATAGGTGATCACTTTAAAGTGTTCATCTTCTCTAGACTGCAAGGCTTCTTTCAATACGTCAAAGTTCACAACTCGACTGGTACGATAATTCAGAGTCAATCCTTTCACTTACACTTCGTGTGCACTTCTCCTTGTTTGTCCCGGTATTCGTAGCCGTAATGTTTTGGACCACCACTGACGAAACTTAGAATCTTGTCGTCGGGGTGCTCGTCTGTCCAGGCTCCTAAACGGTCTCCTTCGATGTCAGGGTGCTGGTGACTCGGGTGATGGATGTAAATGCAACTGTCCGTGTCAAAATACAGGACGCGTTCCCCTAACAGTTCTAAAGCTTCGTACAATTTTAAGCGAGCATGAGCTGTCACGTAAGCCGCAATGATGACATTTCCAAAGGGGTCGTCTTGTACAAGGTCCAGATCTTCTTCGTAATTGACCAAGATCAAATTCTCGCGAACGACGTCCACGTGTTTCATGAATTTGGTTTTCTCGTGAATCGTCTGGAAGTAGCGGGAAGGTTCGGTCAAATATTCCGTCTTGGGTAAACACGGTCGTTGTGCCATTTTACCCCACAAGCAATTTAACATCACTTTGGCAAACGATCGCCTGCCTTCGTTTTTCTCGATGTGATCTAAAGTGATGCCTTCTTGTGCCCAGTATTTCTCTTTGAATGTCTTTTGGTCTTCGGGAGTGTGACACCAGGAAGGATAGCCACTGGCTTCTTGCTTCAGTTTCAAAAAGGCATCCACGTAGTCTGCGAAAATGCCTTTCTGCGTGGGGTCACCCTTGTGGTATTGTTCTGTCTTGGGAAAGTGGCAAATTTCGTACACTTCTAACAGTTTGTATCCCATGTCCAGAGCTTTGAACAATTCTACGCTGACCCACGTCCCTGTCAAGGCCCGTTCTTCCTGGGTGTGATGACAAGGTTGATCTTGGTTGCACGTTTCCGCACAAGTACGGCACAAAGGAAACATCAGTTTGCCTTGGCAATGGTAAGGTAAGACGGGATGGTATAAGTCCGTGGGAGGCAAAACTTTGCACTTGATCAAGCCTTCGTATTGTCGAATGTTTTTCAGGTCGATGTGTTCGGTTAACAATTGTGGGTGCCCTGCAGGAAAGCGACAATATTTGCATACGTAGGGATACAGAGAACACACGTCCAAGTATTTGATTTCTTCTCCTTTCTCTTCGTCGGCTTGGTACAGCAAACAGGTGGCATTGGTCCTTCCTCCGTACAAACTATCCCTCGGGTTCAGGGGGTCCATGAACTGGTAGCTTTCCACGAGGCATTTAAATTCGTGATCGGTTTTCAAACGGTGATCGTATTCGTGTTCCCACATTTCCACCACTTGGTATCCTTCCTGTTCTAACTTTAGGCGTCGCTGACAAGTGATCTGGTACAGGTCTTCCATGGTTCGTTGTAAAAACTGATTTTTAGTGCCACGGTCAGGGTAACAGACGGGACATCCGTGAAATAAGCAACCGTTAAACTCGTACACGATCTTGGGGTTTTCTAAGTCGCAGGAAATCGACCGAATGAGTTTCGATGGTCTTTTCACCCCCTCCGTTGCGGACATGCTGAATCCATTTGTCTTCTTTATCGCAGAAGTAATGTAACCAGCGTAGGGCTTTGACCGAGTATTGACGTTTGACATTGTTGGTTGTTTGAGGACTGATGACAGCCACGGTGTTTTCAGGCATGAATCGTTGCCGGTACACTAAGGAACACGTTTTGGCAATGGTGCAAGCTTCTTTCAAAGGATCGACCCCTCCGTGTTCCATGAACAGTTCTCGAAATTTTCCACAGCATCGCCGTAAAATGTCCACGTCGGAACGACAATACTTATCATTTCTTCTTGAAAGTCGAATGTTTAGGAGGCATGGACCTGGTACCAAGCGTAGAAATCTTCTCGTTGTTCGGTACGCATGTTGTCGGGGTCGTAATAGTGAGCCTCAGGCAAATGGGGTAGAACGGCATGTTGATTGGCTTCGGTATTGAAAAAGTGTGGAAAGTACCCTTTACCCATTTCTGTCATTCCAAACGTTTTAGGCATTCGACTCAAAGGCATGGCCAAGTAACTCATCGAATCTTTAAACTGCACTTGTCCCACTTGCATGAAAATGATTTTGGCTCCGTTCAAAGTGACTTTAGGAGGCTCAATGCCTTGTTCCGTATAGTATCTGAGAAGAAACTGTCCATTGTATCCGAAGAAATTGTGAGCCATCACCGTGGCATGACGATGATAATCTCCGTAACGTTCGATGTCCTCTTGGCTCCACGTCTTGTCGATGGAGTCTAAGACCCATTGTGCGAAGTCGGCTAGCGTGTTCGGTCCCGAAAGATTTTTTCACGCCCTCCAGGAATCTTACTGCAGTGAGGGCAATGACTGAAAATAGGTTCTTGAATGCACTTTTCGCACGCTCGATGAGCACGCAGAAATTAGGAATGTGAATGCCGGTCTCTTGCATGCATTCGAAATCGAAAAAGATTGAAATTGCCTTTCTTCTTGTGTCCATCCTCTTTCTCTGGTTGGGGTTGGTATTTTTGCACGTAGCATTGGTGTTCCAAGTCCACGATGTGATGACAAATGTGACATTTTTTTCTTTCCTCGACATACGTGTGCCTTGACAGTGTTGGTACATATGCCTTGTCCACACGTAGGGCACAATCTCAGCAGTTGACAAGCACATTTCTTCTGTGAACCTTGCGTCTTCAAATGTTGTTGGTAACAGGCAGGGCTGACAAACGTGCGCAGACAAGTTGAACAATGCACTGGTTCTTGTCCTACGCTCAGACAGGGTGGAGAGGCCAAACATCCCGAGCATTTCGATCCACAATGTTTGTGTTGCTCTCGATTATTATAACCATAGTCACATTTCTCACAGTAATAACCGTATCTCAGGAATGCGGTAATACTGGTAATGGTATCGAAATGGTCATCGTGATGATAGAGGTGAATGTATTTTCCATCTTTAAAGTCTTGGCCTCGAAACAACAGAGGCCCACGCACTTCTTGAGGGTGCACTTTCAAGGTGTAGCGTGGAGCTAGGACATCTTGCAATGTGTGCATCTCAGGAATGCCACAGGGTGTGTCTTTGGACAGGCCAGCTTGTTGCAACAGGAGTTCTGCTTCACTTCGTTGTTTGGCTCGGTCCGATTGTCGAATGTTCTCCCAGTCTCTTTTCCATTCTACCGTGTTGTTCTTGTTGGTATAGGTTCGTCCCACCATATTAGCCCGGGCTAAACACATCTGGTCTTGAGAATTGTGAATTTGGACGAGGCTACGCTTAATGCTGCGAAGGTCGTTCACCAATAACATCTTTTTGCGTCCAGTCCCTTGAGGAGGAGACACGTGGGTCATAAACAGTGTGGCTTTTCCGTCGGTGATGTCAAACTGGTCATTGGATTGTTGTACGTGTTGAATATTGTCCATGACTTTGGAAGGGGTCAATTATGCAGGGCTACTAAACTCGATCCAAACAGGGGATTTCAAGCCGTCGTGTTGTATAGAAAGTCTCAAGCGATCGTCTTCTTTGGCTTGACATTGTCGCTTGAGTGTGGTGAGTAAAGAATCCCACATCTCGGTGATGAACCCTTCTGCTTTCTCTAACGGTACGTCGGACGTGAAATTTTTAAACTTCACCGTGTAGGTGTAAGCCGTGGTTCTAAATTTTCTAGAGGAGCGCTTTTCTGTCTCTCGAATGTGATAGTACTTTTCAGGTTTGACTAAGGGTGGTAAACTTTGTTTAGAGTAAGACTCTCTGGGTATGAATTCTGGTTCACTCATGTCCTCTTCAAAATCACTGGCATGAATTTGTGCCAAGACTTCAGCTCACGTTTCTGCCTCTTACTTTCTTCTTCTATCTTCTTGAATGAATTGAATCGTTTCATCTTGACTGGAAGAAGTCAAATGACTAAAATTTAAACACCATGGGTTACTTTATAGTCATGGCAGACCAGCGTATATAAAGGGTATGTGTCTTGTCCTTTCACTATTCATTTCACTCTCAAACCGAGCACAACGATGGAAGAGACTACACAAATCGAACATTTCATCAGAGCGTTGCGAGGGGTCATTAGAAATTTTTTTTCAGACCAGTCGTCGGACTAATCACCTTCCTTTCGAGATAAAAGTCAAGATACTTGCTATATCTGTCAGAAGAAAGGGCATTGGTCTTCAGAGTGTCCAGACCGTCAAAAAAGAAAAAAAGGGGCTAGAAAAGACAACAGTCAAGATACCTGTTATTATTGTCAAGGAAAAGGACATTGGTCTCCAGATTGCCCGAAAAAGAAAGAAGAGGAGTCAGAAGAAGAGAGGGATTCTTCAGAGGAAGAAAGCAGACAGGTGAAGAAAAAGAAGCAGGAAAAGAAAAGAAGAAGGGAAGAAAGTGAGGAGGAAGAGGAGGAAAAGACTATGACGGTGAAGAAATTGAAAAAAACAGAGAGACTAAACAATGAGACAGAAGAAGTGTATGAACTTTTTAAAGTGTTATGTTGTAAATTGAATTGTAAAATTTGGACTAGAATAGAAAGTCTATAAAACGTAAGTGTCTTTGGGTTTTGATTTTAAAATAAGAACCTACACTCACGCACACTCATACACAGACACGTACTATTGGGTACAATGTTTTTTTTTTTGAGTTCTTGGCAATTGAAAGTCTCTTTTCGAGAGACATGGGTAGCCCTGAAAAGGGCCTTTTTTCTTGGTGTAGGGCTGAGTTTAAGCAATCAACTTTAACTGTCTTAAGCCTTTGCCACGGCCAAGGCCTACTTCTGGACTGCGTACTGTTGATGATGATGATGATTTGGTTGAAATCACTAAGGGTGGCACGGTAGGCTTAGTCACAGGGTTGGAGTGTTTAGCTTAGGAAGGTCGTATTCTCTTCGGTCGTGATAAAGAAGTCTGATACATTTGTTTCAGACTTCTTAACTCCGCTAAAATGTCTAACAGTACCGTGACCGTTTGATTTTCACACCCTTGTTTCCTTGCTACTGCTACTTCTTCTTGCTGTTTTTTTCTTACCTCTTCTTCTTGCTGCTGTTGCTGTAGGAGAAAAGCTTGTTCCGCTTCCTTTTGCTGTTGTATAAATTTCTCCAATTCTTCTTTCTGTCTCTGTCTAAAATTCTCCACGTGCGGTAATGAAGGAGAAGGTGGCGAAAGTTCCGGAACAAATTCTTGCGAGGTAAGAAAATCCACAAAATCCCAATTCACCTCTTTTGAAAGTAAGTCCGGGTTCCCTTGGGCGGTCTCCACTGCTGGTGCACCCCAATTTATCGTTTTCTGAGTTTCCGTCATGTTGAAAAAACTGTCGCATGGATTGACTGCACACAGGCGATAGCGAATCTAAATAGACCACGTGACGTCACAGACTGCTCTCTTCCGATTGGACGTGGGCTAACTGAATTTTGTAACGCGTGTTTGGATTGGTCAATGAACTCAATCCGTTTCAATCCTTCCTCTTCCTATAAATAAGCGCAGTTCACTGCATTCATTCACCTGTTCTCGGCGCCTCAACATGTGGACCGACGTTCAATCTTCAACACTTGTGTCAACGATGATGTTCAGGACGGACGTACCAATGTATGTCCGATCCAAGTGGACAGTTGTCCATAGGAGCGACACCAGCCTATGGATACGTAGGATTTACGTGGAGAGGCAAGGATGCCTCAAATGAGTGCTAGTTTATGGACCTACAGTGAGACGAAGTTTAAGGCGAAGAAGATGTCGCAGATGCCCTTTATGTTAAGGGCATATTAACATGAACCCAAAGGCCCTTTTCAGGGCCACCCACATTTCTTGAAAAGTGATAGACTTTCAATTGCCTACCCCTTTTTATTATTTTTATTTTTTAAAAAAAATAGAGACCCCTCCCTGTTTCAATTTTACATAGACCCTATACAGTCCCAGGGTTTTTGTCCATGTTAATTCCCATAGACCCTATAGTATCCCAGGGTTTTTGTCTATGTTAAATTTACATAGACCCTATAGTGTCCCAGGGGTGTTTTTAATGGTAAGTCCCATAGACCCTATAGTATCCCTATTCACTACTCACGTATTTGCTGACCTTGTCTGTAAATACGGTGATAGTGCACAGTGCTGTGGGGTGTGAATCAATGATAGTCACACAGACAAGAGTGGAAAATTATAAATACACGTAGTGCGTATTGTATTACTGATAATATGATATATTTGTTCAAGGATAATTGGCTTACCCAAGGAAATGTGTTTTTTTATTACTAGAACTAGAATACTGAAGTGTACACGCCATACCCATGCTGCGAGCGGCCATTCATTCTTCTAATACACGTCAAATAATAAATTAAAACACAAAAAGGTAATGAAATCTTACGGCAATTCGCGGAATATTCTGACATTTTTGGGGATACATGTTGATTTTATATTCATTTTGGGGGTGTTGTATTTGACATAAAATGAGTCTAATAGATTGAGATAATAAATTGGAAACATTGTTTATCAAGTTACTTATGTCGGAGGCTTCCAAATGAATATCTGGTCAGCTTTAATCACGAACTTACCTACTAAAATACAACTAACCCTTAAATTGTTGCTGGGGATTACATATTTTTTGACACATATAATTTTGTTTTGACAGGACCCGGATGAGCAAGTCCATCTTTACAGACTAAACATCATGATTGTACCTTCATGTTCTGTGACTGTGCAGGTCTGGAAATTAATATTCCATGTAATAATATGACATTGATACATAACATGCCTTTAAATTCTTACACATTGCGCGAGACAGACCATTCTATATAGAAATCACACTAACACGTACATCCTGATTTTCTCACACATTCTTAAGCAAAATGTCGGTTGTGTATTTAACATTTGTGGTTCCTAAAAGTAGACTGACCGTGACTTAACGTCTGCTTTGAATCGGATTATCTTCTATTTTCACTTTTAAAAATAGAATCAGATTTTATTTTTGATAGCGAAAGTAGAGACCAACCAGATTCCCAAGTAAACGTTGGTGTCGCAAAAGTGTATATATACACCGTCATTCTTAAACAATGAGATCCGCGAACATTCGAGCTCGTCCGTTAAGAAAACGAATAAACAAATAAAACAACAACAAACTGATTACAACAAAAAATATCCAAAGTTCTCGGGAGCTGCTGATTACAAGTCAGAATTGGACAGTAAATGGATGGGACAATATCTTGTCGAGCCATCACAATGACTTAATTAGTTCTACTGAATGGCATGCGTATAAAATGTCATCAAGGTGAGGCTGATGTCAATGGCATTTTCCGTCTAAAGCGCACTGTAACACATTTCTCAGCATGAGAGCGGAACCGATGCTCAGTATTGTTTCAGGAAATGAACTTCTTACTTGCAAACGTTTTAATAACTTTCAATCCATTGTCAGTTATACAAATCCAAAGAAACAGTTTCAGACAGTTACAAACAATTTTATAAACACAGTAAAATGTATGTAAAATATAAAAGGTTTAATAATCTTACTTTGCTTAGTTATATAAAATATGTTTTTCAATCCACATAATAAGTATAACTCTGCTTTTGGTTCGATTCATCACGTGACCCATGCTGCATCGGCTTGAAAATAATGGTAATATCTTGCAAGTTAAGACGAAGAGGTTCTTGCCGGTCTACATTGATTCATCTATATATCCAACGAAGGCATTTGCATCCGACGATGAACTTCTTATGCATTCAGAATTTGTCGGTTTTGATGCAAGTCTTGCTGCATCATTTCACCCAGTGCAGCACTTTGTGTTCAGAAAATTTCCCCTATGTTCACAATTTATCACCACGAGAAATGGACCAATTTGAGGAGGAATTTAAAGATTACATAGTTATTCGACAATCTCTCCCAAGAGAAAGGTCTAACAAGGTCAATTTGAGTACAACACAGAGCACTGCTAAACGTTTCGCAAATAACCGGTGCAAGTAAATGTGTGATGTGAGTCATGCCAGTCATGTTTTCAGATGAAACGTGGTTTAACCATTTAGTTTTGGAAGATACTGTTTTTGCATATGCTTTTCAACATATTAAATCTAAAAAGCATAATGAATATTGTTGTTACACAGGTGTTTTCAACATATTTACCGTAAAGTTTTGGTTCAGTGGCAACACATTATATTAGATGATGTTATTGTTAAAAAAAAGCGAGGAGTAGTATTTAATCAATTTCTGACGTAACTATAATATATTGGATTGGGTGGGTGTGTCTCCCCACCTTCCAACCCCAAGTCCCCCATCACAGTCCTGACACTTAAGCAACCTTGACAGATCTAATATAGATGTGTTAAGTGAAACGTCATACATTTTTGTCTTTATATAATAAAGACGTCTGTTCAAATCAACAAAAATTCACGTGCAAACAAAACTTAAAATAAGGTGATGCTTACTTTTCAAACTTCCTAATCGCGTTAGATGAACACAAAATGCCCTGGCTTATACTAAAATTATACCTGATAACCCATTTCCATGTCTGTCGAAGCCAATAAGAACACAATAACCTACCTAGGTAATGATCGATTCGTCCTCTGTGCTGTGGCTATTTTAGTATGGTCGCACCACTTGTGTACGTCAGTCAAATTATTTGCCTCACTGCTTACCACAGTATCGTCAGCTGTGGACCGGGACGAATGTCTGAGCTATAAACATTGAATATTTAACAGTACAACTCTAGAACATTGAATTATATTACAACCACATTTTCACAGATGCGGACGTGGGGTAAGGGGAAGTTGTCGACATCGACAACTTACACTTAGCCATCGATGTTATTTTATCCCAATTAATTATCATTATTATGTTTCCACCACACTTTCGACTATGATATAAATACTATATGAAATAGATCGTGCAATTTTCAGCAATCGGAAGCTCAGAACTTCACTGACGGTTACCGCGTAATCTTCAAACTGCTCGCCAAGTGGCGCTCCCTCTTTCCTCGAAATACCACTGTCACCACAAGCTGATTTCTGCAATTTACTTTTAGAAACGTCTGCTCTTATTTTCCCTTTTTGTTTTCAAAGTAAAAGTCACAGTACAATGTAATCATTTCAAGTCTTGAGTCAGCTAATCTATCACCTTTTCTTAATGTGAAATCTTGTTTCGTTAAAATTCAAAGCGAAAATGACTGCAATAACAATTCAAAATGAGACCGACCTTGGGTGAAACTGTTCGTCCATGCAGTAGTTTTGTTTAGAACGTCGTGCGGAAAGCATTATAATGTAAGCATTCGGGGAGTTCAGAGTGGCATTTTCAGAATAAAGGACTCAAACTGTCGAATGAAAAAAAAAAAAACTTATATGACTCACGGTGTATAAAAACAAAACCAAACAAGCGAACAAAACACGGAATTAAAAATAGCACAAGGAATGAACGTGAAAAGACACTCTGTACTCGGTAGTCAGTACCTAAAGACATCTGAAACACGAAACTGCAAACAGAATTTGTCATAAGAATCTGTTTAACTCAGCATGAAATCGGCGCGCAGACAGCAAGGCTTAACTTTGCACAATTAATTTAGTAACTTTCCGTATCGTCAGCAGAAAGCCAGGTGCCTCGTTGCATACTAAATATAGTCTGATAAACCATTTTCTACGCCTGTATTAAATACATTAATTAAATGATAACCTCACGCTGTGATTGCGCCGTGCTGAGAGCAGGCCTTTTGAGCTGCATAAATCCGAACTGTCGCTTTCTGAGTCGAAGTTATTTTTATGTTTTCTTATCGTGTAAAATACGTCACGTTGAGACTAGCGAAGACTGAGATGTGCATTACGTGCCCGTCAGATCCGAGTCTCAGCGATGCATTCCATCAATGATTTCAAGCAAAGAGCATAAAACCTAATCAGCCTGTTCATTGCATGGCAGCAGATACGAATCTACAATTTTCACAGTATTATGGAGGTTATATTTGGTTAGATACGGTATACTTCGTTCCTATTTCTTTACCTTGCTGATAAATAGCAAGACAGCAGCAAGTTACAAAACTGAAGGTAGTGCATGGGCGAGCTTACAAACGTCGGGAATCAGTATCTGTATGTGAACATGTAGCAGCGGAACTCATAAGAATGGAATGTATTTATATAGTTACGTGAAGCGAAAACCTAAATATGGGTTTATTTGGTATTGCTTTGTTGTGATGTTTTCCTGACAGGTATGTGTACTGCGATTATATCATCGATTAAAACGTTATATATACGGAACTACTCAGTGAAGTCCGGCTAGTGTATCGCAGTGTGTGTTCAGTATGACTGATTCTTATCCAACTTTATGATTCAGCGACTGAAGAGCAGCAAAT